>ONZH01001945.1:0-38688 GCA_900303285.1 Rhinella marina
CTGCCGGATTCGTGCTGCCGCTAGTGCATGCGTGTGCAGCCGGAACTATGCTCCGGCCCCATTCACTATAACATGCCGAGAGGCGGCCTGACTAAAATTACAACAGGTAGTAGTGCTGCCACATTAGTAAAAGTATATCAAATGGATTGGGATTCCTTAGGTCTATCCAAGGCTGCACCTTGAGGGGAAAAATTAAATGGCACTGGCACCCACTCAAAGTGACCCCAGATACTATACTGCAGAAATAATAGTGCCATACATGTAGTCCTCCCATAGTAATAGTGCTCCCCAATACCCAGTCCCACCAATACTTATAGTTCTCTCCCAGAGTGCCCTAATTAGTAATGCTCCCTAATAGTGCCCAGTTAATAGTGCCTTCCATATTCTGTCCAATAATAATTTTACCACAATACTCCCAGTAGTAATAATGTAGTTATAATGCCCCCTTGTAGTACCCTCAGTATGTATAATATCCATCTGTAGTGCCCCTGCAGTTAAAATGCCTCTCCTGTAGTGCCCCCATTAATTCTAATTCCCCACTGTACTGCCCTAGCATTTATAATGTTCCTTGTAGTGAACTCGATATTTATAATGCCCCAGTAGTGCCCCCAGTATTTATAATGCTCCAAGTAGTGCCAAAAGTTTTAATAATGGCCCCTGTAGTGCACACAATATTTATAATGCCCCAGTAAAGCCACCTGTATTTATAATGGCTGCCCCTGTAGTGCCCCAAAATTTATAATGTACCCCTTTGGTGCCCCCAGTATTTAGCATGACCCTCTGTGTGTATTCAGCCCCCCTAAGTCAATACTTTGTATGACCACATTTTGCTGCAATTACAGCTGCAAGTATTTTACAGTATGTCTCTACCAGCTTTGTACATCTAGAGGCTGAAAGTTTTCCCCATTCTCCTTTGCTAATAGCTCAAGCTCAGTCATACTGGATGGAGAACACCTGTGAACAGTAATAATTTAAGTCTTGACACAGATTCTCAATGGGATTTAGGTCTGGACTTTGAGCCATTCTAACACATGAATATGTTTGGTGTAAACCATCCCATTGTAGTTCTAGCTGTATGTTTAGGGTTCTCCTGCTGTAAGGTGAAACTCGCCCCCAGTCTCAAGTTATTTGCAGCCGCCCTCTACCAGGTTTTCCACTAGGATTGCACTGTATTTAGCTCCATCCGTAACAGCTTCCCTATCCCTGCTGAAGTAAAGCATCCCCACAGCATGATGCTACCACCCAACTGTTTCACAGTGGGGTTGGTGTTTAAGGTGATGTGCAGTGTTAGTTTTCTGCCTCATATAACAGTTTGGATTTAGGCCAAAAAGTTCAACTTTCGTCTCATCTGACCAGAGCACCTTCTTCCACATGTTTGCTATGTCCCCTATATGGCTTATGGCCAATTGCAAATAGGACTTGTTATGGCTTCCTTTCAAAAATGGCTTTCTTTTTGCTGCTCTCCCATAAAGGCCAGATTTGTGGGCTAAATGACTAATAGTTGTCCTGTGGACAGATTCTCCCACCTGAGCTGTTGCTCAAGAGTGACCATGGGCTTCTTGGTTGCTTTGCTACTTAGTGCTCTCCTTGCCTGGGCTGTCATTTTAGGTTGTCAGCCATGTCCTGGTATGTTTGCAGTTGTGCCATACTCCTTGCATTTTCATATGATGGAGCTTGGGATATTATACCACATAAAATGACTCTCCAGTTTTGAAAAATGGGGCTGCATCTGGGATTTTTGTCTCGATTTTCCTCTTCTTATAAATACAGGTAGGTTATTAATATCAGATTAGCATGGGTCTAAAAATCAGCTGGTCTAATATTGATGAACTATCCTGATCATGGTTATCAATAAAAATATCCCAGAGAAACCTGTCAAGGCCGAAACTGGCTGCAACATTAGGCCTCTTTCACACGACAGTATTTTTTGCGGGCTCCTATTCATTTCTATGGGTCCGCTAAAAATACTGAGAGCATACGGTGTGCTGTCCGCACCCGTATGCCCGTTCCGTAGCCCCGCAAAAAAAATAGAACATGTCCTATTCTTGTTGCAAAACGGACAAGGATAGGCATTGTTACAATGGATCCGCAAAAAAAACGGATGCCATACGGACGGCATCCGTTTTTTTTGCGGATCCGCAATTTGCGGACCGCAAAACACAACGTTCATGTGTGAGAGGCCTTAAAGGGGTTATCCAGGAAAAGATTTTATTATGACTTATCCTCAGGATAGGTCATCAGTATCTGCGGTGGTGCAACAATCCCCTACGATCAGTTTTTAGAAGAGGCCTTGAGTGCCGCCACCTCTTCCTAGACCAGTAACATCAACATACATCGGTCACATAGCCTAGATGCAGCTCAGCCCCATTCAAGTCAATGAAGTACCAAGAACTGTCACTATAAGATATACGGTGCTGTCCTTGGAACCCCGCCAGGAGCCTGCATCATTCACCAGAGCTTCAGTGAGAGTAGCAGCTCCCTGAAAGAGCTGATCATTGGGAATGCCAGGACTTGGACCCTGGCTGATGTGATAACATGGCCCTATCCTGAGGATATCCTCATTACCTTTTCCTGGATAACCTTTTTACGAATGAACAATATGGAATAAAATACTAAGGATGAATTATGCTGAGAACTATTGAGAACTGCATGCTCCACATATAAGAGTAAGATATAAGAAAATATTTTGAATTGAGATATACAGTATGATGTGTTTTTGGAAATCGAGTGCTTCAAACACTTTCTACTTGAAAGATTTTATGTTCCTGACCCATTTCCATTTTGCATTTTAGCATCAGAGCAATGAACCTTGTTAGTACCAATTTGGTGTGCACTGAGAGAAATGCAGATCTGCTAAGTGTGAGATCATCCACTCTGCTTCTAATGTTTCCAGATTGTACACAGTTGTTTTAAAGGGGTATTCCAGTTATAGGAACTTATGGGGTCATTTATTATTCTATGTAACAATGTAGCTATGAAATACGCCTAAATTAGGTGTCTTTCAGACACAGATTGCTGTGGAACAGCCAGTTGTGCTGCAATCTGTGACTTCGCCCTGCTCACGCCAGGTCTAAAATTGTGGGCGGGGAAGGGGACCGGCTGATAGGCCCATCTTATTCATTATTTTCTATGCCTGTTTCAGGCATAGAAAGTAGAAAAAGCTGTCTTACATTTAGAACTGGATGCGCCGAAGTTATGGAGCGGCCGGCCCTCTTCATACCTCTGGCTGATCCACCGCCGGCTTAGTGCCTTATTAAGACCGGCGTCTAAAATGTCAGTCTTAATAAATGTGCCCCTTGTTTCCTATCCACTGTTGCAGCTTGTGAATCTTATGAAATTGAAACAAAGAATATTAGGAAGTTGAAGACCGATTGTGGAGCATCTATTCTTATGGCTCTATGTTGTGCCATTCCTTTATTATTTCTACTAGAAGTTATAATTGAATTGCTAGCAGTCTGCAGTAAGGGTACAGAGGGGAGGTAACCAGTTGGGGATGTGTACCTGTACAGTCTTGCTCTGTCCAATCAGTGCTGCTATTTTCAGACTGTGCAGGTACACACCCAACTGGTTACCTCCCCTCTGTACCCTGCCTGCAGACTGCTAGCAATTCAATTATAACTTCTAGTAGAAATAATAAAGAAATGGCACAACACAGAGCCATAAGAATAGATGCTCCAGAATTGTTATTACATGGAGAACACATGAAGCCATTAAACCAGGAATGTCAGGAGTGGTGAAAGGTCTTCTTTAAAGCATAGAAAACTAGAAAATTGCATAATGAACAGAATATACTTTATTTACTGAAACTGTAATACCCATTTAGTGTATTTTTCATTTCTAATGGAAAAAATGAAACTGCCAGTGTACCTTTGCTTAGATTTATTCCATTAACACTGTTTGCATGCTTTTATATACTGATAATAGTTTTATTTATTTATTGTTAAATGTTTGGTTATTTTTATCATCATTTTTATTCATTTGTTGCCCCATTTATTTTCTCTGTGCATAACTATTCTTCATTCACATCTGCACTGACCTTTCCAATCTCTTGAAGTAGAAAAATATCCGTTTTATGCTCTATTTTTTGAATGGGTGCTTTACAGCCTCTGTTATGCTCAGTTGTGTTCACTCCATCATGTATCCACTGTTTTTGGTGAAAGATAAAATTCTGTGTGCAAGACTTTTCTTTCCATCAGAAATAACAAATACATGCTGGAATGAAAGTTTTTAATACATGAAAGTCAGTGGTTGTCAGATACAAACGAAAAAGGTTGTTTTTGCATCCGTCATTCGTTCCATTTACTGGATCTGTTTTTTTTTTCACCTTTTTCTATTTTTTTGTGATGGATTAGAAGAATGAAAAGCTCAGCACAAATGTGAACAAAAAGCCTATTATGCATAGGTATCCGTGAAGGCACATCTATTGTATGCCTTAAAGGAGTGGTTGAGAATTAGGCTACTTTCACATCTGAGTTTTAGCTGGATCCATTATGAATCAGCAAAAATGCTTCTGTCAGGATAACACAACTGGCTGCATCTGTTATGAACGAATCTGGTTGTATCATCTCTAAAGTAGCCATGACGATAGGCGCCGGATACGTTTTCTTTTGTGTCTGAGAAAACAGATCCGGCACCATTGACTTACATTGTGTTTCATGCCGGATCCAGATTGCTCCGCATCCCATGACACACTCAAAAACGCTGCTTGCAGCATTTTTCTGTCCGGCATGGTTATGCAACCAAACGGATCGGAATGCATTCTGGTGCACTCTGTTCAGTTCAGTTTTGCCCTCATTGACAATGAATGGTGACAAAACTGAAGCATTTTCATCAAGAACACCCCACCTAGCACCAGGCAGGGACCCCAATACTAGGGTTTGCCCTGAATGAAGGGCATGCACTCTGTTCACTGCAACACAACTCCAGGGAGCACCAAAGTGAGGACAGCCACCATCTGAATGTAGAAATTTCTAAAATCCCAACTGCATCAAATAATGGAAAAATATACAAAATGGGCTCATATATACAGGGAGGAACCTGAGAAACACTTTATGGATCAATATTGTGAATTTCATGATGCAAATCTATACCTCAGATAAAAAAGAGGGACATTTAAAGGAATTAAAAACATGATACTTAAATATTATTTTATAATAAATATATTTACAAATACCTTTCATTACTTATATTGGCTCATTTTGTCTTAGGAAAAATAAAATGGCCGCCGTCCTATTAGTACACACAAAACCTGTCCTATTCACACAGCAGGACAAGTTACTTCATAACACTGAGGTAAAGAGCTGCCTTATCCTCCTCTCTGCTCTATTTGTCAGGGGTTATGATCCTGAATACAGAGAATGGAGATGATGCAGGAATGGAGATGATGAGGAGACATGAGAGGAGGGTGAGGTGTGGCTTATGAGTAGCAGCACTTATTTACAATCTCCATTACCACAGCAACTCATTACCACAGTCTGTCCTGTCCGTCTTCTCTGTACTTCATGTCTCCTTATGAACTACATTCCCCAGCGATTCAGCTAAAGTTCTTATCATCTGTATCCAGGATCATAATCCCTGACAAGTAGAGCAAAGAAGAGGATGAGGCAGCTCTTTACCTCAGTGCTGTAAAGTTACTTGCCCTCATGTGTGATCAGGACAGGTTTTGTGTGAACTGATGGAACAGCGGCCATTTTGTTTCCCCTGATGATTGCTCCATGTACAAAACAAGCCATTATAAATAATAAAAGGTATTTGAAAATATATTTATAATAGTAATATTTAAGTATTTTCATTTTCTTAATTCCCAAAGAACCCCTTTAAGGAGTAAAGATGGACTTGGGTCAAAAAGAGGGACACTTGGGAGGTCTGCTATCCTCCTCACAGCTCTCCCCTATGAGCTGCTTGCTACATAAGTAAACATCCTGTTTGAGTCTGAGGCTTACCCACAGACTTCTTGTAACATGATTTTTCAAAGTACAGCTGTTGTTCAAAAGAACACACTAAAAGGGTATTCTAGTGCAAAGAAATTAAACTCCAATTGTACCTCCTTCCTCATATGTACATTTTAGTACATATGTAGTCAATATTATCTTTACTGGGTTAACACATTAACGCAACAAAATCACATTACTAGTGTTGAGCGAACATGTTCGGCCGAATACACTATTCGGCCGAACATGGCGGTGCTTGGGACCACGCCGAGTATGGTGGCCGAATACCGCGTGTGATTGAGCGCCATGGCATTCAGTGTATGGCATTCAGTGTAATGCCAGTAGCCATTTTAGCTATTGGCATTACACTGATTGGCTGGCCGGGTCACATGTCACCGGGTGCTGGTCAGTGTTAGACGGGGAGAGCTGCTGCATGCAGGGACAGACAGTGTAGGGAGAGAATCACGCTAGGGCTATTATATCTGTCACAAACCTATTTTTTTATTTTGAGGACTTTAAAGGTGGTGAAAATAGCGCTAGGTGGCCTGCCATTAACGCCACATGCGCTGCAGCAGCAGAGAGAGACATACACTGTAGGGAGAGAAGCACGCTAGCCAGGCATAGAAATCGCTCAAAAAAGACCCAAAGCCCTATTAAGGGCTATTATATCTGGCACAAAGCAATATTTTATTATTTTTGGGGTGTTTAAAGTTGGTGAAAATAGCACCAGGTGTCCTGCTATTAATGCCACATGTGCTGCTGCTGCTGCATGCTGTAGGATATACTCTGTATACTATATACCTGACATACTTTGCTATAATTTCTGCTGTTAAAGGGGTTGTCCGGGTTCAGAGAAGAACCCGGACATACCTGCAATTTCACCCAGGCAGCCCGCCTGAAGAGGGCATCGGAGCATCCTATGCTCCGATGCCCTCCTTTGCCCTGCGCTAATTAGCGCAGGGCAAAGGAATTTAGCCCGGTTCCGGTGACGTACCGGTCCCTGCCGGGCAGAGGCTTCCGCCCGGCAGTGAGCCGGTGACATCATCGGCGCTGATGGACGGGCTTTAGCGCTGCCCTAGCCAGTAGTACGGCTAGGGCAGCGCTAAAGCCGGCCCATTAGGGCCGGTGACGTCACCAAACTCACTGCCGGGCGGAAGTACCCGCCCGGCAGCGAGTATTTACAAACAAAAGAGACCTTGCCCTGCGCGATGTAGCACAGGGCAAGGGGGGGGCATCGGAGCATGAGATGCTCCGATGTCCTCTTCAGGCAGGCTGCCTGGGTGAAATTGCAGGTATGTCCGGGTTCTTCTCTGAACCCGGACAACCCCTTTAAGCCCGCAGTACTTATTTTGCTTCTTGCTGTATAACAATTGCGCAAGGAGGGACTTGTGTAGGGATATAATTTCTATAGGCAGGGTTAGTATCATTGTTCAAAAGACACAAAAGTCCATTGTTAAATTCTTCTGCATTTTTTTTTTAGGTGGAAAAAAGAACCCAAGTGTGCCCTGTCAGTAACGCTAGGTGCACAGCGTATTACAACCGTTCAAAAGTCTATGTAGCTGATATCCGTTGTTACACTTAATACCGATAATTTAGGCCGCAGTTCCTCATTTGCGTCTGCAGTTTAATTTTCCCAAGGAGGGAATTGAACTATAGGAATAGGATTTGGGTAGGTAGAAAGATTGTTTCTGTTCCAAAACGACCAAAGACCATTGTGAAATACGTCTGCTTTTTTTTTTTTGGGTGGCAAAAAAAACCCCAAGTGTGCCCTGTCAGTAACGCTAGGTGCACAGTGTATTACAACCGTTAAAATGTCTATGTAGCTGACATCCGTTGTTACACTTAATACCGATAATTTAGGCCGCAGTTCCTCATTTGCGTCTGCAGTTTAATTTGCCCAAGGAGGGAATTAAACTATAGGGATAGGATTTGGGTAGGTAGAAAGATTGTTTCTGTTCCAAAATGACCAAAGTCCATTGTGAAATACGTCTGCTTTTTTTTTTTTTTGGGGTGGCAAAAAAAAACCTAAGTGTGCCCTGTCAGTAACGCTAGGTGCACAGCGTATTACAACCGTTCAAAAGTCTATGTAGCTGACATCTGTTGTTACACTTAATACCGATAATTTAGGCCGCAGTTCCTCATTTGCGTCTGCAGTTTAATTTGCCCAAGGAGGGAATTGAACTATAGGAATAGGATTTGGGTAGGTAGAAAGATTGTTTCTGTTCCAAAATGACCAAAGTCCATTGTGAAATACGTTTTTTTTTTGGGTGGCAAAAAAAAACCCAAGTGTGCTAGGTGCACAGCGTATTACAACCGTTCAAAAGTCTATGTAGCTGACATCAGTTGTTACATTTTATACCGATAATTTAAGCCGCAGTTCCTCATTTGCGGCTGCTCTATAACATTTGCGCATTCAGAATATTGAACATTTGTTTAAATTTTTCTGATCATACAGTTAATAAAAATCTGCAGTAGTTGTGACCAAGTTACATATATACTATACAATATGCGCAAGGCAAGCACTAAGGGACGGGCAGTGGGCGTGCTGCTGATGGTGAACGCAGAGGCCATGGCTCTGGGCGCGGTGAAACTGTGCCTGCTGGCAGAGCCCAAGAAACAAAGTCATCCAAAACTCCTAGCTTCATGTCACATGTTCATGTTTGCAGGGCGGTGCAAGACACAACTCTTGTCGCCACACCAGTGCGAGCAGGTAGTCGGTTGGATTTCAGCTGATAATGCATCCAGTCGGTTCTGCACCACCCCCTCTTCCACAAAGTCCAGTCTCAGTAGCCAATAGTCTTGGCAACCGCATCCTCACCCTGATCCTCCTTCCTCCCATCATGCAGAGTCTGGGCAAAGAAGAGATCCTACATTGGGATATTCCGAGGAGCTTTTTTTATCACCGTCCCTTGGCTTGGGCCTCTTGCCAAGTCCGCTTGAAGTGGGACATGAGGAGATATTGTGCCCTGATTCCCAACCTATTGAGCAAGCACAGTCAGAAGAAGATGACGGTGAGGAACGACAAGTATTTTCTCCCGAGGTGGATGATGATGATGAGACACAGTTGCCAATAAGTCAAGGGCAATTAGTGTCTCAAGAGGTTGTGGATGAGGATGAGACGCAGTTAAGTCAGGTTCTTGTTAGTTCACCACGTCAGGAGGAGGAGCAGATTGAGGATGTGGAAGAGGAGGTGGTGGACGATGAAATAGCTGACCCAACCTGGGAAGGTGGCAAGCTGAGCGAGGCAGCAGTACAGAGGGGGAGGGATCTGCAGCACCACAACCGGCTGGAAGAGGCAGTGGGGTGGCAAAAGGGAGAAGGCAGGCCACACCAACCAGGTCCACAACTGTTCCCCGGAGAAGCCCCTCGTGGCAAGCTCCCTTGCCAAGGGTTAGGTGTTCCGCAGTCTGGCGTTTTTTTAAGGAAAGTGCTGACGATAAACGGTTAGTAATTTGTAAACTGTGCCGTACCAAGATGAACAGGAGCGTAAACACCAGCAACCTGACCACCACCAGCATGATCCGTAACATGGCAGCAAAGCACCCTAAAAGGTGGGCCCGAATGCCTGGGTCCAGGATCTGTGCCTGCAGGGCACACCACTGCCTCCTCTTTCCATTCCCATTTGCCTGCTGTTCAAGACGCAGGCCCAGATGCCTCCCACCCTGCACCTGGACCTTCGCAGGAACCATCAGCCAGCAGGTCCACTTCAATGTCCCAGTGCAGCGTTCAAATGTCCTTACCCCAGGCATATGAACGCAAGCGCAAATACCCTGCCACCCACCCACAGGCCATAGCTCTAAACGCACAACTTTCCAAGTTGCTGGCCCTGGAAATGTTGCCGTTTAGGCTGGTGGACACCGAGGCCTTTTGCAGCCTGATGGCGGCGGCTGTCCCTGGTTACACAGTCCCCAGCCGCCACTATTTTTCCCGGTGTGCCGTCCCTGCCTTACACCAACGTGTGTCCAGAAAAATAACCCGTGCCCTGACCAATGCAGTTACTGGCAAGGTCCACTTAACAACTGACACATGGACAAGCGCTTCTGGCCAGGGACGCTACATTTCCCTGATGGCACACTGGGTGAACATTGTGGAGGCTGGGAGCGAGTCATACCCTGGGATGGCACAGGTGCTACCCACGCCGAGGATTGCGGGCCCTACTTCCATCCGGATTTCCGCTGCCACATACAGTAGCGGCTGCAACCCCTCCTTCTCTTCCTCCACCTCCTCCACTTCTTCCCATGCAGAATTGCCATCTTGCAGCACCCCTCAGACTTCTGTCAGTAGCTGGAAGCAGTGTAGCACAGCAGTCGGTAAGCTGCAACAAGCCGTGCTGAAGCTTATTTGCCTGGGTGACAAACAGCACACCGCCGCAGAGCTGTGGCATGGCATAAGGGAACAGGCTCTCGCCAGTCAACCTAAAGCCAGGCATAGTTGTATCCGATAACGGTTGCAGCTTGGTAGCGGTTTTGGAGCTGGCCAACCTCCCACACATACCATGCCTGGCCCATGTATTCAACTTAGTGGTTCAGCGGTTTCTGAAAACCTACCCCAATTTGCTTCAGCTACTGGTGAAGGTGCGTCGCCTGTGTGCCCATTTCCGCAAGTCACCAACAGCTTCAGCCGGCCTGGCAACACTGCAGCAGCGCTTGCGGTTGCCAGCTCACAGACTGCTGTGCGACCTGAGCACGCGATGGAATTCCACCTTCCACATGTTGAGCAGGCTTTGTGAGCAGCAGAGAGCAGTAGTAGAATACCAGCTGCAACACAATCGGCGCCTTTCTAGTCAGCTTCCGCTCTTCACAAGCGTCGAGTTTGCATTGATGTCTGACCTCTGTGAGGTGTTACGCAACTTTGATGAATCTACACAGATGGTGAGCTGCGATAATCCAATTATCGGGGTAACCATCCCACTTCTGTGTCTACTAAAAAGCTCGCTGCTCACAATAAAGGACGATGCTTTGCATGTGGAAGAGGTGGAAATGGGGGAAGACCCTACACAGGGTATAGCCAGACCACCCTCAATTCGTCTTCTCAGCGCCAATTGGAGGAGGAGGAGCAGCAGGAGACGGTTGGCACCGCTACAGGGGGTAGCCATAACACGTTTATACCATCTCTTCGGCGTGGATGGGCTGAAGAGGAGGAAGAGGACGAGGAGGATATTGAGAGTCATGCTCCTGGTGGGGAGAGTGAAGCCTTGTCTGTTGGGACTCTGGCACACATGGCTGACTTCATGCTAAGCTGCCTTTCCCGTGACCCTCACGTTATACGCATATTAGGCAACACCGATTACTGGTTGTTCACCCTTCTCGACCCCCGCTACAAAAAGAACTTCCCATCTCTCATTCCTGTAGCAGAGAGGACAAGTAAAATGTTGCAATACCAGAAGGCCCTTTTGGAAAAATTGCTCCACAAATTTCCATCTGACAACGCTGGCGGCAGAGTACGTAGTTCCTTGGCCATCCGAGGAGGGGAGACGAGGGGAACACACAGCAGTTCCAACAAAGGCAGGGCGGCACTCTCCAAGGCCTGGGACAGTTTTATGACACCCCGCTAGCACCCTCACCCTGATGAGCGGCCTAGTGTGACAAGGAGGGAAAAGTTTTGGAAGATGGTAAAGGAGTAGGTAGCTGACCGTGTCAACGTCCTCAGCGATCCCTCTGTGCCATATAATTATTTGGTGTCTAAGCTGGACATGTGGCACGAACTGGCGCTCTACGCCTTGGAGGTGCTGGCCTGCCCTGCCGCCAGCGTTTTGTCGGAGCGGGTATTTAGTGCCACTGGGGGCATAATTACTGATAAGTGCATCCGCCTGTCAACTGACAATGCTGACAGGTTGACGCTTATCAAAATGAACAAGGCCTGGATTGCCCCTGACTTCTCTACTCCACCAGAGGAAAGCGGCTTAACATGAAGGAACCTTAAATCTGGCTTTTAGGGTGTATTGAATAAACTGTATAATCATGTACCCCTTCCTCTTCTCGTCCACTTCCTCCTCTTCCTCCATCATATGAAACTGCTTATTAGGCTGCCCTCGAAGTCCACCAGCTGGGCCTGCACCCTAATTTTTTAGCCGGTCAGCTCACCAGCTGGGCCTGCAACATAATTTTTTGGCCTGTCAGCTCACCAGCAGGCCCTCAACCATAATGTTTTACACACTCAGCTCTACTACATGTCACTTCTAATGTTTCAGACGTTCAGCTAAGTGGCATGTCAAAAATAATTTTTAACACGCTCACACCTGCTACATGTCACTTCTAATGTTTCAGACGTTCAGCTAAGTGGCATGTGTCCCTTACATTTTTTTGGCGGTCAGCTCGGCAGCCGCATGTGTCCCTTAAATTTTTTTTTTCGGTCAGCTCGGCAGCAGAGTGTCACTCTAAAACTTTTTGGACAGTCTGTGCAGCAGCAGCATGTCACCCCTATTGTTTTTGAGTGTCAGCAGCAGGCCATCAATGATAATTTTTCAAGGGTGTGTCTGATGCCCTCCTTTATGTGTAATAAAGGGTGTATTGGAGTGCCTGATCCGTGTAATTTTTGGCAACCCTTTCCCTTAGTGCATAGGCTTTTTGAGTGTCGGAGTCCCACAATTATACCACAATGTGAATGAGGCCCTACTTTTTATGATATACCGGTTGTATGGGAGTGCCTCATCAGTGTAATTTTTGGCAGCACTTGCGCTTAACGTACAAGTAAATCTATGTTTCCCAACAATATTTCCTGTAAAATCGATGTTATCTTGGGTTTTTGGGGGGTATTTTTTTCATTCAGTAAAAGTGGCGTAATAGTCGGCCATCATCTTTAATAGCAGCGACTTCGGTGTCCAAGATGCATCCAGACATCCTCCCCATGCTGTTCCCTAACCATTTCTGTGGTGTTTCCACCATTTTCTGATGTTTCCCTATGGACCAGACACCCCCCCCCTCATCCGAGCAGGGGGTGCCTGGTCTTCTCCCATTGACTTCCATTATACTCGGGTGCTCGGCCGAGCACTCGAGCACCACCTAGTGTTCGGCCAGAGCACCCGAGCACCGGAACATCGGGGTGCTCGATCATCACTACACATTACACATCTGGAGTCCAAATAATGCGGACTACATCTGTATTTCACCTTTAAAGTTTAAAGGGGTTGTCTTACTTCAGCAAATGGCCTTTATCTTGTAAAGAAAGTTAATACAAGCCACTTGCTAATGTATTGTGAATGTCCATATTGCTTCCTTTGCTGGCTTGACTCATTTTTCCATCACATTATACACTACTTGTTTCCATGGTTACAACCACCCTGCTATCCCTCAGTGGTGGTCATACACTCTATAGGAAAAAGTGCCGGCCGCTCTGGTGGCCGAGACAGCGGGAGCACAGACAGGCTCGTGATTTTTCCTATATTGCGCAAGCATAACAACCACTGATGCAGGGTGGTCATAACCATGGAAAGGAGAAATTGATGGAATAATGAATCCAGCCAGAAAAGGAAGCAACATGGACAGTTTATTCTCCCCCCTCGTGTCGAGATCTCATCTAATAAGGTGACTAAAGTGGTTTGCCTCAGATCAACACAGTTCCTAAACCTCTCCTCTTTAGTGCTCCTTCTCAGTGCCTCATTTGAATGACTGTCCGACCTTGAGCTGTGGTGATCGATATTCTGTAATATTCCTGCCTCCAGCAATTCATGCATCTGTCGCCACTGACCTCTAATTGATGTATACCCTACCATTTTACCCCACCCTGACCATTGCTCTCTCTAACCTGCAAGGCCATTTAGCTACTAGAGTGCCCCCCGCTCAGGCCCTCTTTAGACCCGCTAACTGTTGCATGCCCTGCCTCGGACTATTAATCATAATGTCCTGACACTAGCATCTGTTCCGCACTTACCTTTCTGCGCTCCCGCAATATGGCAGTAGCACAGCCATCGCTCTGTTGGGATGGCAACCAGCCCCCTTGACATTGGGTCTGCTCGACCTAGCTAGATTATCTGGAAACAGATTTTCTCGCAGTATCCATGGTGTATGGATAAAAAAAAAAAAACGGATACACAGGCCAAACATGGATTATTCACTCAGGGGTGCACCACCAATGAGGCCAGGTGAGGCGATTGCCCCAGGTAGGGGCAAGAGAGGGGCAGCGGAAGGGTCAAAGGGTCAAGGGCAATGAACACTTTCATTGTGGCAAAGGGGTTAGCTTAAGAAATTGGCATGGGGGGACGCCATTTGAGTTTTCGCCACAGGCTGCAGAAAGGCTAGGTGCACCCCTGTCTTCACTGATATCCTCATGAATTAACAACTGACCATCTTGTCTCAGATGTCATTATGGACATGGATGGTTTCACAGCTACAGATGAAGAAAATGGATAGATAGAAATGAATAACATATGACTGCTGGTCAGACACACAGATCTCCTGTATACACAAAACTGTAGGATATCAATAATCAACATTTTTGCTACATAAGATATATTTAAGCAATACAAATGGTTACACATTAAAATAAGTTATTATTGCATTCCTCCTAAATAGATAAAAAATTAGTATTTTCTAATTATTGCTAGATATAATTCCAGTCTAAATTGATGGATTTACGGTTTATAAAGTGTAGCGGAGTAATTACATCATCTTGAAGAAGCTTCTCTATAATATTCATGTATACCATTTAGGAGCGTTTAATTAGCTACTTAGCAGACTGTTGAGGTAGAACGCAACATAATAGACCGAACTAATCAAATTGCATTCATAGAGAACGGTTAAAGCTATCATTAGTTTAAGGAGAGCCATATACAGCAGCATGTGGATTTAGGCTACATTTACACGACAGTTACACGGCCATTTTCAGAACCATTGCAGTCTATTAGGCTATTCACTTGGCTGTTTTCCTAATGGCCGTGAATGGTAGTAGGCAAAAAATAGAGTGTGTCCTATTTTTGGCCATTTTCACAGCAAGACGGAGCCCATTGAAGTCAACGTATTTAATGGCTGCTTAGACAAGAGTGCACCTGTCTAACAGCCATTAAAAATGTGTGCAGTATAGCCTTTACTGCTGCTGGGAACATGTGGTGACGTCATCACACTGAGTGCAGGCCCTTCAGCAGGTCCTTCAGAGACGAGCGACTCTCTGTGCGTGAGTGACAAACATTATAGCTGAGGACAACTATGGGGGACATTGGGGACTGCTATAGGGGACATTGTGGGCCACTATGGGGGACACTATTACCACTAGGGAGCCACTATGGAAGACATTATTACTGCTGGGGGCCACTATAAGGGACATTATTACTGCTGGGGACCACTATAGGAAATATTATTACTGTTTAAACAGTACCTGCAAGGACAGAGCCCAGGACTGCAGCGTTGAATGGAGAAGCACTGGCAGCAGATCACCGCTGAACATGGTACCCGGAACCACGGCAGTAAGCAGTGGAACACAGGTGCACGGCAGCTGCTGTTGCATACACACACAATTCTTCTTTTTAGTTCTAGCCTTTCCCTTCACTGTCCCTAGCAGTAGAATACAAGCTTGATTGATTTCTGACTCTCCCTGTTTGTTTTTTTTCCACTCTCCCTGACTGCCTAAGATTGTTTTCTGGCAGACTGTGTAAGACCCAACTACCCTCATTCACAGCACAGCACAGCATGACATTCTGCTGATACTGCTAGGACACCTATCTGCCTGCTGCAGCATTGATTGGCTTATCCAGAATGTCAGCCTGGGAGCCAATCAGGGCATCCCCCCTCCCCCCACTTCCTCTCAGGCTAATGTGAGAACCCATCTTCTTTCTCCCCAGTGGTTTTTTTCCCACTAAAAATATTCAGGTTCATCTGCCGTCTGAAAAATAGCAAAGTCTGGACCAAACACGGCTTGGTCCAAACTGGTTCGCTCATCCTCAAGTTAAAGGCTATGTACACCTAGGGGAGAAATTTTTTATGATTAGATTTTACTTATCTTGGCCTTCAGTAGGCCATCAATATTAAAATCCTGGAAAAGCCCTTTAAAATGTTTATCTGTTGTGTGGCTCAGGAAACATTCACATGGCAATAAAAAACTGACACACTGTCTGTTTTTCATGGCCATTTTTCTGCCATTTTTGCTTCCATTTTCTGGCCATCACATATTTAATTTAATTTTTTTTGTTTAATTTTGAAAAACCATATCAGTGATCAGTTATTGAGTGTGAAATATAAGGGCTAAATCCATTTATTATCTATACACACACGCAGGGTTCAGTTCCAATTTTTTTGGAAGCATATAGGTGATCAGTACACCATACACAATAGGGCAACAATTTACCTGTCAGTATTAACATGAATTTGAGCGTCAGACCTCAATTGTCCTTCCATTTAGTCTACAGTTAGAATTAGTGTTGATCGAGCACCGTAGTGCTCGGGCAGAACACTAGGCGATGCTTGAGTGCTCTACAGAGCACCTGAGCACAATGGAAGTCAATGGGAGAACCAGAGCACTAAACCAGGCACCCCCTGCTCTGAACAGGGGAGGGTGTCTGGTTCAAAGGGAAAGGTGAGAAAATGATGGAAACACCACTGAAATGGTTTGGGAACAACATGGGGAGGATGTCTGGATGCATCTTGGACTCCAAAGTCGCTGCTGTGAACAATGTTGTCCGAGTATTACGCCTCTTTTACGGAAAGACAAGAATACGCCCAAAACTGAAGATAAAATTTATTTTAAAGGAAATATTGTTAGGAAACAATGTATATGAAGCGCAAGTGCTGCCAAAAATTACAAGGAAGAGGCACTCCGATACAACCGGTACATCACATAAAGGAGGGCCTCATTCACATTGTGGTACAATTGTTCATGTCGTGGGACTCCTACACTCATAAAGCCTATGCACTAAGGGAAAGGGCTGCCAAAAATTACACGGAACACTCTAATACACCCTTTATTACACATAAAGTAGATCATCAGACACACCCTTGAAAAATTATGATTGAAGCATTAGAGGCGAGTGCCTGCTGCTGATCTGACCATGTAAAACATTAGGGGCGAGGGCCTGCTACTGAGCTGACCCTCTAAAACATTAGGGGCGAGGGCCTGCTGCTGATCTGACCGTCTAAAAAATTAGGGGTGAGGGCCTGCTGCTGAGCTGACCCTCTAAAACATTAGGGGCGAGTGCCTGCTGATGACCGTTTTAAAAATTATGGGTGAGGGCCTGCTAGTGACCGTCTTAAAAATTATGGGTGAGGGCCTGCTGCTGATCTGACCATCTAAAAAATTAGGGGTGAGGGCCTGATGCTGATCTCACTGTTTAAAAAATTATGGTTGAGGGACTGTTGGTGACCGTCTTAAAAATTAGAGGTGAGGGCCTGCTGTTGACCATCTTAAAAATTAGAGGTGAGGGCCTGTTGTTGACCATCTCAAAAATTAGAGGTGAGGGCCTACTGGCGACGTCTTAAAAATTAGAGGTGAGCTCCTGCGGGTGACCGTCTTAAAAATTAGAGGTGAGGGCCTGCTGTTGACCGTTTTAAAAATTATGGGTGAGGGCCTGCTGTTGACTGTCTTAAAAATTAGAGGTGAGGGCCTGCTGGTGAATGTTGAGGGCAGCCTAATAAGCAGTTTCATATGATGGAGGAAGAGGACGAGAAGAGGAAGGGGTGCATGGGAATACAGTGTATTCAATACACCCTAAAAGCCACATTTGAAGTTTCTTTATGTTCAGCCGGTTTCCTCTGGTGGGGTAGCGAAGTCAGGGGTAATCCAGGCCTTGTTCATTTTGATAAGCATCAACCTGTCAGCATTTTCAGTTGACAGGCGGATGCAGTTATCAGTTAATATGCCACTAGCGGCACTAAATACCCGCTCCGACAAAACGCTGGAGGCAGGGCAGGCCAGCACCTCCAAGGTGTAGAGCGCCAGTTCGTGCCACGTGTCCAGCTTAGATACACAATAATTATAAGGCACAGAGGGATCACTGAGGAAATTGACACTGTCAGCTACGTACTCCTTTACCATCTTCCAAAACTTTTCCCTCCTTGTTACACTAGGCCGCTCATCAGGATGAGGGTGCTGGCGGGGTGTTATAAAACTGTCCCATGCCTTGGAGATTGTCGCCCTGCCTCTGTTGGAACTGCTGTGTGTTCCCCTCGTCTCCCCTCCTCGGGTGCCCAAGGAACTACATACTCTGCCGCCAGCGTTGTCAGCTGGAAATTTTTGGAGCAATTTTTCCAAAAGGGCCTTCTGGTATTGCACCATTTTGCTAGTCCTCTCCACCACTGGAATAAGAGATGAGAAGTTCTTTTTGTAGCAGGGGTCGAGAAGGGTGAACAACCAGTAATCGGTGTTGGCTAAAATGCGTATAACGCAAGGGTCACGGGAAAGGCAGCTTAGCATGAAGTCAGCCATGTGTGCCAACAGACAAGGCTTCTCTCTCCTCACCAGGAGGATGACTCTCAATCTCCTCATCCTCTTCCTCCTCTTTGGCCCATCCAGGCCGAAGAGATGGAGTAAATCTGCTATGGGTACTACCCTCTGTAGCGATGGCAACCATCTCCTACTCCTCCTCCAATTCGCACTGAGAAGATGAACCGAGGGTGGCCTGGCTATCACCCTGTGTAGGGTTTTCCCCCATTTCCACCTATTCCACATGCAAAGCATCCGCCTTTATTGTGAGCAGTGAGCGTTTCAGTAGACACAGAAGTGGGATGGTTACGCTGATAATAGCATTATCGACGCTCGCCATCTGTATAGATTATTCAAAGTTGCGTAAAAGCTCACAGAGGTCAGACATTAATGCAAACTCGTCGCTTCTGAAGAGCGGAAGCTGACTGGAAAGGCGCCGACCGTGTTGCAGCTGTTATTCCACTACTGCCCTCTGCTGCTCACAAAGCCTGCCCAACATGTGGAAGGTGGAGTTCCAGTGCGTGCTCAGGTCGCACAGCAGTCGGTGAGCTGGCAAGTGCAAGTGCTGCTGCAGCGTTGCCAGACCGGCTCAAGCTGTAGGTGACTTTCGGAAATGGGCACACAGGCGGCGCACCTTGACCAGTAGCTCACGCTAATTGGGGTATGTTTTGAGAAACCACTGAACCACTAAGTTGAAGACATGGGCCAGGCATGGTATGTGTGTGAGCTTGCCGATCTCCAAAGCCGCCACCAAGTTGTGGCCGTTATCAGACACAATCATGCCTGGCTGTAGGTTGAGTGGCGAGAGCCACAGCTCAGACTGGTCCCTTATGCCCTGCCATAGCTCTGCGGCGGTGTACTGTTTGTCACCTAAGCAAATAAGTTTCAGCACAGCCTGTTGAAGCCTACTGACTGAAGTCTGACTGGTGCTGTAAGATGAGAATTCTGCGCGGTGGAAGTGGAGGAGGAGATGGAGGAAGAGAAGGAGGGGTTGCAGCCACTACTGTAGGTGGTGGCGGAAATCAGAATGGAAGTAGGGCCCGCAATCCTTGGCGTCGGTAGCACCTGGGCCATCCTAGGGTACGACTCGCTCCCAGCCTCCACAACATTCACCCAGTGTGCCGTCAGGGAAATGTAGTGTCTCTGGCCAAAAGCGCTTGTCCATGTGTCAATTGTTAAGTGGACCTTCCAAGTAACTGCGTTAGTCAGGGCACGGGTTATGTTTCGGGACACATGCTGGTTTAAGGCGGGGACGGCACACCGGGAAAAACAGTGGCGGTTGGGGACTGCGTAACGAGGGACAGCCGCCGCCATCAAAGCCTCAGTGTCCACCAGCCTAAACGGCAACATATACAGTGCCAGCAATTTGGAAAGTTGCGCGTTTAGTGCTATGGCCTGTGGGTGGGTGGCTGGGTATTTCCACTTGCATTCAAATGCCTGGGGTAAGGACATCTGTACGCTGCGCTGGGACACTGAAGTAGACCTACTCGCTGATGGTGCTTGCGAAGGTCCAAGTGCAGGGCGGTAGGCATCTGGGCCTGCGTCTTGGACAGCACGTAACACAGGGGAAGAGGAGGCACTTTTGTGACCCGCAGACACTGATCGTGGACCCAGGCATTCGGCCCACCTATTCTGGTGCTTTGCTACCATGTGGCAGATCATGCTGGTGGTGGTCAGGTTGCTAGTGTTCACGCCCCTGCTCATTTTGGTACGGCACAGGTTGCAAATTACAATTCTTTTATCGTCAGCACTTTCCTCAAAAAAAGCGCCAACCCCATGACAAGGGAGATTGCCTCAAGGGGGTACTCAGGGGAACAGTTGTGGGCCTGTTTGGTGTGGCCTGCCTTCTCCCTTTTGCCACCCCACTGCCTCTTCCAGCCTGTTGTGGTGCTGCAGATCCCTCTCCCTCTGTACTGCTGTTCTCGCTCTGCTTGCCACCTTCCCAGGTTGGGTCAGCGATTTCATCGTCCATCACCTCCTCTTCCACTTCCTTACTCTGGTCCCCCTCCTGACATGGTGACCTAACAAGAACCTGACTTAACTGCGTCTCGTACTCATCATCAATCTCTTGAGACACTAATTGCCCTTGACTTATTGGCACCTCGTCAGAGACTAATTGCCGTTCCCCACTGTCATCTTATTCAGACTGTGGATGCTCATGAGTTTGGGAATCAGGGCACAACACCTCCTCATGTCTCTCTTCAAGCGGGCTTGGCTAGAGGCCCAAATCAAGGAATGGTGAAGAAAAAAGCTCCTCGGAATATCTGAGTGTGGGATCACTTGTTTGCCCAGACTCTGCATGGTGGGAGGAAGGAGGATTAGGGCTGAGGATTCTGTTGACCAGACTCTTGGCTACTGAGACTGGACTTTGTGGCAGAGAGGGTGGTACTTGACTGACTGGAAGCATTATCTGCTGCAATCCAACCGACTACCTGGTCGCACTGGTGTGGCGTCAAGAGTGGTGTCTTGCGCCGCCCTGCAAACTGTGACATGAAGTTGGGAGTTTTGGATGACTATGTTTATTGTGCTCTGCCAGCAGGCACAGTTTGACCGCGCCCAGAGCCATGGCCTCTGCGTGCACCATCAGCAGCACGCCCACTTCCCTGCCCCTTACTGCTCGCCTTGCGTATATTAAATGGTATACATGCAAGTTTGTTTTTTTAAGTGTATGAGCAGAAAAATTACACCGAATGTCAGAAATATTTAGGATACACAAACATTAAACAGCAGATGCAGCGCAGGTAATGTTGCTGTCACCAACAGCAGGAAAATTTTCTGGCCGGAGAAGACAAGCGCTGGCCCTGTCAATCAAGGACCTCGGGGCATGGAAGGAGGTAGGAAAACGGAGCCTCTAGGAGCAGGGGCAATGCCTCCCCTGCTCCTAGAGGCTCATTTACATATAACAAAAGTAAGATTATCACAGTAAGGGGGCCCCCAATAAACACAATAATACCACAGTTAGGGTCTGCTGACATTAGCACATGTTTAAAAGGGTTAAATCTGATAACAGAAATCCTTTAACTGCTACAAAAATGTATCTTTGATTAGTTATTTGGCGTACAATTATGGTTATTGGTTTATGCTATCAACATTTAACTGCACATGACAGCTATCTACATTTGTAAATGCACAGGAGATTGATTTCTTTAGAAGTACTTTTTGTGAATCCGTTAATACATACAATTTGCTTCCAATCTTTACAGCAAAGATTTCTAGCCATCATGGTTAGCACAAAAGTTCAGCAACAGGCAATGTTCAATTTCAATAACATGAATAGATTATCTTTGTAGGGAGGCAGGCTAGGAAGAATAGGGGCCCCTGGGGCTGCATTGAAATAATTCCAAGGCATTTTTAATATGGATATAGATGCTGCAGAAAATGATGATTTAGTGACAGTGAGAGCAATAAAAAGCAGCTAGAATGGAAGGACAGCAGTGAAGCGTGGCGGATGCTCTGCAGATAACCACTTGATCTTTCTTAGTTTTGTAGTTTACTGTTCCTGTATCACTGACCTAAGAAATGGGAGAAATAAAGCAGAAGAGGAAAATAATACTCTGCTACCCTTTAACTTTTACCTTTTTGTGACTTGATGGAAACCTGACTCAGATACCCTTATTAAAATCTATTTTTGGGTTCTTGTACCAATTGATTTACAGACCATGCCTACCATGTTGGTCAAGACAATAAAAAGTCTATAAAACAGAGAAGTTTTATGTTCACCCCCTAAAAGGAGCTACATTTTGCTGCGAATGCAGATGTATGTCTCTATTTGCTTAGCACATATAAACGCTGGAATTTTTGCCCATTCTTCCAAGCAAAACAGCTCCAACTCCTTCAAGTTAGATGGATTGTACTAGTGTACAGCAGTCTTCAAGTCATGCCACAGATTCTCTATTGTCTGGCCTTTGACTAGCCCTTTCTAAGACACTTATCTTTCCTTTAAACCCTTCATGTCTATCTAGAGCAAATAAATTAAAACGATTTCCGTTTTATCATCCTAATTCACTCAAAGACAACGCACTTCATAATTTAGGATACTTAAATGACTGCATCCCATTTATATTATCCCTGCTGAGAGACAGATCAATAGTGAGAAATAGACATACTGTAGCTAAAATAATTTTAGTTTCTTCACCGAACAGTAAAATATAAGCTGTTATTGTATTTTGCAAGTTAATAAAAAATCCTGTGATTACAGCAGCCTCAGCATGCTTCAAGCAAGCCATTATATCTGCAGTGAAAAAGAGGAGAGGGGAGGTGCCACAATTGTTTTCTTTGTTTGGTCTGGTATGGTGGCTACATCGATGACCTGATTTTACTTGGGGTCTTGATGTGGTGAACATAGCAGATCTAATAAACAAGAGCACAGTGGCTCAGTGGTTAGCATTGGTGACTTGCAGCACTGGGGTCCTAGGTTTGTAACCAACCAAGGTGCATGGAGTTTGTATGTTTTCCCCGTGTTTGTGTGCGTTTCCTCTCGGTACTACGATTTCCTCCCACACTCCAAAGACAAACTGATAGAGATTGTGAGCTCCATAGGGGACAGCTTGATGCTAATGTCCGTAAAGTGCTGCAGAATATGTCAGCGCTATATAAGTGCATAAAATAAATAACAACCCTTTCAATTTAAGGTTTATGGCTGATTTTCATCCAAAATAGATTTCTATTTTGGACTTTAACATTAGAGATGAGCGAATCGAAGTTGATGAAGTGGAATTTGATCCTAATTTCAGGAAAAAGTCGATTTGTACCAAATCCAAATTTCCTCACGCTTCATAGTAACAAATCGCATTTTTCCTAATATGGCTGCTGCACGTGTTAGGACATGGAGCAAAGAACTCTGGGAACAAGGGATCACCTACAATACCATGCATGCAGCCAATCAGCAGCCAGCCAGCCCTGTCATGTTACGCCCTAATAAATAGCCACAGCCATTTTGGATTCTGCCATTTTCCAGTGTACTTAGTGCGAGAGACGTCAGCAGGCGCTAGTGACAATGGTAGAAAAGACTTTTAAACTTTTATTTGGCTGAATAGAAGTTCAGGGAAATGATAGGGAGGAATTATTCCACACTATAGAAGGAGAACAGGGTCCAGTAGGGGAGTGTACAGCCTGGGTAATAGGAACAATCCTATTACACCTTGTTGCACTGGGGATCCAAATTGCCATTACACTGCTGCTTTCAGGTTTGCAATAGATGATACCTCTGTAATTCCAGCAAACCTTGCATGGTATTGTGGTGCAAGTGCTGTGTGATACAGCCATTAACAGGGTGTATTACTTGGAAATATTTGTACATCTTATTAGCCTTTGTGCGGTGCAGTTATATGTTCTAAAGCCTTTTTTGGGTTGTATTAGTGGAAAACAAAAATTGTGTCACGACAGGGAAACAAGGGATAGTGTGCCCTGTCTGAACCCCACCTCTTTCCCTGCCTTCTTACAGTAGATGCCCTAGGCGGCAAAACCGTAACTAGGAGACAGTCCCTATGCTGAGTACGTGCACAGGGAAGGGAAGGGAACACAGGGAAAGACGAACACAGACAGAACAAACACAATAGCAGAATAGTCAGCAAGCCAAGTCAAGAACAGGAGGTCACGTCAAATACCGAGGGGAATCACAAAAGCGTAGTCTAAGTCCGAAGCCAAAATCCAATATACCAATAATCAACAGCAAGGTCCAACACACAGCACTGATCTCAGAAGACTAATCACAGGCATCTGAGTGAGGCAGTTGCCATCTTTAAATAGCCCGCCCAGGATCATGTGATGTGGCCAGCATCACATGACCTGAGGCGGAGCAAGCTGTCCAAACAATATGTAAAGTAGCCATGTGGTGTGATCAGCACCACATGGCTAAACCCAAACAGAGAATTAACTCATGAAGTGCTGGCTGACAAGACCAGCACTTCAATTCCCTATTGCTCGTCTCTAGGGGGGCGGAGAGGTCCGGCGATGTCGTGCAGAGGGAGCGCGACGCCGACCTCGCGTGACAGTACCCCCCCCTTCACGAGGGGCCACCGGACCCTTACCAGCGGGAGCAGGCTTATCGGGATGCTGCAGATGGAACTTTCGGATGAGCGAGTCTGCATGCATCCTGGTCAACGGTACCCAAGACCTGTCCTCAGGACCGAACCCCTTCCAATGTACGAGGTACTGGAAGGAATTCCGGACCCTTCTCACATCCACAATTCTGGCAATCTCATGCTCCATTTGTCCTGCTACCTCAACCGGAGGAGGAGACTGTTCCTCAGGACCAACGGGAGCAACATAACGTTTGAGCAAAGACACATGAAAAACATTATGAACACGAAGGGAGTCGGGTAAACATAACCTAAAAGAAACCGGATTGATCACCTTGGTGATCCTGTAAGGACCAATGAAGCGAGGTGCAAACTTGTAGGATGGTACCCTCATGTTGAGATTTTTAGTCGATAACCATACCTTATCCCCAACCTTAAAATTCACACCCTTAGAACGTTTTCTATCAGCCTTAGCTTTTTGAACTCCTTGGGCCTTTTCCAGGTTCGACTGAACCTGTGCCCAAACTGTGCACAGTTCTTGAGAAAAATCATTGACCTCTGGGACAACCGACGCAGATGGGGAACAGGAGCCAAAGCGTGGATGAAAACCCATATTGCAGAAAAACGGCGACATCCCAGAGGATGAATTAACACGATTATTAATTGCAAATTCAGCCAGAGACAGGAATCTGGCCCACACATGCTGGTTATCAGAAACATAACATCTGAGATATTGCTCAACGGATTGGTTAAGACGTTCAGTCTGACCGTTGGTCTCTGGATGAAAGGCTGATGAAAAGGACAAAGAGATACCAATCTTATTACAGAACGCCCTCCAGAACCTAGACACAAACTGTACTCCCCTATCAGAAACGATATTCTCAGGAACACCATGCAGTTTGACAATATTATCAATGAACACGGACGCCAAGACCTTCGCAGAGGGTAATTTACACAAAGGAATAAAATGACACATTTTGCTGAATCTGTCAACCACCACAAATATCACGGTTTTACCCTCAGAGCACGGCAAATCCGTGATAAAGTCCATGGACAGATGTGACCAAGGTCTACTAGGTATGGGTAAAGGATGTAACTCACCCATAGGTCGTGTCTTGGAATTCTTGGACCTGGCACAAGTGTTACACGCAGTTACAAAAGCCTGAACATCTCTGGAGATTGACGGCCACCAATACTGCCTAGAGACCAACTCCTTGGTGGCATTGATGCCAGGATGTCCACACAAAACAGAATTATGGCACTCACCCAGCAGTCGCAACCGCAAATGAGCCGGCACAAACAATTTGTCATTGGGGGTACCAATAGGAGCAAGATGTTGTCCTGCCGAGATTTCAGAAGCGAGGTCAGATGAGGTAGCGGCCACGATGATATCAGCTGGCAGGATGGGCTCAGGAGGGACGTCAGGAGGCTGATACGCCTGGAAACTTCGGGATAAGGCATCGGCCTTAACGTTCTTGCTCCCGGGTCTGAAGGTAACACAAAAATCAAAACGAGTAAAGAACAAAGCCCACCTCGCCTGTCTAGGATTCAATCGCTTAGCCGATTCTAGAAACATTAAATTCTTATGATCCGTGAGGACCGTAATGCGGTGAAATGCCCCTTCTAAAAAATGACGCCATTCCTCAAATGCCCACTTGATTGCAAGTAACTCCCTATTCCCAATATCATAATTCCTCTCGGCAGGAGAGAACTTGCGGGAGAAGAAGGCGCATGGCATAAGATTAGTTAAGGTGGAAGACCCCTGGGACAGTACAGCCCCCACACCATCCTCAGACGCATCCACCTCAACTACAAAAGGCTTACTTTGATCAGGCTGGACCAACACAGGAGCATTAATAAAACACTGCTTTAACCTTTCAAAGGCCTCAATAGCTGCAGGGGGCCAATTGACCAGATCAGCCCCCTTGCGAGTCAAATCCGTAATGGGTTTGGCTACCACAGAAAAATTTTTGACAAATTTACGATAAAAATTAGCAAACCCCAGAAATCGCTGGAGCGCCTTCAAAGAGGAAGGTCGCACCCAATCCACAATGGCCTGTACTTTAACTGGATCCATTTTGAAAGAAAAAGGGGTGAGAATGTATCCCAAAAAGGCCACTTCCTGAACACCAAAGGTACACTTTTCCCCTTTAACGAACAACTTGTTTTCACGCAACACCTCCAGCACTTGCCTGGTGTGAGATACGTGACTCTCCCAGTCTGCAGAAAAAATCAGGATGTCATCAATATAGACAATTACAAATTTCCCAATAAATGGTCTAAAAATGTCATTGACAAAGTTTTGGAAAATTGCCGGAGCGTTACTTAACCCAAAAGGCATTACCAAGTACTCATAATGACCCTCCGGGGTATTAAAAGCAGTTTTCCATTCGTCCCCCTCACGAATCCTGATTAGGTTGTATGCCCCCTTCAAATCCAGCTTGGTGAACCAACAGGCCCCCTGGACCTGATTCAGCAAGTCAGGAATAAGGGGCAACGGGTATCTGTTTTTAACAGTGATTTTATTGAGCTCCCTGTAATCGATACAGGGCCTCAATCCTCCATCCCTTTTACCAACAAAGAAAAAACCTGCCCCCATGGGAGAAACTGAAGGCCGGATGTGACCCTTGGCCAGACTCTCTTTGAGATAATCCCTCATGGACTGACGTTCAGGAGTAGAGAGATTATAAATGCGACCTTTGGGATATTTGGATCCCTCAATAAGGTCGATGGCGCAATCATATTGCCGGTGAGGAGGGAGGAACTCAGTCTCGGACATGGAAAAAACGTCCGAAAAATCGCCGATATACTTGGGCAAGGAAAGAGACTCAGTGGTACCTCCAAACAGCAATACTGATCTACAACATTTGTCACAATTCATTCCCCATTTTTCCAATTCACCTACCGACCAGTTGATCACAGGGTTGTGGTCCTGTAACCATGGCAGACCTAAAACAAGGTCGGCAGGTAAATCCTTTAATACAAGGAAGGAACAAGTCTCGGTATGGGTAATTCCTACAGTTAATACAACCTCAGGAGTACAAAACTCCACTCTCCCATTATTCAATGGAGTGGAATCCAGTGCGATAATTTGAATTACCTCCCTTAAAGGAATTATAGGCACACCCACAGATTGCACAAAATCATAATCAATAAAATTAGCAGCAGAACCTGAATCCACAAATGCTTCACCGGACCTCTTGAATTGGTTATAAGAAATGGAAATAGGTAACAAGATTTTCTTTCTTACCACCGCAGGGGGTACCTTACTTCCAGGAACAGACCTTTTTGAGAGCAGAAGTCTCGGACACTGCTGGAGCCAGTGGTTCATCTCACCGCAGTAAAAACAGGCCCCTCTCAGGCGTCTCTGATCCCTCATAGTAACTCCCAACTGCATAGGCTCCTCCTGGACCTTGATAGGAGACGGGCTCTGAAGAGGAACTTCGGACAACACGGCAACTTGAGGGGCAACAGAACGTTCCTTTTGTCTCTCCCTAAACCGTCGGTCAAGTTTGATAACTAAGGTCATAGTCGCCTCTAAGGTGTCAGGAGTAGGATAACTAACTAGTAAATCCTTCAGATGGTCAGACAGTCCCACCCTAAACTGGCTTCTCAAAGCAGGGTCATTCCATTTAGAGGACACACACCATTTTCTGAACTCAGCACAGTAATCCTCAACTGCACGGTTACCCTGCCGAATGTCTCTGAGCTGAGTTTCAGCTACAGCGGCCAAGTCAGGTTCTTCATATAAAAGACCTAGGGCCCGGAAAAAAGCCTCCACAGACAATAGACAAGGGGAGTCAGGTGGCAATGAGAAAGCCCACTCCTGCGGATCACCTTGCAGCAAGGAAATAATTATTCCTACCCGCTGCTGCTCAGAACCCGAGGAGTGTGAGCGTAAACGGAAATATAATTTACAACTTTCCTTAAAGGAACGGAAAGTCCTTCGGTCCCCAGAAAACCGATCGGGCAATTTTACATGGGGTTCAATATTGGGGTTTGGCATGGAGGGAACGACTGCGGGTGCTGTCCGCAGCTGCTCCTGATGTTGGAGTCTCTCGGCCAAATCCTGGATCATCTGAGCCATGTTACTCATCTGGTCCGTGAGTACTCGCAACGGCTCCATTAGGTACGGCCTGTGATTCTGTCACGACAGGGAAACAAGGGATAGTGTGCCCTGTCTGAACCCCACCTCTTTCCCTGCCTACTTACAGTAGATGCCCTAGGCGGCAAAACCGTAACTTGGAGACAGTCCCTATGCTGAGTACGTGCACAGGGAAGGGAAGGGAACACAGGGAAAGACGAACACAGACAGAACAAACACAATAGCAGAATAGTCAGCAAGCCAAGTCAAGAACAGGAGGTCACGTCAAATACCGAGGGGAATCACAAAAGCGTAGTCTAAGTCCGAAGCCAAAATCCAATATACCAATAATCAACAGCAAGGTCCAACACACAGCACTGATCTCAGAAGACTAATCACAGGCATCTGAGTGAGGCAGTTGCCATCTTTAAATAGCCCGCCCAGGATCATGTGATGTGGCCAGCATCACATGACCTGAGGCGGAGCAAGCTGTCCAAACAATATGTAAAGTAGCCATGTGGTGTGATCAGCACCACATGGCTAAACCCAAACAGAGAATTAACTCATGAAGTGCTGGCTGACAAGACCAGCACTTCAATTCCCTATTGCTCGTCTCTAGGGGGGCGGAGAGGTCCGGCGATGTCGTGCAGAGGGAGCGCGACGCCGACCTCGCGTGACAAATTGCTTATTAGCCGTTGTGCGGTGAAGTGACAAAAGTACAGCCTTTTTTGGGGGTGTATTAGAGGGAAAAAGTATTATTTGCCATTTTTTGTTCTAAAGCCTTTTTTTGAGTGTATTAGTGGAAAACAAAAAAAGGGCTTATTTGCTCTTGTGCGGTGAAGTGACAAAAGTACAGCCTTTTTGAGGGTTTACTAATTTCCTTTTTATTCATTTATTTGATCTAACAGTATATCAGACGAAATGACAGGCCTTGCACAGGTCGTAGCAGAATAAGGGGGCTTGCCAGCAGGAGTCGCAGCGAGAGGCCTGATCTCCCGGTGTCATCTAGCGGTCGTGTCTTAGTCATCCACTTTGTCCGAAGTGACATCAGACACCCCCAGCCAAGAGTCGGTGGGTTTGTCAGACACAGCCCTTAGTTAGCAATGCCTGGGAGCAGGCCCTGTGCCCTCACCTGTCCTCAGCCTGCCTCTGTCCTTTTCTGTTCCCTCAGCCAGACAAGTATTATATGCTTTTTTAACTGGACATGTACATTTCTTCCACAATAATACTAGTGATGAAGCATGTGAACCAGACCTAAAGGTTCATTCAAACGTCATTCAGCCTCATATATAAGTAACCTTTACAGAAAGTATGAGGGGAAAAAAAAAATATATATATATATATAATGAAACAACAAATATACAAAAAGTGCATGAAAACAGTCACACCCCCGTGCTGCAAACTTCACACTCTGTAGATTTCCCCTTATGGCTTAAACTTTTTTTTTTAGCAGCTTTGTAAGACGTCAACAAAGAAAATAAGAAAATATTCTTTACTCGGAGAACTGCCCTTTAGTCACACAGTCTTTCCATTTCATCCAAGTTTCCTGTGTCCAACCTCTGGATCTTTGTACTGTAGTAAAATGCTCCTCAAGGTCACGCAACATGTGCATGAAGCACTTCACCACAAGACTCACTGCCACGCCTTTCTTACGTCCATTCGATAGAGGTTTGTCTCATAGTCCATCAGGCCTTCTGCAGTAACAGGCAGGTCAAAGTTGACAACAATCGACATTTGTTCTACATCAATTCCTTGAGCACAGACATTAGTGGTGATAAGAATTTTCTCCTTGCCATCTCTGTCATTGTGTCACTCTGTGGCCTCCTCCTGTTGCTGCTACCTGCACACTCTGTTATTGTGCCACTCTGTGGCCTCCTGATGCTACTGCTGTGACATCCACACTGTCATTGTGCCACTCTGTAGCCTCCTGATGCTGCTGCTGCCACATCTACACTGTCATTATGCCACTCTGTGGCCTCCTCCTGAGACTCTGCCACCTCCAGACTCTGTCATTGGGTCTACTCATGCTGCTTCCACCTCACCACTATGTCATTGGGCCACTCTGTGGACTTCTCATCTTCTCATGCTGTTCACACCCTCACCCCCCCCCTCCTCCACACACACTTCATGACTGGGCCACTATTTTGCCATTCGGCCTGGATGACATCATCATTTATTTGACCCTTCTTCTGATCTCTTAGAAGGAAGGAAAAATGAGACGCACAACGGATCCTATCTATGTAGCAGCTGTAAGGCCTGTGTGTATATATGACATGGTCCCATCAGAGTTGGCTTATGATTTGGTAACCAAAAGCAGGAGTGGGTACAAAACACAGAAGACGTGCAAATGTTTCATTCACATGTCTTTATTGGATCCTCTCCTGGTTTTTTTTTGGCATTAGCAATACTGATGGATTACTGAGCAAATGCTGAGTAAAGGCGGATTCTCAACAGACAGGATCCGTTTTTGGGGGTTATTGTTCTGACGGATCAGAAGAAGGGCAAAATTATCAGTGACGTCAATACAAACTTACTACTGACACCCATTCCACTCTGTCAGGGGTGCTCTACTTATAAAACTGTTTAATGGAACAGGTTCTGAAGAAATCTATGTGGAATCAGTGAATTGGTGTAAAAGGAGTGCGCTCTTTGGCGCTCTAGTAGGATATTGGGCCTCTGAACGGTTCTTTATACCTGGCGATAACATTGACCTGTAAGGCTGAGTTCACACTTGAGTTATTTGGTCAGTTTTGGCCCCATAACTGCCCAAATATGTTAGGTGTGCAGCGATTCTAAGAGCGACGCCTGTCATCTGCATATCATACTGACTCACAGTATTGTTTCACGACCACAGCAGACTCCCTATGCATGTTACTGCAAGGTACAGTGTTCTAAACCACTATACAGGCTCTCTGCAGCCAGGAAGTAGCCGTTTTTTAACATGATTCGCCACAAATAAATTTGGATCGAATCAAATTTTTTCAAACAATTCTAGGAACCGCCCAAATCTAATTTTGGAGAAATTCATCTCTAATTAACATCAGTAATGATCTGTCCAAAGGTAAAAATACTACCATCACATACTGCACATTTCAGGGAACACGTTGTTACATGCTAGCTTGTATCATCCTTTCCATATTACGAATGCTATACCTATGGAAGAGTTATATAGAGCTAGGAGAAATTGCTCCAAGCAACTTATGTGCCAAATTACACTAAGAATGAAAACAATTTTCTATGCCCTGAAAGCCCAAAATAGTAAATATTTTTTAGGGCTCAAGGAACAAAGAGGTTCTCAGCACCCCCATAAGCAATGATTCTAATAGATACTGTACATAACATTCTCCAATCACAGAAATAAAAAAAAAACCAAAGCAAAGTTACAGAGTTTGCTAGGCAACAACAAAGTATATAGCTGGTAGTAATCTGACAGAAATTCATTTAGATTAAACAATAAAGTAAGAAGATTGATTGCATAAACCAAGACAACACGGTTTTTATTGTGATCAATGGCCCAGAGTAATATTACAATAAAGTACAAGAATACAGACCATTAATCACAATTAGCTTTTATACAGTTAGAACAGCAACTATACAATGGGAATTTATCAAATGATATATAATCTGCACACATGTGTAGCCAGTTGTAGCACAGCTATCACCAAATTGGTAGGACTGACCAAACACGACATGCAAACATGTACCACCATCATTGGCGACTGGGAGCAGCAAGTTGCTAATTTGTTCTATACTGTTTGTATTTTTAGTGAGAATTTTGTTGATCATATGCCACCCCTGTTTCTATGTGTGTGTATATTGACCTTTGTCTTCTGTATCCCAATATGATCCCCAGAAAAACGCATTAGAAATTTAGGATGTCTTATTCATCAGGGTTGATAGGGTTATATACCCTTTCCTCCATCTTTATTGACCTGTTTATTATCCCTGTTGCACCATCTAATGTGTTCATATCAAACTTTAAGGGTTTTTTTTTTGGACCCTTCATTCATGATATTACAGATTATTGATAAAAGTTATGTTTTATCTTGGTATGGTTTACTGATACTATTGCAGGGCACAGAGGATGGGAGTGGTGGCTGTGGCCTGGAGAAGGGTATTAGCACTCCAAGTTCACAGTGGCTGTCCTCCCTCTGGCACTCCCTGGGACCATGCAGTAAACAAAGGGCACGCCCTTTCTTCCCTCGGGGCACTCCTTGGTAACTACTTCATGGTAGTAGTTAAGGTTCCCTTGATGGTGATCAGTTGGTAGGGTGCAAGACAGGCGGCAGGTCTAGGGGCTGGTGTATGTATGGTCATAGTCAATAACCAGGACCGTTGATTGCAACAATAAAGTCTCTTGCAGTACAGGTAGAAGCAATAGCACAATTAAGGGGTATTTCACAGGCAGTATTTCCCTAACATAGACAGCAACAATGATAGCAGTTGTGGTACTCCCAGTCTCTCTCCCTCACTAAAGGCACTTTGCAGTTCCCGAGCTGAGGTCAGATTTAAGATCCAGGTGGCCCATCTTTATCAAAGTATGGCAGGTGCTTGAGCAATATTCCAATATTCATAGCAGCTATGTCCCTTGCAATAAATGGATTGAACCTCACTTACATTACCTTGCAATGCCTTGTTGTGGTGGTAGTTCTTCTAAGATGGCTTGTTTCCATCTCTCAGAAGCACTCTGGTGTTGAAGTTGTTTCTTGAGTGATAAAGGTTTTGTTAACTGGAGGCCTGGTCTTCTGGAGGCCTGGAGACTGTCTCTCTATCACATTCCTCCCCAGCTCTCCTCAGACTAGAATCACTAAAAGGTGGCAGACCTTGGCCCATCACCCTGGCAACCTAGCCATTAAACCAATGTTAACCATGTAATTGCCTATACTTTTGCCATTGGGCTTATACAATGCAAATAACTGCTTTAACCATAAATCACAGTGTTTAACTTGGCAACTTTGCATGAACTATTTCATCAGTAATTAATCATTTGCAGTGCCCCACTAAAGTAATGCTCTATGCTTATAGTACTCATCTAGTTATTATATGAACACACTAAATATCCCACATGCTAAAAATCATGGAAGGCACCATTTTATGGGGAAGATACAGTAGGTTTTTCTGTCCTAGGTGGTAAAACCCAGCATCATTGATTCTTGTTCTGGGTCCCTTTCTGATTCGTGTATGACATTGATTACTCCCTAATATCTGGATGTATGTAGGACCCTTTTTATTGGCCTGTACCAGTTGGATCTTCATTAGATGATTACATTTTTATGCAACTGCTTTTGTTTCATCTTATGGTCTTCTTCAATAGTAAGTTTACCCTTGGTGGAGCAATTATGAGAATAATTACAGTGTGCACAGATGATACAAGCTGTCATTTACTAAAAACGAGTAATACTTACCTCTTAAACCCCTGCCACGCTAGTACCTCTGTATATATTATTCCGCTATATCAGCAAGTACCAAGACTCCATTTTAGTTTTACACATTACTATTAGTTCTAGGCTTGGTCTTTACAGTGACTCGTAATGACTAAGGTAAAACATGCAAAAGCAAACACTATACACAGCAGCATACTGCTCTATGCACAAAGACACATGCAAACATGGATTAATCTGAATTGCTTTATTGCTATAATTACTATACTTTGCGGAAATTTTTAAAATCAAAACTGTGTTGAGGCTTATACGGGTATTCCCATCTCAGACAATGGTCCCATTGGGACAATGGTCCCATTGTCTAATAAGTACAGGTCCCACCTTTGGGACCCGCATCAATCTTGTAAACTGAGCTGGCAAAGTGAAGGTGTGCGCACCATGACTGAGCATGACTGAGTAACAAACACTGACCCAGAACAGTGAAAAAGCCGAAAGGACACACTGGTAAGAGCTCCGCATTTTGTGTGTGAACTGGGACCAAGACCGCTATCATTATTTTAGATATAGAGTTTTGTGCATATATTGCACATGAATTGTATTTTTTATTTGTATTTTTATTAATTATATTTTATGTGAGATTAATTAAAAGGTGTTACAAAAGAGGTTGTTGCAGACAGACCATTATACATAATACTTAATATAGTAACATAGTAACATAGTTTGTAAGGCCGAAAAAAGACATCTGTCCATCCAGTTCAGCTGATTTAGTTCCATGCTGCTTGGTAGAAAGCAGATCTGTCTCCAACCTGGATAGATATCGGTGAACATTACGTGTGTTATATTTTTCTAAACTTCAGAACGAATTCCGCTTCGAATACTTTGCTTCACTCAACACTAGCAGCAATGTATACACAGTGGCATAACCATTGTTTTTGTTTTTTTAAGTATTTGAAATATATTAAATCTTTTCATTGACCCCTAAGGTTTCAAATATGTGATTAAAAAAAGCAGTAAAAACTGAATGTACTGATGAAAAAGTATAATCTAAAAATAGCTCTTACGACAAGAAGCTCTTTTATTATTCATGTCAGTCTTTTGATTAATAGCAAATGCCATATAGTTTCACCTGCCTCCTGTAGCGGTTATTTTACTTTGTTCTTTAGGATTTGCAGTAGTAAAGCATCTCTGATCTTTTTTGGGATTTTTCTGTAGTTAAAGAAGAAGCAACAGATGCAGAAAAAAATGCTATAATGTTAATAAGTATGCGTGGATAGTTCAAAGAAATGCTAAAGGAAAGGAACAATGGAACATTGTATTCCATTTATTTATCTATTATATTATATATTTAGGGAACCTGTCATGTTGAACACAATGTTCAATATGCAGGCATAATTTTATAGAGCAGGAGGAGCTGAGCAGATTGATATATAGTTTTACAGAAAAAGATTCAGCAACACTATTTATAATATATATTTAAATATACAATATATTTATTTAAAGCCCTACTCTTTCTATGGATGATTGACATCTATCTCTGTATGCATGCTTATGCATAAATAACTTATATCAGTCACTGATAAAACCACCCCCTGGTTGTATAAAAACAAGTTGTACTGGATCTTTTCCCATAAAATAGATATCAGTTTGGTTAGATCTTTTTGCTGCCCTTAGATTAAAATTACAGTTGAGCAAATCAAATCCAACAAAGTGGAATTTGATAGGAATTTCAGGATAAATTCAATTTGCCGCGTAGCCGAATTTTCTCATGCTTTGTGGTAGCGAATTGATTTAATCTGAAAAAGTGTAAAAAAAAAAATAAAAAAATCATACTTGCCTCCTCCATTTGCTACTTACAAAAAAATGTGCTTCGAGGCAAAGTGATTTTTTTTGTAAGACTCTTCAAACCAGCCCAATCGTATTATTTACTGACACATATCCTTTAAATAAAAGATACAAGCAGAGGACTAAACTGAAACTTCTAGACCCTATATCAAAATGTGTAACAGGGTGAACAAATTGACCTTCGGATCATAGATCCAAAGTCGAAACGTTCCTATATCGTGATTTTAATGCTGTTTCTGTATTGGCTCTGTGGAGCCAAAGTTCATCTCTTCCGAAGTCACTAGAGACTTTGGTGAATGACTACTGTATTCATATCTGCGTATTTAAAAACAATTTAATTCAGGATTCCTATTTTAAATAGTTTTTAAATACACAGATATGAATACAGTAGTAATTCATCCAAGTCTCGTGCAACTTTGGGTGAGACGAACTTTGGCTTCATGGAGCAAATACATTTTAATGCTGTATGGAAACAGCATTAAAATCTCAGTATTTGAGCAAATTGCCTTGGGATCGATGATCTGAAGGTCAATTCACTCAAATCTATTTATAATACTAGTGTATTTTTCTTATGGATTAATAGTACTTTTTCTCCAGGAAGAAGCAACATGCTGTATCACTAAATTAAAGGTATCATTACATTCAGAGGACCTACAAGGCATTGTGTCTGATAGATCAGTGAACCTCTTGGCATATAATTTACCTAATCCTTATTTTTCCAGTTGGGCTGCCTTCATACACATTAGATGGACAATGGAATCTGCTAAAAGTTGCCTGATATGTATTTGTTTGACCAGTTTCATAGGATAGGTACTCTTACCTTTGGGTTCATACCATACCACTGCATGTTGCCTATTTTATATGTAGAACACTGAGGTTTATTCCTCATAGATTCGATGAGACCGTGTAGGAATTGTCATGGTATTCTCCATTGCATGCAGTATTATAGAGCAATTTTTCCTCTCTAAAAAACTTGCTTCCAAGAGAGAATATGATGTATCATGGAGGCATCATACAACAGCATGCAAAGTGCCCGAGGGTCTTCAACAGGTAATGCTGTGTACATTAATATGCCCTTGCAGAACTACGTTTTATCTAATTTGCATATTAATAATTAAGAGACAATTAAGACAATTTTAACAAACAAATGTGAACCTCAAACCCATTTATGAAAAAGCCAGGAGCAAGCAAAAAAATGCAATTAATTTTTAACACTGAAGAGTACTATGTATGCATGAACTGGCGGCACTTCTTATGGAGAATTAGTTCTCCTTTCGTTTTATTTGTTTTTAATTGGGCGCTTTAAACTCTCATTTCGTATATTTGGATTATTTATGTTGCTTCGTGGGAAGACGATCTCTTAAGTGGATCGCTAAGTCCTGTTAAGAAAGAGATAAAGCAAGAAATTAACTTTACAGCGGAGGCAATTTGTGCGCTAATCCTGGCAGAGTTTAACATAACACCCACATGTTGTAACTGGATTTTTTTTTTTTTTGCTAAACACATTATACAATAAGAGAAACTTTTAAAAATTTCAGTTTTAGAACTTCTCTCCGTTTACTGCACGATATGCTCTTTAAATGTGTTCCTCAATAACCTACAATCTTTTTATCACTATATGCCAGGCTGCTGGTATATAGTAGGCCCCGCTAATAGTAACTTAGTATCTGGCAAAGGTGACCCACTGGCACCTTGTCATTACAATAATGGCTACCTAATGCATCCAGTGTAGCCATCTGCCCATACACTGTCCTGTAACATTCTTTACTTTCTTTACCCTGCTACAGCTTTGGTCCCCTGATGAGTCTTATGACGAGAGACAGAAATGTGTCACATTGGGCAGTGAATTACAGTCTGTAGAGCCATGGCCGTCAGAGGGTCAGGTTCCAGACGGGGTCGCCCCTGTCGAGGGGGGTGCTCTGTGTAGAAAGGCAAGACATTTCAGGTCCCTCTCCCCAATTTACATCAGGGCTTAATAGGGACAGATTTAGTCCGTCTGCTATGAATTATTTTAGCACTGGCACCCTGACTCTATTAAGAACCAAACCCGCCAGGACAACCTTTCTCCTTTTAGCTATTTTGACACTTGCACTGTACCATTTGCGCAATTGAGATCGATCATAAGATCTCAATAGTGGGGGAAAACACTTCTGTTTTGTCCCCATTCATTGTCAATGGGGACAAAACTGAACTGAGTGAAATAGAGTACACCAGAATGCATTCTGTTTCGTTTGGTTGTGTCCTCAACGCGGACAGAATAACGCTGCAAGCAGCGTTTTTCTGTCTGTCATGTTGTGCAAAGCAAGACGGATCCGTCCTGACCCACAATGTAAGTCAATGGGGACAGATGCCTTTTCTTTGACACAATAAAAAAACGGATCAGTTGCCCATTGACTTTCAGTGGAGTTCATGACTGATCCGTCTTGGCTATGTTAAACACAATACAACTAGAGATGAGGGAATCCTAAAAGATTCGGGGATTCGGTATTCGGCCCGAATCCCACCGCGGGATTCGTGCCGAATCACGAATCCCATTAAAATCTATGGGAGACCCGAATCTTTTTGCAGGGGCCAAAGGTTCTGCACAGTCAAGTTTGCCCCAACATGTGAAAACCTCAGAAAATGATGGAAACACCTTGGAAATGCATAGGAAACACCAGGGGCAGCATGTAGGGATGCCTCTGAGGCTCCCTAAGGGCTCATTCAGACGTCCGTTTGGTGTTGTCCGGACAGCGGCCCATGTGTAGTCCGCAATTTGTGGAACGCACATGATAGAAATGCCTTTTCCTGTCCGTGGATCCGGACAAGAATAGGACATGTTCTATTTTTTTCCGGACCCACGGAACGGAAGTGCGGATGCGGACGGCACACAGTGTGCCGTCCGCATCTTTTGCGGCCCCATTGACTGTGAATGCGGATCGGATGCGGACGATTTTGCGGACGTGTGAATGAGGCCTGAGGCTGATGCTGCAGGTCCCTACCTTATGTAAATTTAGGTCACATGTCACTGCCAGCCAATCACTTCTGGGGAGGTATAGGGGCTGTTACATCACAGCAGGCGTTCCCACAGGCTTTCCCTTTGATGC
>ONZH01001946.1:0-37496 GCA_900303285.1 Rhinella marina
GCCGCGGGTGACCTGCATATCCACTAGCAGGCACCCGCGGCTAACGTCTGCGAACGGCAGTAACGCTGATCGCGGACATTTAACCCCTCGGGTGCCGCGGTCAAGCCTGACAGTGGCACCTGAAGACGGCAAACACCAGAAGCGCACGCTTCCGGTGTTGCTCCGGCTCCCCTGTGTGGCGATCGGAAGAGCCGGAGCGTGCCTGTAGCAGCCCCTGTCATAGTAAATGACAGGAGGCTGCTGCATAGGCTTTCCTATGGAGCCCTTGCCTGTAATAGGGCTCCATATGGAAGCACTAAAATCATCATAGACTCTAATGTAAGTGCATTGGAGTCTATGATATAAGCAATCAAATGATTGCTTCTTATAGTTCCCTATGAGAACTATAAAAAAGTGTAAAAAAAAATAAAATAAAATAAAGTTTTTTAAAAATATAAAATAAAAAAAGTAAAAGTTCAAATCACCCCCCTTTCTCGAAATTAAAAATAAAAGTATAAAAAAAAATTAAAAAATACACATCATGGGTATCGCCGTGTGTGAAAACACCCATATTATAAAAATTGAAAAAAATATTCCCCATACGGAAAAAAGCGAAACAGAAAAAAGCGTGAAAATGGCCGATTTGCCATTTTTTGTCGCTTAAAAAAAAATTTTTTTAAATAAAAAGCGTTCAAAAAGTCATACACACCCCAGAGTGCAGATCGCCCTGCAAAAAATGAGCCCCCATACAGCTCCCAATCACTATCAAAATGCAAGAAAAACTATACATATTAGGTATCGCCGGATTCGTACTGACCATGGTCAGTTTTAATGCACATCGAACGCCGTAAATAAAAAAACCCGTAAAACTCTGGCGGAATTGAATTTTTTTTGCAATTTCACCCGATTTGGAATTTTTTTTCCGCTTCCCACTACACCATATGCAATATTAAATGGTGGCATTGGAAAGTACAACTTGTCCCGCAAAAAACAAGCCATGCTACAGCTATGTGAACAGAAAAATAAAAAAGTTATGACTGTATCAAAGCAGGGAGCGCAAAACGAAAATGCAAAACCGGAAAAACCTCCGGGGTAGAAAGGGTTAAATAAAACATTAAGACATTTATTAAGAACATAAAACCATTGTTTTTTTCTCCTTAGCTCTCTTCCTATCTGCTTTAATAAAAAATGACTTAATTTTAGGCTTTATGACCTCCCACCAGTGCAGCATAGACTCATGGGGATTTTTTTTTTCCTGCCAGCACTGGTACGCCCACACAAACTCAGCCTTTAATTCAGGGTCCTCCAGCAATGTCACGTTCAGCTTCCAAAGGCCCTTATTTACCTTCTGTTCCCCTTCTACTTCTACCTGTACGGATAGAAGCTTGTGGTCTGAGAAAATGCTATTAAAAAGTTCACATTTTAGGGGTAAAAGAATCAGAAGTAAATATAAAATTGATTCTAGAGCTCACGCTCCCATTGGACCAAGTGGCACCCGGGTCTGCCGGCGAGAGCAACCTACAGCTGTCCTAAAAATTAAAATCATCAATAAAATTTTTAATCAGGAAGTACGGTCCTTTCTATTTGCTTCACCCCCTTGCCGGGTTTCACTATCACGCTCACAATTAAAGTCGCCTCCTACCAGCAAGGGGGTGGAACCAGTACAAAATAATGGTAATATGTTAAAAAGTTCCGCCTTTTCTTGCTTGTCAGGGTGAGCATACACATTTAAAACACAACATAAAAGACCCTTAAAATGTAGATGTATTAAAACTGCTCTTCCTGGCATAATTTCAGTTACAGACTGTATTTTAATAAAATGTCCACGACACAATAAACCAACTCCAACAGAACGATTATCGTTCGCCCCGGACCACATGGAAGGGCCCAGTTTCCAGTCTTTTTTAAGATCATTGTGTTTCATACGATTTAGTATTCCGCATTCTTGTAGTAAACGAAGATCAAAGTCCATTGTCTCTAAAAAAGAAAATAAAGCAGCCCTGCGAACAGGACTCTTTAAGGACCTCATATTCAGTGAGGTGATCTTAATTAGCAGAGAAGACCTAACAGTTTAAGAAGTACAGTGTCCAGTATAGATGATTCCACCTCTTCAATCTCCTGGGAACCAGGAGCAACAGAGGTAGGACATACAGAAAAAATATTACTTGGATCAGAGTCCGAGATGTGCTGTGATCCTACTATGCCTCTAAGCTTACCCTCTTCCGAAATGTGGTACTTTGCCTTTCTATGGGTCACAACAGCTTTTTCCTCTCTTGTTCTTTTTGCAGTACAGGAAACGTCCATGTCTTCTGCTTCAGTTATTTTCATCTCTGGACCGATACCTGTTGTCTCTATCCTCTGCAACACTTCAGGATCTCATAGTGCTTCTTTCTCTGTAGTATTTTTATTCTCCACCTCTGGAGATACTTCTACAACCGCTGTAGAAGAACCCAACTCTGGGCCCCAGGCCGGACGCTGACGGTCAGTATCGGAGGCCTTCCTCACTAGACCCGTTTTAGATGGAGTAACGGGCTCAGTAATCTGGGGAGCCACATAGCCTCCAATACTTTGGGCCTTTTTTGCCCTACCCTGTACTTGTGGCGTACCAGGGCAAGGCTCAGTACCACCTACCAAGCTATCCGCCTGAGCCGCCGTCAAATTCAAGGAGTGCCTTCTACCAGATTTTTTCAATCTGGCTGCTGGAGCCCTCCGAAGGACCCACCTCTGCGCTACTCATTCCACCCATCAGATCCTCTTTCTGGACAACAGGAGTTTCGGGACACTCTGCCCTTGGCCTCAAAGAGTGTCTATCAGACTTATGTTTTTTCCCAGTCTGACTGTTGGGATCCTCCAAAGGACCCACCTCAGCGTTGTTTTTCTCACCCATATTACTTTCAGTCCGATTGCCTGCAAGCATTACAGAGGATCGACGATCCTTATTATTTGGTTTCAACCGGGACTTAGGGGTTACTGCAGGGCTAGAAAAACTCTGCACTGGCCCCTTGAAAACTTTGCTGCCAGCCTCCACTTCTGTCTCTATCGGACCGCTGACGAGGACTTGGAGGACCCTGGCTTAGTCCCTTTCACAGATGTTGGTCTGGGAACCGGGGCATTTCCAGCAGAACTCATATCAATAGGGCTGTTGCTCTGGCCCCGGAAGGAGGGTCTCTTGATCAGACTCTCCACCAGACTCACTAGCGCTGCCAGGGCAATCCTTATATTTGTGACCAGTCTCACTGCACAAGTCACAAGCATTGCAACTACATGTCCCTCTCTACCGCATCTGTTGCAATGCTTTGCACGAGAATCACAGAAGAATTTTCCTTCGTATGCCCGAATCTAAGACAATTCCTGCAGAACTGGGGCATCTGCGGGTACAAGAGGTAACCCTTGTTCCTCCCTATAGCGAAGGAGGATGGTGGGTGATCAAGACCCCCAATACCTGCAGGGTCATGATAAAATTTGACAAAGTACCTAGTTTCCCATTCCAGAAGCCTTCCGCATTTTTCACTTCATGAGAGAAGTGTACCTCTCTACAGTACCGTTTCAGAAACAAGGTGACATCTGCTTCAGGTACAAAACGGACTATACATACACGCCACCAGAGGTATCGACTCTTCACCGTAGAGCAGTACGAAATTAAGACAGTCAAGACGGTCATTGGCCTTGTCTGCATCGTTCAGCATTGCATAGATGTTAGCACAACATGCTTTAGTGCAGAACGTGATGGTATAATGGCCCTTATAATCCTGTTCTCGGAGACACAGGATGTCCTCCCTTCGGATTTGGAAAATTTTAGCCACAATTTTAGCCACAATATAATGCAGCTTCTTCCTATCACTATATTTTTACGCCACCTCAATCCAGATAGACTGGCTCAGATGGGTTTCCCCATCAGCAAAGCCAAAGGAGAACGGCATCTCTACAATCCAAGGAGTAATCCCTCCCAGAAGCAACAAAACCAAGAGGTCCACCAAAAAGCAGAACTTTCGTTCAAGACCCAGGGAGAGGAATCCTGGACGCTTTGATGCCCACCGAAGCTTGCCAAGCTCAGGAAAAAAAAGAAAGAAAGAAAATGCCCCCAGAAATCAAAGACCACTGGGAAACGCAATCGCAACTTGCAATGACGCAAGTCATGATTTTACTTACAGCAATCACTTTTTCTATGTCCTAATGAGTGGCTATTGATACTCAGATACCCCCAGGACTTGAGGAGAGAAGAATTACTTCACAAACAGATGGTCACAAAGATACATGAAAGACATATCAGATTGATCGACAAGAAATCCAGAATCATAAACAGATGACAGCAAAGTGCATAAGTGTGGCAATAGATGATAAAGATGGAGTCCAGCAAATGGAACAGATGGAAGACCACAATGGCGTACAGGTGGACAGCAATAAGTGTAAATAAGAGGAATAAAACCAAGTAGAAACTGACTTGGAGCTGCTAAAACTATCTAGACAGCAAGAAAATCACAAAACCCAAACAGCAAAAAGCAAGCTGAACCTACAACAAACACAACTACAATGCAGACAACAAAAGACAGTGCAACCACAAATCCCAGGAAACAATCAAAGGAAACCAAAAGACTAGAACTATAGAAACAAATGCAGTGACTGCACATGTCATTCACATCCTCCCAGCACTCACCAGACTATGCAAATTGATAACAGAACCAGATTCAGGTGTAAGACAATTACTAAGACACTGCCTCAAAGTTAGTGAGAAACAAGCAAGATACCTCAGTTGCCTGTACCATTAAAAAATGATGGGCTCTTTGGAATAACTAGTATTAACCAATAGACCTGACAGAACAACAGATGTGCAGGTTGGGGAACACCTGTGAAATAGTGACCATAAAGTAATAATCTTCCAATTGTCATTCAAAAGAGTGTTTCTTCAGGGAGGAACACAAATACCAAACTTCAAAAAAGCTAAATTTAGCCAACTAAGAGAGGCCATAGGCCCAACTAACTGGGACAAATTCTTCAAAAATAAAAATACAGCCACAAAATGGGATATTTTAAAAAGCATCCTAAAATCTAATTGAGAGATGTACATACCTTATGGAAATAAAAGGTTAAGGAACAAGAAAAAAACAATATGGATAAATAGAAATGTAAAGAAAGCAATAAATAACAAAAAGAAAGCATTTAAATCACTAAAACAGGAGGGTACAGAGTAAGCCTTAAAAACCATAAGGAAAAAAATAGAATATATGAAAGACCAATTAAAGAAGCCAAACTAGAGACCGAGAGATTAATTGCCAAAGAGAGTAAAACTAACCCTAAAATGTTCTTCAATTATATAAATCGTAAAGGTGAAGGTGTCAGCCCTTTACAGAGTGATGAGGGGGGAGTTGCAGACAGCGATGAAGAGAAAGTAAAGCTATTAAATATTTTCCTCTCTACTGTATTCACTGAAGAAAATAAACTGTCAGATGAAACTCAGAATGTAAGAGTTAATTCCCCATTAAAAGTGCCCTGTCTAACCCAGGAAGAAGTACAGCAGCGTCTTAAAAAGATTAAAAAAAGACAAATTGCCGGAACCAGGTGGCATACAATTATTTTATTAATTAAGTAATGTCATAGCCATACCCTTATTTCTGATATTTAAGGACTCTATACTGACAGAGAGTGTTTCACAGGATTGGCACATAGCAAATGTGGTGCCAATATTCAAAAAGGGTCCAAACAGAGAGCCTGGAAACTATAGGCCAGTAAGTTTAACATCTGTCATGGGTAAACTGTTTGAAGGCTTTCTAAGAGATGCTATCTAGGAGTACCTCAATGAAAATAAACAAATAACTCCATATCAGCTTGGCTTCTTGAGGGATCAGTCATGTCAAACTAATTTAATCAGTTTCTATGAGGAGGTAAGTTCTAGACTTGAACGTGGCGAATCAATGGATGACGTACTGTATATCTGTACTTCTCCAAAGCATTTGACACTGTACCGCTTAAAAAGTTAGTATATAAAAATGAGAATGCTTGGACTGGGGGAAAGTGTCTGTATGTGGGTAAGTAACTGGCTCAGAGATAGAAAAAAGAGGGTAGTTATTAACGGTACACACTCAGATTTGGTCACTGTCACTAGTGGCGTACCACAGGGGTCAGTATTGGGCTCTATTCTCTTCAATATATTTATTAATCATCTTGTAGAAGGTTTGCACAGTAAAATATCAATTTTTGCAGATGACACTAAACTGTGTAAAGTAATTAACACTGAAGAGGACAGTATACTGCTACAGATGGATCTGGATAGATTGGAGGCTTGGGCAGAAAAGTGGCAGATGAGGTTTAAAGGGGTTGTCCGAGTTATTTTTTTGTCCTTTATATGTTTCTAACTAGTCAAATACAACAGATTTTCCATACACTTTCTGCTTCTAAAGCTGCTGGTTTATCAGGTTTCACTCAGGGTCACATGACCTATGATGTCAGCTTGCCTCCCTACTAATCTTATATTCGTGCACAGAGCCTGTACACGAGATGTCACTGTGATGGCCATGCCCCCCTGCTCTGCCACTGCTTCTATCTGCTCTCTCCCCTGGATTCTTTCAGATAAAACATTAACCCCTTCAGCCAGAACACACTGAAGGATTTACAACAGCAGCTGCAGATTTAAAGAGACACAGGATCTGCCCTCCTCACCCTACAGACACAGAGCTGACTGGAGCTGATCTGAAGGAGATGCAAAGTATTGTATTGTACAAGAACAGGTAGGGGGAAGACCCTGTGTGTATCAGCAGTGTCATTGTACAGCTGGGACTTGTAGTCCTACACATACAACATGCTGCTGAGTATTCCAGCAGACATGTCACTCAGGCCAGCTCTTGTATTCACTGCCTTTGCATAGCAGGAAGGAGAAGGGGCAGAGATTGTTATTACTGCATGCAAACAAAGGCCAGTGGAGAACCAGGGAAATTAGGAAATTTTTTGCCTAAAACTTGCTTAACTTAGTTATATATTGCTACCCATCAGATTTACAGTACTATACATTTTTTTCCATAACTCGGACAACCCCTTTAACACTGACAAATGTAAGGTTATGCACATGGGAAGGAATAATGCAAGTCACCAGTACATACTAAATGGTAAAAAACTGAGTATTGTGTACAGTTCTTGGCTCCTGTGAACAAGGCAGATATGGCAGAGCTAGAGAGTGTTCAAAGGAGGGCAACTAAAGTAATAACTGGAATGAGTGGACTACAGTACCCTGAAAGATTATCAAAATTAGGGTTATTCACTTTAGAAAAAAGATGCCTCAGGGGAGATCTAATAACTATGTATAAATATATCTGGGGTCAGTAAAGAGATCTCTCCCATGATCTTTTTATCCCCAGGACTGTGACTCTGACAAGAGGACATTGTCTGCGTCTGGACGAAAGAAGGTTTGTACACAAACATAGAAGAGGATTCTTTATGGTAAGAGCAGTAAGACTATAGAACACTCTACCTTAGGAAGTGGTGATGGTGAGTTCACTAAAAGAGGGGCCTGGAGGGTAATAATATTACAAGCTATAGCTACTAGAGAGGGGTTGTTGATCCAGGAAGAAATTCTGATTGGCTGATTGGAGTCGCAAAGGAATTTTTTCCCCCTAAAGTGGGGAAAATTTGCTCCTACCTCACAGGTTTTTTTTGCCTTCCTCTGGATCAACTTGGAGGATAACAGGCCGAACTGGATGGACATATGTCTTTTTTCAGCCTTATAAACTATGTTACTGTGTATCTGCCTAACACTCTATAAACACTATTGATTTTGTGTTTTAACTTAACCTGATGGTACAGTGGTGGTCATACATTTTCATACCCTAGGAAGAATATGTAAGGAGGGTAACATTTTTGGAAATACACTGACAAGCAAAAGGGTAACAATGTTTTGAACTTTTGACTTTCAGACTCCATATCTCACCATCCACTACAGCTTTGAATGATTTGGGCGGTGCGATATGGATCTTGAAAGTCAAAAGTTCAAAACATTGTTACCCTTTTATGTCCAAGATGATTGTCTATAAAATGATGGTAGTCTAACGTTCAAAGCTGTAGTGGATGGTGAGATATGGAGCCTGAAAGTCAAAAGTTCAAAACATTGTTACCCCTTTACTCGGCACTGTATGAGTAATCCTGCAAAAAAAAAACACTTGTTAATTTGGTAAAATTGGTCAGCTGAATAATATCACTGAATTGTGAGTATCTTTTAACTCCTTCAAGACACGGCCAGTTTTTACCTTCAGGACCAAGCCACATTTTGCTAATCTGACATGTTTCACCTTATGTGGTAATAACTTTGGAACAGTTTCACTTATCCAAGCCATTCTGAGGTTGTTTTCTCGTGACACATTGTACTTCATGTTAGTGATACATTTTAGTCAATATGTTTTACTTTTGTTTATAAAAAAAAAAAAAAAATTTACAGAAATTTTGGAAAAAAATCGCTATTTTCTAAATTTGACTTTCTCTGGTAGTGGTACCTCACAAAATAGTTCTTACTTTACATTTCCCATATGTCTACTTCATGTTTGCATCATTTTGTAAATGTTATTTTATTTTTTTAAGACGTTAGAAGACTTTGAAGTTTAGAAGCAAATTTTAAAATTTTCCAGAAAATTTCCAAAACCCACTTTTTTAAGGACCGTTATAAAGTCACTTTGTAGGTTAACATAGTAGAAACATAGTAACATAGTAACATAGTTTGTAAGGCGGAAAAAAGACATCTGTCCATCCAGTTCAGCCTGTTTTCCTACAAGTTGATCCAGAGGAAGGCAAAAAAAACCCCTGTGAGATAGAAGCCAATTTTCCTCACTTTAGGGGGAAAAATTCCTTCCCGACTCCAATCAGGCAATCAGAATAACTCCCTGGATCAACGACCCCTCTCTAGTAACTATAACCTGTAATACCCTCCAGAAATACATCCAGGCCTTTCTTGAACTCTTTTAGTGAACTTACCATCACCACCTCCTCAGGCAGAGAGTTCCTTAGTCTCACTGCTCTTACCGTAAAGAATCCTCTTCTATGTTTATGTACAAACCTTCTTTCCTCCAGACGCAGAGGATGTTCCCTCGTCACAGTCACAGTCCTCGGGATAAATAGATGATGGGAGAGATCTCTGTACTGACCCCTGATATATTTATACATAGTTATTAGATCTCCACTCAGTTGTCTTTTTTCTAAAGTGAATAACCCTAATTTTGATAATCTTTCGGGGTACTGTAGTACACCCATTCCAGTTATTACTTTAGTTGCCCTCCTCTGAACCCTCTCCAGCTCTGCTATGCCTGCCTTGTTCATAGGAGCCCAGAACTGTACACAGTACTCCATGTGTGGTCTGACTAGTGATTTGTAAAGTGGCAGGACTATGTTCTCATCACGGGCATCTATGCCCCTTTTGATGCAACCCATTATCTTATTGGCCTTGGCAGCAGCTGTCTGGCACTGGCTTCTACAGCTTAGTTTGCTGTTCACTAAAATTCCTAGGTCCTTTTCCATGTCAGAGTTACCCAGTGCTTTACCATTTAGTATGTACTGGTGACTTGCATTATTCCTTCCCATATGCATAACCTTACATTTGTCAGTGTTAAACCTCATCTGCCACTTTTCTGACCAAGCCTCCAGTCTATCCAGATCCTGCTGTAGCAGTGCACTGTCCTCCTCTGTGTTAATTACTTTACACAGTTTAGTGTCATCTGCAAAAAATGATATTTTACTATGCAAACCTTCTACAATATCATTAATAAATATATTGGAGAATAGGACCCAATACAGACCCCTGTGGTACCCCACTAGTGACAGTGACCCAATCTGAGTATCTACCGTTAATAACCACCCTCTGTTTTCTATTACTGAGCCAGTTACTTACCCACATACAGACATTTTCTCCCAGGCCAAGCATTCTCATTTTATATACTAACCTTTTATGTGGTACCGTGTCAAATGCTTTGGAGAAGTCCAAATATACGACATCCATTGAGTCACCGCGGTCAAGTCTAGAACTTACCTCCTCATAGAAACCGATTAAATTGGTTTGACATGACCGATCCCTCATGAAGCCATGCTGATACAGAGTTATTTGTTTATTTTCATTGAGGTACTCCAAGATAGCATCTCTCAGAAAACCTTCAAACAGTTTACCCACAACAGAAGTTAAACTTACCGGCCTATAGTTTCCGGGCTCTGTTTTTGGACCCTTTTTGAATATTGGCACCACATTTGCTATGCGCCAATCCTGTGGAACACTCCCCGTCAGTATAGAGTCCTTAAATATCAGAAATAAGGGTCTGTCATTGACATTACTTAATTCTCTTAGGATACGGGGGTGTATGCCATCCGGTCCTGGTGATTTGTCTATTTTAATATTTTTAAGACGTTGCTGTACCTCTTCCTGGGTCAGAGAGGACACTTTTACAGGGGAATTTACTTTTATACTCTGCATTTCATCTGACAGTTTATTTTCCTCAGTGAATACAGTGGAGAAAAAGTTATTTAGTAGCTTCGCTTTCTCCTCATCGCTCTCTGCAACTCCCCCCTCATTACTCTGTGTGGGGCCGACACCTTCAGGTTTATACTTTTTAGTATTTATATAATTGAAGAACATTTTAGGGTTAGTTTTACTCTCTTTGGCGATTAATCTCTCGGTCTCTAGTTTGGCTGCTTTTATTTGTCTTTTACATATTCTATTTTTTTCCTTATAGTTTTTCAATGCTTCCTCGCTCTCCTCCTGTTTTAGTGATTTAAATGCTTTCTGTTTGTCATTTATTGCTTTCTTTACAGCTCTATTTATCCACATTGGTTTTTTCTTGTTCCTTAACCTTTTATTCCCATAAGGTATGTACCTCTCACAATTAGATATTAGGATGCTTTTAAAAATCTCCCATTTTGTGGCTGTATTTTTATTTTTGAGGACTTTGTCCCAGTTAGTTAGGCCTATGGCCTCTCTTAGTTGGCTAAATTTAGCTTTTTTGAAGTTTGGTATTTTTGTTCCTCCCTGAAGAAACACTCTTTTGACCACCCATAAATGACCCCATTTTTAAAAATACACCCTGCAAGTTATTCAAAACTGACTTTACAAACTTTGTTAACCCTTTAAGTGTTCCACTAAAATTAATGGAAAATGGAGGTGAATTTTTAAAATTTCACTTATTTTTTGCAGATTTTTCCATTTATATTCATTTTTCTTGCAACCCAGCATGGGCTAACAGCAAAATAAACCTCCATATTTGTCACCCTGATTCTTAAGTTTACAGAAACACCCCATATGTGGTTTAAATGTGCTGTATGAGCACACAGCGGGGCTCAGAATGGGAGGAACACCGTGTGGCTTTTGGAGGTCAGATTTCGCTGGAATAATTTTCAGGCACCATGTTGCATTTGAAGGCAACAGTGAAAACACCCCAAAAGTGACCCCATTTTGAAAAATACACCCCCCAAGGAATTTGTCAAGGGGTGTACAGACCACTTTGGCCCAATAGCCATTTCATAGAATTTAGACAAACTTGGCAGTAATAATGAAAAATTTCATATTTTACAAGAATATCTCAATTTAGGCCCAATTTTTTTTATTTTAACAAGGGGTATTAGGAGAAAATCCACCCCATAATCTGTTACCCATTTTCTCCTAAATACGGCAGCACCCCATATGTGGTTGAAATGTGCTGTATGAGCACACAGCGGGGCTCAGAATGGGAGGAACACTGTGTGGCTTTAGGCTTTTGGAGATTTTGCTGGAATAATTTTCAGGCACCATGTTGCATTTGAAGGCACCCTGAGGTACCCGAACAGTGAAAACGGCAAAAACGAGGCTCTAGGGGTGCTAGAACATAAAAGGAAATCAAAGAAATTCCTCATTTAATAAAATGACACCCTTCAATGTATTCATCTAGGGGTATAATGGGAATTGTTAAGGTTTTTTTTTTTGTTTTTTTTTTGTTTTTTTTTTTGGGGGGGGGGGAGCTATTATTGGACTATCAAATGGAAAAATGCTAACCTGAAAATGTCCTCCCATGGATCAATTAAGAAATTAATTAAATGAATTTAATGGATATCAGTGGAGGTGTGATAAACTTGGAAGCACTCTCCAATGCAGAGGCCTGGTTTAGAGGGGCAGGTCTGACAGTAGTGAGTGGTGTCTTTCCTAATCCCTCTAATCGAGCAAACGCGGGGGGAGTACTCCAGGGAAATGCTGCCCATTTACTATTCTTGAGACCCCAGAAGCACACATTATTTTTTCCTGAAATTCCAAGAAGGTACCCCCATGATCAGCTGTTCTATGGATGACAAAGGTATTATATAGTGACACTTGGGTTAGGTAAACAACTATTTTTTTGTACCACATCTTAGATTTTCTTAAGGCACTGTAGGGATGTAGTACCTGGTCTGAAAGATCCACTCCGCCCATGAACTTATTGTAATCCTGGATACACACAGGCTTGATGTTCTGCTCTGTGGTTCCTCGGACTGGGACTGGGGTGGACTGATTTGCATGGATGGTAGTTAACACAAGAACATCCTGTTTGTCCTTGTATTTTAGCAGCATCAAATTTTCTGCGCAAACAGCGATGGTTTCTCCGTGACGCACAGTCTGACCAATAAAGGATTTAGGGAGCCATTTTTGATTTCTTCTAATTGTACCACATGTGACTATGCCTCTGGCAGCAAAGGCACTTCAGGAGAGGGACACTATTGTAAAAGTTGTCCAAATATAGATGGTATCCATGTTCCAGCAGGGGGTGGACTAAATCCCATACTATTTTCCCACTTATACCCAGAACCGGGGGACAATCGGGTGGCTCAATTTTTGAGTCTTTTCCTTTGTAAATACGAAAGCGCAGTGTATACCCAGATACACTTTCACATGCCTTATACAACTTCACACTATACCTAGCCCTTTTATTGGGCAGGTACTGGTGGAAATGTAATCGGCCTTTGAAGTAGACCAATGATTCATCCACTGATAGGCATATTTTGGGGGTATATACTTGACAAAATTTTGAATTGTAGTGGTCAACCACTGGCCTAATTTTAAAGAGTCTGTCATAACTGGGTTCGCTTGGGGGTGGGCATTCATTATTATTGCTGAAGTGTAGGAATCTTAGAATAGCTTCGAAACGGGTCCGGGGCATGGCAAGACAGTAAAGAGGGGTGTGATGAAGAATGTCTTTGTTCCTATATGAATGTATTGTTATTTTTTTTGTAAGGCCCATGCTTAGGAGAAGTCCCCAAAACTTGCACATCCGTCGTGTCAGTAGGGGTCCATTTGTGATACCTTGCCATTTGTGATAACTTTCTGGATGGGAGGCAATAAATTGCTCTGCATATATATTTGTTTGTTCCACCATAAGGTTAATTAGGTAATCAGTGAAGAATAGTTTGAAAAAATTAATTTCACTGAACCCTGTGGTATCTACATTGATGCCTGGAGTGGCGGTAAATTCAGGTACCTGGGGCACATAGTTATCTGTGGGGATCCATGAAAAATCACTTGTACGGGGCTGCGACTGCGCACTACCCCTAGGACGCCTACGAGGGGGTTCAACACTAGATGATTCACTCGAGGAAGATGACACTAAAAATGTCACTTCATCTCCACTGTTGGAGTCAGTGTCCTCAAAAAGCATGGCATATGCCTCTTCAGCAGTGAAGAATGTTTAGTCATTTTAAACTGTAAACTAATGTATATATTTTTTCTGCCTTTTTTTTATAGAACAGCTAAGTAAAATCTTGTATATCCTTTAGGATAAAAACTCCCCGAGTCACTTTGCAATTATTGACAGGTGTCACAATTAGCACAGATGGCTGGCGATGAGCCTCAGGAGGCTGAAAATTATATACAGGGTTCTAGGATGGGGCACAGAGTAGTGCCAATATCCGTACTGGGACAGAACAGGGGTTAATTTATTATTTTACAGTTTTAGGTGGCACAAATCCAGGAGACTTATATTTTACGGAATGGTGGCACTTAAGCACAGGACACAAGTATGTAGACAAAGGAGAATGGCACACATAGTGACAGGGTTATTTATTTATTTTTAAATGTAACTTGGGAGTGTGTGACAGGTGACTTAACGGACAGACAAATTGGTGTGACAGGTGTCTTGATGGACAGACTGATGGCACTGACAGGTGTCTTGACGGATTGATGGAACTGACAGGTGTCTTGACGGACGGATTAAAGCGACAGGTGTCTTGATGGACGGACTGATGGAACTGACAGGTGTCTTGACGGACAGATTAAAGCGACAGGTGTCTTGATGGATGGACTGATGGAACTGACAGGTGTCTTGACAGACGGATGGAACTGACAGGTGTCCTGACGGACGGATTAAAGCAACAGGTGTCTTGACGGACGGACTGATGGAACTGACAGGTGTCTTGACAGACGGATGGAACTGACAGGTGTCTTGACGGACGGATTAAAGCGACAGGTGTCTTGATGGACGGACTGATGGCACTGACAGGTGTCTTGACAGACGGATGGAACTGACAGGTGTCTTGACGGACGGATTAAAGCGACAGGTGTTTTGACGGACGGACTGACGGCACCGACAGGTATCTTAACAGACAGATGGAACTGACAGGTGTCTTGACAGACGGATTAAAGCGACAGGTGTCTTGACGGACGGACTAATGGCACTGACAGGTGTCTTGACAGATGGATGTAATTGACAGGTGTCTTAACGGATTGATTAAAGCGACTAATGGAACTGACAGGTGTCTTGACGGACGGACTGATGGAACTGACAGGTGTCTTGATGTACGGATTAAAGTGACAGTGTCTAGACGGACTGACTGATGGAACTGACAGGTGTCTTGACCGACGGTTTAAAGCGACAGGTGTCTTGACGGACAGACTGATGGCACTGACAGGTGTCTTGACAGATGGATTAAAGTGACAGGTGTCTTGATGGATGGACTGATGGAACTGAAAGGTGTCTTGACGGGCGGACTGATAGAACTGACAGGTGTCTTGACGGACAGATTAACGCGACAAGTGTCTTGATGGACGGACTGATGGAACTGGCAGGTGTCTTGACAGACGGATTAAGGTGACAGGTGTCTTGATGGACGGATTAAAGCAACAGGTGTCTTGACAGACGGACTGATGGAACTGACTGGTGTACTGGAATGGTTGACTCGCCCTTCAATATCATCTTAGGTGACAACAGACACAGACAGCTAGGAATCGCTGGGCTCCTCTCACACAATACTTAGTTGGCATGGCCCAGGAACAACCTCTGTGCCCTCACCTGTCCAGCAACTGCCTGCTTCTTTTGTTGCTCCTTCTGCTTGGGAAATAATGCATACTGCCAAATCTGCTTCTCTTTTCAGCGAGGATGAGCTTAGTGAGGAGAATTAGCAGTTACAGGCCAGCACAGACTTTGAAGAAAAGTCCACTGCATTCTCCCTTAGGCCTGCACGTCTTGCGACCAGTTAGGGAGGTGGCTATGAGACTGGTGAAGGTGACATAAGAGATGAACAGATATTAGTGGATGATGATGTAGCCGATCGCACATGGGAGCTGGGTGAAGATGAAGCATCATCAGGGAGTGAGGGTGGCAACAGGACCGTGAGACAGTAGCAAGGGGTCAGTGTGCCGATGAGCCAGCAGGGTGGAAGCAGTGGGACATCTGGAGCCAAACGCGCCCGAGGTAGATGGTCTGATACTCTGGGTCCTATCTGTCAGGAAACAAATAGCGGTGCACGGGTTCATAAAGGCAGCGGCAGGCAGTCAGCACAGAGCGTGGGGGTAAAATGCCATACTGGGCAGTGTGGGAATTTTTTATCAAGTCGCTGGAGGACGTTAGTGTGGAGGTAAGCAGGATATGTGGGATATTGGCAATACAAACATGCGTCAACACATGGAACGTCACAATAAAGTGGCCTGGAAAACCCGTGGCAATAATAGTAGTACAGCCTGATGCAGCAACCGTTGCATTTCCCAGTGGTCCGCACATCTTCTCCAGCAGTCAGGGCTTCACAACCTCAGCAGAAGGAATCGAGGTGATTGCAAAGAGACAAAAGTATGCGTGCATTTATCCAACGCAGCAGAAGATGAAAGTGCACCTGGTCAAGTTGCTGGTACTACAGTCTATGCCTTTTCATATCGTAGACTCTGAATAGATCAGAGAACTGTCGACGTCTGGTACATTTCCTGCCAACGCTGACATGTAGAGCTGTAGCTATGGTGAAGAACAATATATGTCCTTCACAGCCCACTGGGAAAGTGTGGTTTCGGCCCAGACACACTAGCAACTTGGCCAGGTGATGGCAATGTCGCCTCCGCGTTGGAATCATGTCAACTGGAGATAGGAACCATGATAATGGGAAGAACATTCTGTCTGCAGTTTGTCAGACCCATGCACCCTGCATGGCGCAGATCTTCAATCTGGTTGTCCCCTGGTTCCTGAAGTCTTCCACCCAACTGCAAGTCTGCAAGAAAACTGTGCGTGCACTGCAGCCACTCTTACCATGCAAAACACACCCTCCTTGAACTGCAAAGGCAGAATGGTGTTCCCCTACATCGCCTTATATGGAACATTTCCACACGCTGGAACTCTATGCTCCACATGTTAGACTGACTGTATGAGCAGAGGCAACCCGTGACTGATTTCTTGATGATGCAGACGGACAGGACTACTCCCTGGTTTAACTTTGAAGTTAGACAGTGGCAGCTCATGCATGATATCTGCCGTTTGCTCAGGCCCTTTGAGGGGGCCACTTTATTTGTCAGTCGCCAGGACTATGGGATGAATGATGTAATTCCACTCTTTTATGTCTTGGAGGGGACGCTGATAAATCTAACTGGCGAGGGAACAGAAGACGAGGCACCTGCATTTCCTGGCCACCTGAGCCCTCTGAATGCTGAACTTGCACAGGTGGAGAAGGAATTCTACACAGAATGGTTTATCTGCCGAAGAGACAGGAGAGGAGCTGGAGGAGCTTGAGGGCGACGGACTGTGGCAGTATGCATTAGAGATGGAGGTAGGGAGTCCCTCCAACCCCTTGTGAAAATGACCAGATTCATAAAGAGTTGCTTGCGTAGTGAGCGACAGCTGCATTAGCACCATTTGGCAGAGGGAGGACGACTGGTGGCATACTCGGAGTGTACCCTGTCACCCCAGATTCAAGATCCTGTGGACTACTGATCAGTCAAACTTGAATTTTGTCTGCATATGGCCAAGTTTGCCCTGGGCAAGCTTTCTTTCCCACCAGTAGTGGCATCAAAGCAAGTGTGCGGCAGGTGGCATAGTTACCCCAAAGATAACTCAACTTTCAACACAAAATGTTGAGAGACTAACCTTTATAAAGATGAATCAGACGTCGATCAACCAGGAGTTCCAGACACAACTCACAGGCCTGATGCAACAAACTAGATAATTCTGGCAGTAAGGATCTGACTGTAGTGGAACATTGTAACAATTGGTCTGTTACTTTTGGCCATGTGCTGCTGCCTCTACTGATGCCATACGCTTGCTGCCTCTACTGCCATCTGCTTCCACTTTGACTCTTCATGCTCTTGCCACCCTCAAGGCTGTATTACAGGACCACTATTGTGACAAAAAAAAACAAACGTGTCCTGATGTCTCAACATCCATAAGATCTCTATCACACGGTCAGTATTTTGCATTAGGATTTGATCATGATTTGGAAGCGAAAAGCAGGAGTTAGTCCAAAACACATAAGACATGCAAATATTTTCATCACGTGTTATCTCTGTTTTGGACCCACTCCTGTTGTCATTGTCCTGTTGGGGTCGTTGATCCAGGGAGTAATTCTGATTGCCTGATTGGAGTCGGGAAGGATTTTTTTCCCCTAAAGTGGGGAAAATTGGCTTCTACCTCACAGGGGTTTTTTGCCTTCCTTTGGAACAACTTATAGGAAAACAGGCCGAACTGGATGGACAGATGTCTTTTTTCGGCCTTATAAACTATGTTACTATGTTACTATATTTTTGCCTTACCAATACTGATCAATTACTGATACAAAAAAGTGAACAAATATTGAGCGTGTGATAGAGGCCATTAAAGTCCTGCATGCAGGACTTCTTTTCCATTTGAATAAAATCTATTTCACAGGAAAATGGCCAAAACTTATGCAAATTGAGCATGAGGCCTCTATCACACGGTCAGTATTTTGCATCAGGATTTGATCATGATTTAGAAGCCAAGAAGCAGGAGTGGGTCCAAGACATGCAAATATTTCAATTACATGTTATCAGCAGATGCTCAAACTACAGGATCTAATTTTTCAGCCTATTCTTCTGATGGATCAGAAGAATGGAAAAATAAACACTGCTGATGCCCTCCCCACCAGTTATTTCAATCAGTTTTTGTGGGCCAAATTCAGGAGCCACGCCTACTGTGGGATTAGGTATCATGAATAGATCTACATCTGTTATGTGGGTTTGACATGCACCTGCTTTTGGCTGACAATAAATGATGAGAATAATTGACCAAATAACTGAAGTGTGAAATGAGCCTAATAGTGACACACAGTCATTCTACAGCTAACAGAAGGGATTCAAAAGCATGTGCTTGCACTGCCACAAGATGAATTGAAAAAGGACCTTTTTTTTCTCCACTACTTTATTGGCGCTGCCTCTATGTCCTTACTTTGTTCCACTAAAGAGTCATTGGAACGCAGCAACTGCAGGGGTGTGCAGTGTTTTTTTTTTTTTTTTACTAAAGGCTGCTGTATGCTTTTCTTTTGGTTTAGTTAGGGGTTAGCTAGTACTGTTGGTGGCCTGCACAATGATGCGCATGTCCATTTATGTGATCTACCTGTCATCTGATACACAGTAATTGTTTTGATACCAGTAAATATTAGCTATGCATGTTATTGTAATGCACAGTCATGTACACCAAGAAACATTCTCTTTAACGTTTACCTGCAGCCTGGGATAGACCTGATTTAACACAATTAAGTACAAATGAATTCGTAACAAAGCAAATTTCTTGGAGAAATTTGGCGAAGCAACCAAATCAAATGTAAAAAAGCAATTAGTTGAAATTGGCATTTTTATTCTGCTTTCACCACTTTAAAAAGGGGACGAGACAATGGTGGGTGATGGGAAAGCCATGGGCCCTGGCAGATTTATTATTATTTAATGAGTGAACTCCACACCAGATATAATTTTATTTTAGATGCATGGACTGAAAGAGGATGCTCTTAGTTTATGATGAGGTATGTTGCCTCAAAATTGGCGCTATAAAGTAACTATTAATATCAATAATTATAAAATCATACTACAAAAACCTTTAGGCTAGGGTTATAATCTTTTCAGTATAGGTCATGCTTTGAAGACTGCATTCAATTTGGTTGCCTAGGTAAATTTGAGCATATAGTATGAAACTACTTTTTTTTGCGATGTCTCTATCCGCACTAGCCTATGATAGAGAAATTAATAGTGATGTTCCTCAATGAGCTGAATTTAGAAGCTGTACATACTCTGTCTGTCACTGTTTTCATATTCCAAATTTAACCCCAGTCCATAGAATACAATTTTATAGCATTATGTAAATAGATGACAATGATAAAAGACAGTTCACTTGTGTTATAATGAATTTACCGGTTTATGAGCTGAATGGAGTACATTTTACATCTACATAATCTTTTTTTCAATATTACGATACTTATTTTTAGCACACAAAAATCTCTGCCTGGTCTAAGTTGCAGTAAGCCTTCTGGCTAACGAACTGTGTCAAATGGAAGAAAATTAACAAGCTTCTTAAATTTGACACAGCTGCCAGAAAGCACAGTGCTGGCACCCTTTTCTTTGTCTTCATAGATAAGTACTTCTGAAAAATTAGAAAGGTGATATTTTAGGTAAAACACAATGAGATGATAACATGTTCTCTGCTCTACAGACCTTCCTATTTGTATACAATGTTGTGAAAACTGGCATTATATGTCCTCTAGTTCATCTCATCATGCTGTCTGTAAGAACATGATTCATAGCATTGAAATGATTTATAATTTAATGAAAACTATCTTTCCATCATAAAACCAGATTCCTTAAGTGCCAGCTTCATTCACACAATTTTTCTTTAAAATGAGCATGTATAAGGGTATAGCCTTAGGGCTCATGCATCCGACCGTGTGCCGGCCAGGCCGCAATTGCGGCCTGCAAACAGTGGGTCGGCAATATACAGGCCTCGGCTGTTTCTGCATCGCATCATGGATGCAGACCCAATGGGTCCACAATCCGGAAGGTCCGATGTGGAATAGAGGCACGAAACCCCATGGAAGCACTATGGAGTCCTTCCATGGGATTTCTCTTCATGATCACTGACCCATTCAAGTTGAATGGGTCTGGATATGTCTGCAAAATCTATACATATGTTGCTTGTGCATTGGGGACCACAAACTGTGGTCCCCAATGCACGGAACGGCCAAGCAACGGCCATGTGCATGAGCCCTAAGGAAGAGTGAATTAGTTTGGACTGCACTTTGATATTTTTCAGATGTTACATGGACCCAAATATTTTCAGGTTCATTTTTAATTGATTTTAAAATGGTACATAGCACTGTGCACAAGCCAGTGGGGGGAAAAACACTAGGGAGGAAGAAGAAGGGCTCACACATGACCCTGAGAGGAAGTGTGGAGGAGGTCCTGCCCTGATTGGTTCCCAGGCTGACAGACAGGCTGGATGAGCCAATCAGTGCTGCAGCAGGCAGGGAGGTGCCCAAGAAAAACCAGCAGAATGCCATTCTGCGCTGGGCTGTGAATGAGGGGGGTTGGGTGTTACAGTGTCTGCCAGGAAATCTTAGGGAGTCAGAGAGAGTCAGAAATCAATCATAGACAGTCAGAAATAAATCAAGATTATTGCCAAGAAGTGTGAAAGGTTAAGGGAAAGGCTGGGTTTCCAAAGATGAATTGTGTGAGTTGTATAGAATAGGGACAAGCTGGGCAGACAAGCAGGGCAGCTGACAAACAGGGAGCTGTGGCTGGCTGTGCCTGCTATCATAAGTGTAGGTGCTACATTGCAGACCTCAAAAGTAGCTATCTGCAAGCAAATATTTTCACCCCGCCCCGATGTTGGGTTCAATTTAATTACTTAAGAACTCCCGCAAAAAAAAATGTATTCTGTGACTTGCAAGAAAGTTATATGATGTAAACTGTAGGGAGTGTAATCTACTTACCAGTGGCTGTATTTGTGAGCTATCACCTCCCTCATGCTTCTCACCTTTGTTATGTGACGAACAATCAGACTCTCCAAATGACAACGCATCTTATGTGTGAACAGGAAGTCAGTTTCTATGTGTATTTCTATGGGAGCCTCAATGTCAGTCTAATAGGAATGAATAGAGAAGCAACCGACTTCCTGTCCTGTGTCAGTTGGAGATCAGAGAGATGGTTACATGACACAGCTAAACATTAGAAGCAAGGGGATAGCTCAGAAATACAGTCACTGGTAAGAAGATTACATTCACTACAGATTACATCATGTACCTTTAAAGCAGGTCTAAGAATAAACATTTTTGCAGGAGTTCTACTTTAAGCAGCATATATATGTGATTACTGCAGCAATACCCAAGGTGTGGCAGCAATCTACCAGTGTTTGTATTAAGGTGAAATTGAGTGTCAATCCTCAATCGTCTGTTTACGTACATTTAGTTCCAAAGTTGGAATTTACATTTTTAAATTTACGTGATTATGTACATGATTATATTACATGATTACTGAATCAATAAAGACATTTTCTCACTCTTCAGGCTGATTCCCATGAATAGACCGCACCTTGTTGGCGGTGCCCCATCTTGCCACTGTTGCTGTCTGTCTGCCTACCATCACATTCTGTACGGCTGCCGCTGCAGCCTCCATCATGCCACTGCTGTGACCTGCTGACCATCATCTTCCATAAGTCTGTTGCTGCCTCCATCATACTGCTGCTTGCCTGCTAACATGTACCACAAGGCTGCTGTGGCAGCTGCCACGGCCTCATCTGCTGCTGCTCCTCGCTGTGCATCTCCAACTGCCTCCACCATTAATGCAAAGTATTTACCGCCACTACTACTACCACTACCACTACTGCTACCACTACCCATAGACAGCATTGCATGTTCCATGCTATACTGCTCCACTGTTGCCACAATTGCAGCCACATGCCACTATCATACTGCTACTTGCCTGCCAACATGTACCATATGGCTGCTGGTGCAGCTGCCACTGCCTCATCTGCTGCTGCTCCTTGCTGTGTGTCTCCAACTGACTCCACCATTAACGCAAAGTATTTGCCGCAACTACTACTACCACCACCACTACTGCTACCACTGCCCATAGACAACATTACATGTTCCATGCTATACTGCTCCGCTGTTGCCACAATTGCAGCCATATGCCACTATACCCATACCGTATGCTTTCCACATCCACACTGCATTGCTGCTGCTCTCAATTAGAGAATTTTTTTAGGCTCGTTCGCAAGCCACTTTTTCTTCTGACATTCAACACTTGTGCATGTCATGTGGGCAGGCATTCTGACCCTGTCAATACATCATTTTTGGACGCTTGGTCCCCCAATCCACTTTTTTATTTATTTATTTTTAATCTCATAACACCATGTGTGTTTAAATATCATCTACCACTGGTAAGGGACAAGTTTTGGATCACACGTGGCGGCGAGGTGTGATATTAAGCACACTGTATATTAACCCTGTAAAACGTGCGTTTACCCATAGCTACAGTAGGTATGTCAGGGCCACTCAGTCCTAAGAGGCTAGATGGGGTTATATACCTACTTTCAGGGCAACTGGAGAAATTTAGATCCAGTCCAAACCGATTTGGGTCTGAACCAAACTCTTTCAAAAACCAGACCCTAAAGGAATCTTGACTGGTTCGCCCATCTCTAGTACAGCCACATGGTAATATTCCTTGATGCAGTTTTTTTAGCCAAAACAAGAGGTGAATTAAAAATATTCGTATCTATACATTATACCTTCTCTCTTCTTACAATCTACTCCTGATTATGGCTTCCAAAACTACATCAGGAAACCTGACCATGTGGCTGTCCCCTTACACTGTACTCTTTTTATCAGTTCCGGTGGATTGCCACATGGATCAATCCCCCCTGGGTTAAATTTGCCAATAAGAAAGAAAACATCAGAAAGGGGTAGAATCAGGCTTGGACTGGCCCACAGCAGAACTGGTAAATCCCCTGGTAGGCGCCTGACAAATGAGGACCCCCATTCCTCCATCCTCCACACAAGTGGCACAGCACTCTGACTTTACTACATACAATGTTCATATAAAATATTGGGTAGATTATTTAGCAAACTACTAAGTTTATCATTATGGATACATTAGGTGTCTGAGATGACTTCTAGTTGCAGAAGCAGGACATTCAGTATTCTCTTTCCCCAGGTACCTGTCTTCTTGAAATCACTGCAGGGCCCACATAATCAATGATCTTTAGTGTCTTGCTGCTGCCTGATGCTGTGTGAGAAGATGATATTCTCATGTAGCTGTACAGTGGGCCCCAGAAAGAATTTTACTTGTGGGCTCTAGACACCCTAGTCCGACACTGGATAGGATTTTCAGCTGACTTGGTGAACCTCTGAGTTGTTATCAATACATATAGATTAGAATATATTGTAACCTGCTATAGATTGTGTCATCTGTTTCAGTTTTTGGCTGAGATTTTATGAGCATAAGTGACTCTATAGGTGAAGATAAATTTGTGAAACCAAGTGCTGATTGAGTACATGGCAAAGTACACATCCTCTTATGGTCAAAGAACAGTTATCCACAGAGAACATGATGCTGGAGGTCCCAGAGTCCTCATATGAATGGAACAAAGCGGTTTGTGCATGTATGTCCAATGTTCCATTCACATCTATGGAACTTGATGGGAGTGATATCTGTCAATCATAGAAGTCAATAGAGTGGTGGTGACCATTCAAATAGGGACTTGTGGATGTGCCCCCCTTTCTCATGACTGTTAGCAGTCCAAGGGGTCAGACCACAGAAATCAAACAATTGTGTCTATGCACTATGCATCATGGCAGTAAGCGCTCTCTAGCCCTCCTGCAAACTCTGATGTGGCCAACAATGGCAAATAATGGTGTAAAGTGATGAAAGCACACAGGACCCACACCAGGTCTCATGTGTGAGGCACAATTAGCTAATGTTGCCATTCCCATCTGATATTCATAGAGGAAACCATGAAGAGGTTATAGAGATTTTTATACTAACAACCTATCCTCGACCTATTAGTATCTGATCGGTAGGGGTCTGACACCCGGGACCCCTGCAATCAGCTGTTTGAGAAGTCAGTGATGCTCCTGTGAGCACCGTCGCCTACTCTCTGCTTTTTCTAGGCCAAGTGATGACACATTCATGTGTCAAGTGGCCTAGAAACAGCTCGGGTCAAGTGAACAGTGAGAGCGATACCATGAACAGCCACAGTACAATGCACAGAGGTGTGCGTGGTAAGCTGTGAGAAGGCTGTGGCCCTCACAGGCTGATGCCTTCTCAAAACAACTGATCGGCGGGGGTCCCAGATGTCAGACCCCTCAGATCAGATACTGATGACATTAGTAAAAAAAATCTCAGAAAACCCTTTTAAAGGAGTATTCCTGTTACCATAAATATAACTTATGTTTTAGACTAATTCACCATCAATAATGACCTAATATAATGTCAATTTCACATATTTACCGTTCAGTAGTTATGAAAGTAGTTTTCTTCCTCTGCTACCCACTGTGTTTCCTGATAAGTTACCATGGCATCGACCCGTAGTTCTGAACCTTTGTTAGGTCGAGTATGCTCAGTGTGTAGAGTAGAGGGGGCATGACCGGACTGGTATATCAAGCAGTCAATCAGTAAATAGCAACACTCATGAACAAGCACAAACTCACAGCAGGAAAGCTAGGTATTGTGGGGATTGTAGTTTTGTGAGGGAAGATCAGGAGCCATAATGCTCTCAGTGTGTTGCAGGCTCACACAGGAGCTAGACAAATGGATTGCAAGGTAAAGTGAAGCTCTGATTATATGTATAGGTATGGATTCTGGTTGGGTCATAGTTTGTAGTCTTTTTGCAGTTTTTCAAAAATTAAGTTACCTTACAGATACACCCCTTTAAGAGAACAGCCTTCATTATGGCCATGACATTATGGAACCAGTCCTACTGCTTTTTATGTTTCAGTTAGGAGACATGGTGTTCCAACAAAATAATGCCCACCCACATACTGCCTGTGCAACACAACATTCAGGGCATCCAGCTGCTCCCCTGGCCACCTTGATCGCCCGATCTCCCTCCTATCAACAATGTCTGGGACTGTATGGGGTAACTGATCTCCTATGCCCAGCAATCCACCGTCTTTGCTGAACTACAGGTCCAAGTTGAAAGAGGTTGAAATGCATACCACAGGTGGCTATCCAGCACCTACATGACTGTTACCAGGCCAGAGTGGCAGCATGTATTGCTGCAACCCAGTATTAATGTGGCCCTACCTGTCTCATCTTTCACCAAGCACCACTTGGTGAATTTTGTATTTTCTTTTTCATTTTCCAACAGTGTATATTAATAACAATTGATATAAAGCATGTACGGTATACTTCAATTGAAGAATAAGACTAGTAAGCAAAAGGAAGGAAGATAAACTGGAAATAAGACATATACATATGATCATATGACCACCCCACTCCTCCCTGCAAACACCACTTCTGAGGCTAGTTAAGATCGTTCTCTCAGATCAGGCCTGGCACTTGCTCCGTCCATTTCCTACACGTACAGTATATACTTTACATCATGGCACTGTATATACTGTCACTGTCTATAATGTCATTGTATAATACTGTTGCCTGATAATAAAATCTTTTAGTCCTCCTCCTGTTTGGGCCCTTTCTGAATTTGATCCACATAGCAGCTGCTTCCCTTGCTTCCACTATAGCTACGCCCCTGCATAAGATGTAATATAATGAAAATAATGTTAAAATATTTCCTCTTATAACAGAGAGCCACAATGGGTATTTGTGGGCCTATAGGTAATGGTTAGTACTATGGATTGTTTTATTACTAGAGCTCTATTATTAGTATGATGAGATAAGCAATCTAGATAGCTTATCTTACCTTTTTCCTTTTACACCTCTCTGTATTTTACATATTACACATTACAGAAATTATAACTATTGTCTGCATGTACAATATACACATCTGTCCTAACACGAAAACAGAGGGAAGTGACTAGTTACAGTTAGATGAAGGAGCTGTGACATTTTGCAGGTTGCTTCCCTAGTCACGCTGTCATGCACAAGCTTTCGCCTGTTTGAATTTTGTTGTGTTTATTTAAAAACCGGTTTGTAGATGGAAAGTGGATCAGCAGAGTTCCTGTTTCTGTAGTTAATCTCTGCTTTTTAGTGGCATTAATCATCTATTTCTGACATTAACAGGGGTTGCAAAAGTTCGCTGTATATGATACTTAGTCCTTGTCTCAGTTACTCCATCTAGTGGACAAAAACAGAAAAAACTACATTCATGATCACCGAGACCTGAGAGCACTTTTGCAGCCATTCAATATGGCAACTTCATGTTACCACAAAGCTTAAATAACAACTTCGGAAGCTGAATCATTTTAACCTGATCAGATAAGACTCTTCTCCCCTTGATGGCAGCAGTAGCACCACAATTAGCACTGATAGAGGTGTTTTAAGAGTTAATTATGTGAAACCTGAAGATTCACTGCTCCTGGCCGTTAGCAAGTCTCACTGTTAATTGAATAGGCACAACCACTGTGTCTCCTTGATCGCTGAGATGTACATATACATCTATTGTAGGATCTACCACAATGTACATGTACATGAATGTACAATGTACACAATTAGTGTACATACAGACTGAAATAAAGGATATATTCTACATGTCTTTTTTTAAATCCACTTTTGGTTTTGGCTTCAAAAACAGCATAAAAAACTTTAATGTATGACAGCACCTTTAATGCATTTAAGGAACAGGTATAGTTAAAAAGAATAATTTGGGCGCATAGAGTGTGCTCAGTGTAATGACAACATACATGTGAGCTGTACTGCCTGGAGATACACATACTAATGTTTAAGTCGAGATGAGCAAATTTACTCCTCACTAGTCCAGTTTATTTGAAATTTCCCATAAACTTTGGTTTATAACAAATCTGAATTTTTGAGGATTCATCCCCCATGAAACACACGAAATGTCGGCTGCTATTTTGCAGTTCAGAAGACACAGATGATCCTTCCACCAGAAAGGGATCATTTTTGGATGATCTGACAGTGCAGTGTGTTTTTAAACTCTCTGTTACCTCAGTCTGTTTACCCATAGCCATATACTATATGTCACTGTCACTCTGACTTTACTATGTCTTGGCTTTACAGACCTTGAAAGGAGTTGGAGTTCTAGGAGAACTCAGAATTTCATACACAACTTTTTAGGACAATTGGTGCACTTTTGATTCTGACCCAATTTCTTTGGATCTGATTGGAACCTGGCGGGCCATTTGGTCTAATCAGATCCAAAAAGTACTTTCTAAAACTCATCTTCTATAATTAATAAATTATTCTATAATAATAAAATTATATTTTTTACTGATTTGACACTTACATTACTCAATCAAATTTCAGGATTTATTATATATGTATGTCCCACATGCATAGACCACCTTCTGCACATCCAAAGTTTTTTCTGATATTATACTTTAACTCATTCTAAACCTGCACCTCTTGCCAAATGATTATGGCTTTTGAGAGTGTTTTTTTTAGTATTGTATTAGAATTTAATTAGTGTATAACTGTGTGGCAGGGATATGACTAACACGTCTATACTCAAGCTGTGTCCAGAAACATCCCTTTTAAGGCTACTTTCACACTTCTGTTCCATTACTGATAATACAACCATCTGCATCCGTCATGAACAGATCCGGTTCTATTATCTTTAACATTGTCAAGACGGATTCGTCATTAACTCCATTGAAAGTCAATGGAGGACGGATCCATTTTCTATTGTGCAAGATTGTGTCAGAGAAAACTGATCTGTCCCCATTGACGTGTATTAGGGGTCATGATGGATCCGTCTTGCTCCGCATCCCAGGACGGAAAGCAAACCACAGCATGCTGCGATTTTCTCTCCGGTATGAGAACAGAACGAAATGCATTTTGGAGCGTTCAGTTCTGTTCAGTTATGTTTTGTCCCCATTGACAATGAATGGACACAAAACATAATAGTTTTTTTCCGGTATTGAGACCCTATGATGAATCTAAATACCGGAAAATATTAACGCTAGTGTGAAAGTAGCCTAAGAGACAAAAGTCAGTGGTTTAGTTGTCATATGCAGCCACAATAATATTTCAGCTGTTTCATAACTATGGCTCCTGAAAACTTCTTGCCTCGGTTTTAAAGCTGAAGTACATTGATTAATTTGACCTCTATCTAAACTGCCATAAGTTAGTATTATATCATAAACGATTGTGACCAGAGTCTGATCAGATAGCTGGATGTACCTGCTTATCCAGTAGTATCTCTGCAGTATATCTCTACAGGATATTAGAAGCCACAAAAGTTCTATATAATATGGCTTAACTTGTAGCTGTGTCGTAAAATATCATTACTTATAAATAATTACATTTAATGTTAACTTCGATAAGGAATTTACACATTAACAAAATATATTTGCATTTTCATGTAACTACATAAGTAGGAATGAAGAACTTATTGCTATGAAGCGAGAATGCGTTTTTTCTTCTTTTTAATTAATCATAAATCCAAAACTCAATCAATTGTTCTTGTGAGTGCTTTTCAAAGATATATTATTTACATTATTTATAATAAGTCCATTTAATAAAATAGAATTCTCTCTATGCCCGTGCTGCTATAGAAAGATAAAGCAATGAAAGGGCAGAGGTGGGGGAGTTGAAATGCAGAATAGCAATAGGATACAGAGAAGATTGACTGATGTTATCTGAACTGCTTATTAACCTCATCAGAGATGTGTGAAATATCCACCCAGAAATGCAAAACAGTTGGTTCGAGACAGAACATTTGCCTTGTGCTTGCTTGTGTTTTCTTTTCAAATAATTTCTTACAGATATAATAGGTTTTCCCTTAAGGTAGAATGTTTTAAGATACAGGCTGGGCATATACTTTATTAACTCTATAGACTATCAGTTCCTGTCAAAATTGTTTCTTCATATTTAAACGGGTTGTCCAATAGTTTTTAAAAAAAATATATTTTCGTAGAACCTCTTCAGATTTGTTTAAAGATTGTGGAGATTGACTTGATGTACTGGCAATTGACCACTGCAACCAATTAGTAGCCTTAGCAGTTACTAGTCCAAGCATTCACATTTTATGTACCAACCTTTTATGTGGCACTGTATCAAATGCTTTGGAGAAGTCAATATATGACATTCATTTACTCATCCCTGTCAAGTCTAGAACTTACCTCCTCAAAAAAACTAATTAAATTAGTATAACATGACAGAGCCCTCATGAAGCCATGCTCATACAGTGGTATATGCTTATTTTCATTGAGGTACTCCAAGATAGCATCTCTTCGAAAACGATAGAAGTTAGATAGTGTTGAGCGAGCATGCTCGACCGAACTCGCTGTTCGGCCGAACATGCCTATGCTCGGGTCCGCTCGGTGTTCGGCCGAACACCGAGTGTACTCGAGCGCAATGCTACGCAGCGAATAAACGTGCGGGAGGGTACTGGCATTCATTGTAATGTTGATTTGTAAGCTAATGCTATGCATTGTACGCTAATGCGTGCAAATTTGTATGCTAATGCTACGCATTGTACGCTAAGGTGTACAAATTTGTATGCTAATGCTACGCATTGTACGCTAATGCATACAAATTTGTATGCTAATGCTACGCATGGTACGCTAATGCATACAAATTTGTATGCTAATGCTATGCATTGTGCGCTAATGCGTACAAATTCAGTTAATTAGCATACTTTTACGAGTGAAAGGAGTATAAGAGGAGAAGTCACGATTCTGACCTTTCTCTATTAACCAGACACCCTCCCCTCTTCCGAGCCCCCCCATGCCTGGTTTAGTCCCATTGACTAACATTAGGCCGAGCACTCGAGCACCCCCTAGTGCTCGGCTAGAGCACCCGAGCATATGAGCACAGAGGTGCTTGCTCAACACTAATGTTAGACTTACCGACCTATCATTTCTGCACTCTGTATATGACCCTTTTTAAACATTGGGACCACATTGGCTAAGCGCCAATCCTGTGGAATGCTCCCTGTCCTTAAATATCAGAAATAAGAGTCAGTCTATAACACTACATAATACTCTCACGATACATGAGAGTATGCCATCTGGCCCTAGTGATGTGTCTATTTGAATCTTTTTAAGACACGCTGTACTTTTTCCTGGGTCAGACAGGCCACTTTTAATGAAGGATTTATGTTTACATTAAGCATTTCATCTGACAGTTTATGTCCCTCAGTGAAAACAATAGAAAAACAAAATATTTAATAGCTTTGCAATCTGCTTATCACTTTCTACAGCTCCTCCCTCACTCTGAAAAGGGCCAACACTTTCAGGTTTAAACTTTTTATCATTTATATAACTGAAGAACATTTTAGGGTAAGTTTTACTCTCTTTGGCAGTAAGTCTCTCTGTCTTCAGGTTGGCTGATTTTATTTGTCTTTTACATATTCAATTTTTCCTCATAGTTTTTCAAGTCTTCCTCGTTACTAGTATTGAGTGAAGCGAAGCATTCAAAGCGGAATTTGGTCTCAATTTCCTCATGCTTCGTGGTAACGAATCAGGTTTTCCTAAAATTGCGGCTGCATGTGTTATAAAGCTAAACTAAGTGTAGAGGAGACAAGCACAGGGATGCAAGATTACCCATAATGCTGTGCAGCTAGCCAATCCACAGATAGGCATCCCTTGTGATGTCACAGCCCTATAAAACCCTCATTCCGTGTTGTCTCCACCATTGTCCTTCAACTGAGCATAGGGAGATACCATCCAGTCTGCACCCCTTAGGGGAGCCAGGTCTTAATGATGACCATCTTCATATTTTGCTGGCTTTACTTCTTCCAAATCATCCTTCAAATGCCTTCATGGCTGAGAAGTCAGAAAGATGCAGAGAGAGAGGGATCTGGATGTTTCTGATGACATATTTTCAACGATATTAGATGAGGTGGAATAGAAGGAGCAGATGACAAAAGAAGAGCTCACTCCTATAGGGCAGGAGAACGCTGGGGTTGTAGAAGTATGTATGCCAGAGCTGATTAATATTATGTGTTTACTGTCAAATAACCTGCAGGCGATTGCAGGCCAGAACAGCAATAATTTGGATATTGTGCCCCCACCTAACCAGCCAATCCCTATAGCAGCAGCATCCCCTGTTTAAAGGTGCATTAAAGGTGCTGCAAGGCCATTATCAATGAAGACCGACTATACAATGCGGTCTTCTTTATTAAATGCAAGGCAGCTGCAGCATGGTCGCAACCCACCTGCAGCACACACAAGTCACAGTGGCCTAGGTATACCCCATTTACAGCGATTCTTTGCTCCTCTCTACTTGCTACCTTCTTGTTTTAGTGGTTTAAATGTTTTTTTTTTTGTCATTTATTGATCCCTTTACATTTCTATTTATCCACATTGTTTCTCATGTTCCTTATCCTTTGATTCCCATAAGGTATTTATCTCTCACAATTGCAGTTTAGGAAATATCCCATTTTGTGGCTGCATTTTTATTTTTGAGGACATTGTCCCAGTTAGTGAGGCTTATGACCTCTCTCAGCTGGTCAAATTTTGCTTTTTCGAAAGTTCAGTATTTTTGTGTCTCCCTGAAGAAACACTCTTTGGAATGACAATTGCAAGGTTACTATTTTATTGTCACTATTTTCCAGGTGTCCCCCAACCCGCACATCTGTTGTTCTGTCAGGTCTATTGGTTCATAAGTCCAGTATGGCCGTCACTCTAGTCGGATCTTCAACCAGTTGGTTTTGGTTATTGCCAAGAATCTGTTTCCTTTACAAGATCTACATATTTCAGTTTCCCCAATCTATATCTGGGTAATTGAAGCCCCCCCATAATGTGGGCCTCATTATGATTTCCCTTAGTAGTAGATTTTCAATGGACTGGTATATTAGGTGGCTTAACAAACTCCTATCAGTACTTTAGCATTGCTTTTGCCTCCATTTATTTCTACCCACAGTGACTCCATATGTTAATTTCCTTCACTTATATCTTGAAGATGTGTGGTCTTTAGATAGGACTTTACATAAAGGCAAACCCTTCCTCATCTCTGGTTTTCACGATCCTTTCTAAACAGACTATAACCCTGGACACTAACCGCCTAGTCATAATTATCATAATTAGTAGACATTAGTGTTGATCGAGCACCATAATGCTCGGTTGCTTGGGTGCTCTGGCTGAACACTAGGTGGTGCTCGAGTGCTCGGCCGAGCACCCGAGTATAATGGAAGTCAACGGGAGAACCCGAGCACTAAACCAGGCACCCCCTGGTCTGAAGAGGGGAGGGTGTCTGGCTCATAGGGAAAGTTGAGAAAATGGTGGAAACACCACTGAAATGGTTTGGGAACAGCATGAGGAGGATGTCTGGATGCATCTTGGACACCTAAGTCGCTGCTGGGAACGATGTTGTCCGAGTATTATGCCACTTTTACGGAATAGCAAGAATACCCCCCAAAACCGAATATAACATCAATTTTAGAGGAAATATTGTTAGGAAACATATATTTACTTGTATGTAAAGCGCAAGTGCTGCCAAAAATTACAAGGAAGAGGCACTCCGATACAACCGGTATATCACATAAAGGAGGGCCTCATTCACATTGTGGTACAATTGTTCATGTCGTGGGATGCCTACACTCATAAAGCCTATGCACAAAGGGAAAGGGCTGACAAAAATTACAAGGAACAGGCACTCCAATACACCCTTTATTACACATAAAGGAGGGCATCAGACTCACCTTTGAAAAATTATGATTGATGGCCTGCTGCTGACACTCAAAAACAATAGGGGTGACGTGCTGCTGCTGAGCTGACCGTCTAAAACATTATGGTTGAGGGCCTGCTGGTGAGCTGACCGTGTAAAACATTATGGTTGAGGGCCTGCTGGTGAGCTGACCGTGTAAAACATTATGGTTCCGGGACTGCTGGTGAGCTGACCGTCTAAAACATTATGGTTGATGGCCTGCTGGTGAGCTGACCATCTAAAACATTATGGTTCCGGGCCTGCTGGTGAGCTGACCGTCTAAAACTTTATGGTTGAGGGCCTGCTGGTGAGCTGACCGTCTAAAACATTATGGTTACGGTAATGTCGACTTGATTAACGGCAGAAAAAATGACACCGGATGTCAGCTGTATAGGATACAGTAACGTTATAATGCACAAGCCACGCAGGTAATGTCGACTTGATTAACGGCAGAAAAAATTACACTGGATGTCAGCAATATAGGATACACCAAAATTATAATGCACAAGCCGCGCAGGTAATGTCGACTTGATTAAAAGCAGAAAAAAATGACACCGGATGTCAGTTATATAGGATACACCAACGTTATAATGCACAAGCCGCGCAGTTAATGTCGACTTGATTAACGGCAGAAAAAATGACACCGGATGTCAGCTATATAGAATACAGTAACGTTATAATGCACAAGCCGCGCAGGTAATGTCGACTTGATTAACGGCAGAAAAAAATGACACCGGATGTCAGCTATATAGGATACAGTAACGTTATAATGCACAAGCTGCGCAGGTGGTGTTAAGGTCAGGCAAACTTGCGTTATTTTTGCCCCAAAAGAAAAAAATATATTGCAGCCAGATGTAACAATAGTCCTTAAAAGGACTTTTGGGTCTTTTCAACAGAACAACTAGCCCTGCCTAGCCAAATCGTATCCCTAAACTATCTGTGCCTCCTTGCGCAAACGTTATACAGCAGACGCAGCACAGGTACTGTGGCCTTGATTAGCGGCAGAAAAAATTACAATGGATGTCAGGTATATAGGATACAGAAAGGATTAGAATGCACAAGCTGCACAGATGGTGTTAAGGTCAGGCCACCTTGTGCAATTTTTAACCCCCCAAAAAATATATATATATATTGTAGCCAGATATCACAATAACCCTTAAAAGGGCTTTTGGGTCTTTTCAACGGAAATACTAGCCCTGCCTAGCCAATTTCTATCCCTACACTATCTGTCCCTCTTTGCAGCAGCTCTCCCTGACTCGGTCTGAGCCGGGTCACATGTCACCGGGTGCTATATATGTCAGGACTGGCGGTCATGGCGCCCATGCCGCCGGTCCTGCCTCTGACTCTGCAGGTGATGCGGATGCCCGTGCCCGGGCCTCCGCCCCTCTCCTGTCAGGCTCCTCCTCCCGCCGGCGGTCTCTTGGTATTGGTGCGCGTTCCAGGCAGGGAGCGCGCACCACGTTTGAGAGCGCCAAGGACGCGGTGGGTGCGCAAGCTCGCTCGCGTTCTCGGTCACTAGGTTCACGCTGGAGAACGCGAGCAGTTTAATCTATTTGCAATGCTATGCAGACCTGGTCACCTACTAAGGGTTAATTCTGTGCTCAGGGGTCTCTCCTCCCTTTCACCTGTGGGGGTTGGACTCCTGGTTGCATCCTTCCCGACCAGCGCCATACATGTACGGCGCTGGCCGGCACTTTAAAGGTGGCGCCTGCTCCTACACAGAGCGGGTGTGATGGCCGCGGGTGACCTGCATATCCCTCTAGCAGGCACCCAGGGCTAACGTCTGCGACCGCGGCACCCGAAATGCAGCAAACACCGTAAGCGTACGCCTCCGGTGTCGCTCCGGCCCCCCTGTGTGGCGATCGGAGGAGCCGGAGCGTGCCTGCAGCCAGGGCCGGGACTAAGGGTAGGCGGGGGAGGCGACCGCCTAGGGCGCCATCTGGAGGGGGGTGCAGCCACAGCAGGGCTCAGGACTCAGCCACAGCAGGGCGACTTAGATTTTACAAATGGCAACAAGACTTTTTAGTCTTGTCGCCATTTGCACCTGGACCCGACTGCATTTACTGATGCTAGGCTGCGCTATTGCGCAGCCTAGTATCAGAGAACATGGAGCAGATAAAATAAAAAAAATATCTCACCTGTCCTGCGCTCCGGCGCTCCTCTGTCTTCCGGGTGGCTCTGCACTGTCCTGACGGCGTACAGCGCCAGGACGTAGTGCGCGCACTCTGACCTGACGCTGCACGCAGTCAGGTGATAGTGCAGCGCCGGGAGAACAGAACTGTGCTGGATCCGAAGCGGAGCCGCGGCGCAGGACAGGTAAGAGATTTTTTTATTTTATTCTGATGGGCGCAGAGTGGGCACAGTGGGCGGATCTGAGGTCTGATGGGGCCACAGTGGGCTGATCTGAGGTCTGATGGGGGCACAGTGGGCTGATCTGTGGTCTGATGGGGGCAAGTGGGCTGATCTGAGGTCTGATGGGGCCACAGTGGGCTGATCTGAGGTCTGATGGGGGCACAGTGGGCTGATCTGAGGTCTGATGGGGGCACAGTGGGGCTGATCTGAGGTCTGATGGGGGCACAGTGGGCTGATCTGAGGTCTGATGGGGGGCACAGTGGGCTGATCTGAGGTCTGATGGGGGCACAGTGGGCTGATCTGAGGTCTGATGGGGCACAGTGGGCTGATCTGAGGTCTGATGGGGGGCACAGTGGGCTGATCTGAGGTCTGATGGGGCACATGGGGCTGATCTGAGGTCTGATGGGGCCACAATGAGGGCTGATCTGAGGTCTGATGGGGGCACACTGATCTGAGGTCTGATGGGGCACAGTGGGGGTCTGATGGGCTGGCTGATCTGAGGTCTGATGGGGGCACAGGGCTGAGGTCTGATGGGGCTGGGCTGATCTGAGGTCTGATGGGGGCACAGTGGGCTGATCTGAGGTCTGATGGGGGCAACAGTGGGCTGATCTGAGGTCTGATGGGGGCACAGTGGGCTGATCTGAGTCTGATGGGGGCACAGTGGGCTGATCTGAGGTCTGATGGGGGCACAGTGGGCTGATCTGAGGTCTGATGGGGGCACACACATTATACTGGTTGGGGTTTTTATTACTGGGGAGGACGCACTGCGCCACCAATGATAACTACGTTTAATACAACTACAGAAGGCGGGTGCAGCACATGAGGGGTTAACTACCACTGATTGCAGCTCCCTATAATACAGATCAGGTGCTGGCTATGTGATCCTGCGCTGGCACGCGCCTCCTGTAGTTGTATTAAACGTAGTTATCATCATTGGTGGCGCAGTGCGCTCTCCCCAGTAATAAAAACCATGGGGGAGAGGAGCACTGTGGGGGCATCTGGGGGCCTTTTTTTGGGCACATTATGGGGGGGCAATATAGGGGAGAGCTGGACTATGGGCATCTGGGTGGCACTATAGGGGGCACTATGAGGGAGGGGAGCACTATGAGGGCTCTAAAGAGGCCTTTTTTGTTGGCACATTATGGGGGCACTATGGCATCTGGTGGAAATAAGGGGGCATTTTTTATAGGCACATGGGAGACAATATAGGGGAGAGCGGCACTATGGGGCATCTGGTGGCATTATTTGGGGGCAGTATGGGGGAGTGGAGCACTATAGGGGCATCATTTGGGGGCACTATGGGGGAATCTGGTGGCTCTAAAGGGGCATTTTTTACAGGCACATTATAGGGGGCACTATGGCTTCTGGCACTAAGGGGGCATTTTTTACTGGCACATTATGGGAGGCATTATGGGCATCTGGTGGCACTATAGGGGCATTATTTTGGGGCACTACGGGGGAGTGGAGCACTATGGGGGGGCATCTGGTAATGCTAAAGGGGCATTTTTTAATGGCACATTATAGGGGGCACTATGGCATCTGGCACTAAGGGGGCAATTTTTATTGGCACATTATGGGGGAGAGGAGCACTATAGGGGCATCTGGTGGGGGCAGCAAGAAGGGGCATTTTTTAATGGCATATTATGGGGGACACTATGGGGGCATTTACTGGGGCACTATATAGGGGTATTTTATACTGGCATACATTATGGGGACATTAGCTCAACTGCAGGCACTAAGTGGGGGTATTTCTTGTTCTGTCATATTAAAAGGTGAATTATTACTACTTGGGGGTATTATGGTGAGCTTCACTACTACTGGGGGCTATGGGGAACACGATGTCTAGTATGGGCACTATGGGGGCATTACTATTAAGTGTGCTCTGGCAGATAATTATTTCTATTGGTGGGATTTTGGGGAGCACTGTTACTTTGGGGGTACCCTGGCACAGTATCAATTTAGCACAATTATTTTTGGGGGACATTATCTTTATACTATTAGTGTCCGGACGCAGTTATTTTTTAGGGGACTCTGTGCCAATAATTGTTGTAGGGGGCACTATCTGTGTGGTAGTTGTATTTTTCAGGGGACAGTTTCTGCAGAATAGTATTAGGGGGCACAGTATTGGAGGTGGCAGGATGAGGTGTTCAGAAGATGTGAAGATGATGGAAATGTGGGAAACTAATGTCTGTTTGTATCTCTGCAGATACGAGAGATGGCTGAAAAA
>ONZH01001947.1:0-13333 GCA_900303285.1 Rhinella marina
GGAAAATACAGGGACTGAAATACATGAGCACCTCCCTCACTCTCTTATCTGAGCAGTAGCTGAGTGTACAGTATGTTCACAAAGGAGAGCTCCTTATCTCTATCTGTATCACACTCTATAAAGATACATAGCTTCAAACACAGTATCACACCTAAAAGAATTAGATACACAGGTCAGCAGAAAACTATCACACAAAGTAGGATTAGATACACAGCTCAGCAGACAGTATCACACCTAATAGAATTAGATACACAGCTCAGCAGACAGTATCACACTCTATACACATACATCTAATCGCTTCATAGACAGTATCACACATAATAGGAATAGATACACAGCTCAGAAGACAGTATCACACAAGGTAGGATTATATACAGAGTTCAGCAGACAGTATCACACATGATAGGATTAGATACACAACTCTGCAAACAGTATCACACATGATAGGATTAGATACACAACTTAGCAGGCAGTATCATACACAATAGGCTTAGATACGCAACTCTGCAGATAGTATCACACATGATAGGATTAGATGCACAGTTTAGCAGACGCTGTTGCCCAGAATAGGATTAGATACACAGTTCAGCAGACAGTATCTCACAAGATAGGATTAGATACCCATTTTAGCAGACAGTATCACACATGATATGATTAGATACACAGCTCAGCAGACAGTTTCACACATGATAGGATTAGATACGTAGTTTAGCAGACACTGTCACCCAGAATAGGATTAGATACACAGTTCAGCAGACAGTATCACACATGATAGGATTAGATACCCATCTTAGCAGACAGTATCACACATGATAGGATTAGATACCCATCTTAGCAGACAGTATCACACATGATAGGATTAGATACCCATCTTAGCAGACAGTATCACACATGATAGGATTAGATACCCATCTTAGCAGACAGTATCACACACGATAGGATTAGATACCCATCTTAGCAGACAGTATCACACATGATAGGATTAGATACAAAGCTTAGCAGACCTGTCATCCAGAATATGATTAGATACAGAGTTCAGCAAACAGTATCACACATGATAGGATTAGATACACGGATACGCAGACAGTATCACACATGCTAGGATTAGATACATGATCCAGATATGCAGAGCTATCACACATGATAGGATTAGATACACAGACTATAGCAGATAGCAGAATATCATACACAAATAGGGCAGATACACAACTCTGCAGATAGTATCACACATGATAGGATTAGATACACAGCTCAGCAGACAGTATGTTTAGCAGACACTGTCACCCAGAATAGGATTAGATACCCATCTTAGCAGACAGTATCACACATGATAGGATTAGATACCCATCTTAGCAGACAGTATCACACATGATAGGATTAGATACACAGCTCAGCAGACAGTTTCACACATGATTAGATTTAGCAGACACTGTCACCCAGAATAGGATTAGATACCCAGTCTTAGCAGACAGTATCACACCATGATAGGATTAGATACCCATCTTAGCAGACAGTATCACACATGATAGGATTAGATACACAGCTCAGCAGACAGTATCACACATGATAGGATTAGATATACAACTCAGCAGACAGTATCACACATGATAGGATTAGATACCCATCTTAGCAGACAGTATCACACATGATAGGATTAGATACCATCTTAGCCCAGACAGTTTCACACATGATAGGATTAGATACGTAGTTTTAGCAGACACTGTCACCCAGATAGGATTAGATACACAGTTCAGCAGACAGTTATCACACATTGATAGGATTAGATACCATCTTAGAGACAGTATCACACATGATATGATTAGATACAGCTCAGCAGACAGTTTCACACATGACAGATTAGATACGTAGTTTAGCAGACACTGTCACCCAGAATAGGATTAGATACACAGTTCAGGCAGACAGTATCACACATGATAGGATTAGATACCATTTAACAGACAGTGTCACCCAGAATAGGATTAGATACACAGCTCAGCAGACAGTTTCACACATGATAGGATTAGATACGTAGTTTAGCAGACACTGTCACCCAGAATAGGATTAGATACAGGGTTTAGCGACAGTATCATACAGTATAGAGCATAGCTATAGTGATATAGGTATATCAGCTTATACTGCAGAAATGTAACAGTATAGCGCACATACCTCTTACATCCAGTGACGTCTCTTGTCATGTAGATCTTCTCTTTTCTCATCTTTTTCAGCCATTTCTCATCTCTGCAGTTTGACAAAAAAAAAATCTTAGTTTACACAGTGTCCTAAAAATAAGCTCCTGTAGCAGACAGTTCCAGCCAGTGCAAAGTCCCAACTGCCATTCACTTGTTAGTAATTAGAACAGTACTAATGTAGAGTAGAAGTGCCTACAGTAAGATTAATAGCCAGTACACTGTACCGCCATTAGATAGCCCCCAGTGCCAAAAAATGCCCCAGTGCAGCAGTGCCAGCCCCAGTGTGTCCAGGCCCCACCATTGGGTAGCCAGTTAGATGTCCCCCCCAACCGCCCCCATTTGTGCTCCCAGTAGTAGAAATGCCCCCAGTGCCCCCTTGTGCCAGTAAAAATGCCCCCAACTTCCCCCTAGTGTGCCCATGTGCCCCCTGCCAGTAAAAATGCCGTGCCAGTTGCCAGAGTGCCAGTAAAATGCCAGTGCCAGAGTGTGTATACAGTGCCAGTAAATGCCAGTAGCAGTCCCGTGTGCAGTAGCCCACAATAGTGCCAGTAAATGCAGTGCCAGTAAAAATGCCCCCATGCCAGTGCCAGCAGTGCCATACCAGTATGCCCCAGTAGTATTGCCCCATAAAATGCCCCAGTGCCAGTGCCCCAGTGCCAGTAAAATGCCTCCCCCAGCCCCCAGTACCCCCAGTGCCAGTTGCCCCATGTGCCAGTAAAAATGCCCCCATGATATGAGTAGTAAAATGCCCCCAGTGCCCCCGTGTAGTATGCCAGTACCAGTACCCCCAGTGCCCCCCTTGTGCCAGTAAAAATGCCCCAGTGCCCCCCTTGTGCCATTGCCCCAGTTTGTGCCAGTAAAAATGCTCCCCCCTTGTGCCAGCCACACTTATGTGCATTCTTGTGCCCAGTGACGTCCGCAATAGCAGCCTAATAGGCTGTTAGATGAGCACAAGTCATCCAGCAGTGCACAGTATCAGGGCACATGATAGGCATTAGATATGCAGCTTCACACATGAGGATTAGATATGCCAGCTTTAGCAGACACTGTCACCCAGAATAAGATTAGATACATAGCTCTGACAGACAGTAGCACACATGATAGGATTAGATACACAAATTGGATAATCATTAAGGAATATTAAATGTCATGGTAAAATTGAGGTATATACTGACACCCTGAATTGTATTATGTACATTTGTAACATGTAATGGGACTGTTAAAATTGTATAATTATCTATGCATATATTTACTGTGGTTGGTGTGTGCTATTTTGCATATAACTAATATAATACTAGACTAGCAATGTATACTGACACCAAGTGTACTGTACCTAACTCATAGCATACGGCATATAGACTTGTGGTAAACAATGGCAGCGGGCAAAATATATGATAATCATTGCACACGAAAAAAAAAATCCTTCGGAGGGATTTGTTTAATGTATACAATATATTTTTCTATTTAGGTTAAATGTAAGAAGTGAATACCTTAAATTCAGGTATTAGCTAGTAAAACAATGCGCCACCTGGTGTCTGAAAGTTGTATTACAATTTATCCAATTTAGTTATAACGTCACTTCGTGACACACATCTCAGGACATGTTGAGATAAGTGATCAGTTAAGTGTGGACACATCTGTATATAGGATACAGAAAGGTTATATGCACAAGCCGTGCAGGTAATGTCGCCTGATTAACGGCAGAAAAAATAGCAATGGATGTCAGGTATGTAGGATACAGTAATGTTATAATGCACACACAACACAGGTAATATCGCCTTGATTAACGGCAGAAAAAATAGCAACGGACAGCTGGTATGCAGGATATAATAACGTTATAATGCACACGCAACACAGGTAATGTCACCTTGATTAATGGCAGAAAAAATAGCAACGGATGTCAGGTATGTAGGATACAGTAACGTTATAATGCACACGCAACACGGGTAATGTCCCCTTGATTAACGGCAGAAAAAATAGCAACGGATGTCAGGTATGTAGGATACACTAACGTTATAATGCATACGCAACACTGGTAATGTCGCCTTGATTAACGGCAGTAAAAATAGCAATGGATGTCAGGTATGTGGGATTCAGTAACGTTATAATGCACAAGCCGCGCAGGTAATGTCGCCTTGATTAACGGCAGAAAAATTAGCAACGGATGTCAGGTATGCAGGATACAGTAACGTTATAATGCACACGCAACACGGGTAATGCCGCCTTGACTATCGGCAGAAAAAATAGCAACGGATGTTAGGTATGTAGGAAACAGAAACATTATAATGCACACGCAACACAGGTAGTATTGCCTTGATTAACAGCAGTAAAAATTACACCGGATGTTAGGTACTGTATATAGAATACAAAAACGTTATAATGCACACGCTGTGCAGGCGGTGTTAGGGTCAGACAAACTTGTGTTATTTTTGCCCCAAAAGAAAAAAAATATTGCAGCCAGATACAACAACAGTCCTTAAAAGGACTTTTGGGTCTTTTAAACAGAACAACTAGCCCTGCCTAGCCAAATCCTTTCCCTACACTATCTGTGCCTCCTTGTGCAAACGTTATACAGCAGACGCAGCGCAGGTACTGTCGCCATGATTAGCGGCAAAAAAAATTACAACGGATGTCAGGCATATAGGATACAGAAAGGTTATAATGCACAAGCTGCGCAGGTGGTATTAAGGTCAGGCCACCTTGCGCTATTTTAACCCCCCACAAAAAAATCTATTGCAGCCAGATATAATAGCCCTTAAAAGGGCCTTTGGGTCTTTTCAACAGAAAAACTAGCCCTTGCCTAGCGATTTTCTATCCCTACACTATCTGTCCCTCCTTGCAGCAGCTCTGCAACATGGCTACGGCATTACAGTGAATGCCAGTACCCCCCTCCCTGCACGCTGATTGGCTGCCACCATGCTAGACTGAATACAGTATTTGGCCGAGCATGCTCGCTCAACACTACTGGATACTATACAAGCACGTCCGACTGCCCACCCACGAACAGGTATACTTAGTATAGATGCTGAAAAAGTATTTGATAATGTGAGGTGGAGTTGGCTGGCAGTTGTTTTAGATCACTTAGGATTACAGGGCCCTTTCCACAATTATTTATCTACTTAATACTCTAACTCACAAGCAAGGATATCGACACCAGGCTTTCTGTCCAAATCTTTTGCCCTACAAAAAGGAACAAGGTAGGAATGTCCCTCTATTGTTTAATTTGGCTCTTGAACCATTATCACGAGCAATAGAAAGGGTGACAAGGCTATCAGGCATTAAGGTGGGTAACACGGAAGTGAGGCATGCATTATTTGCAGACAACATCCTAGTTTTCATGTCCTATTATAAAACCCAAATAAAAAAATATTTAGACTCATATTTAGATTTGATGGGTTTGGTGAATATTCAGGAATATTCAGGGTTTAAGATAAATAAACATAAATGTGAACTGTTAGACCTGACCCCTCCTATCTTAAAAAAAACGGAAGAAAATTGCTGATCTGCTGGTCACTATAGCAAAAGAATCTATACGATACTTGGGTATTTTAATCGGGAAAACACCAAGTACAATATACACACTAAATTGCTCTCCTTTAATAAAAAAAAAAAATTATAAGACATCTCTAGATGGATGAAACTCCCATTATCATTGATGGGCAGATGTCATATGTTAAAAATGATGTGTGTCTCAAAACTATTCTACATGATACAAACCATACCACTGCTGATAAAACACGACAAATAGAATCAGCATTCCGGTCGTATATATATGAGCGAATAAAAAACCAAGACTACCGCTGACCACACTTCAATTAAATAAACAGAACGGAGGATTAAACTTCCCAGATCTAAGAACTTATAATCTAGCTAGTCTACTACGTCATTGCATGGACTGGGTGGGAGGTAGTAGTTGGTATAACCAATTATAAACTGGAATGTGATCTACTTGCCCCATGGAAGCTGACTACACTATTACACGTGAAATATTCAGACCTGCCTAGTATAGCTAAACACAGCTTACTGTTTAGAGACACATATGCCACATGGAAAGCAGTAAGGAAAATATATGGTCTGTCTTGGCAATGTTCCAAATACCTAGACCCTCTATCTCTGTCACTACTGGGAGCAAGAAATACTAAATGCTGGAAAGGTTCGAAAACTATTGCTGATTTTTGGAACGCTGATGATAAGAGATACTTATCATTTGAAGAATTTAGACTAAAAATGGGGATAGACAGGTCTTTATTTCTGATTTACCATGGTATAGTAGGAACATTAAAAAGAAAACTAAAAGATAATACGTCAGAATCCCAGAATAATGAGTTTTACTCCTTAAAAGGCCAGCCAGAGGATAAAATGACTCTATCCAGCATATATAAAGAAATGCACCAATACATTTCTAAATCACAAGATCAAAATATCTTTAAACAATGGAAGAAAGAAATTCCAGAAATAGAAAATAGATAAAAGTCTAAGGGGGTCAGATCGGGAGACCTTGGGGGCCATTCAACTGCTGTTTCCCTCTTTATGCACTGAAGCTAGCACGTTCCCTGAGTTTTTCCAGCAATATGGTGCACCACCACATTATGGGTGTCAGGTCCGAGCATTCCTAAATGAACAGTTTCCTGGAAAGTGGATTGGTTGTCATGGGCCAGTTGAATGGCCCCCCAAGGTCTCCCGATCTGACCCCTTAGACTTTTATCTTTGGGGTCATCTGAAGGCAATTGTCTATGCTGTGAAGATACAAGATGTGCAGCACCTGAAACTATGGATACTGGAAGCCTGTGCTAGCATTTCTTCTGCGGTGTTGCTATCAGTGTGTGAAGAGTGTGAGAAGAGGGTTGCATTGACAATCCAACACAATGGGCAGCACTTTGGACACATTTTATAAGTGGTCAGAAACTTGTAAATAACTCAATGAAAGAATAAAGTTACGTTAAAACCAAGCACACCATTGTTTTTCTTGTGAAATTCTCAATAAGTTTGATGTGTCACATGACCCTCTTCCCATTGAAAAAACTAAAGTTGGATCCAAAATGACCGACTTCAAAATGGCCACCATGGTCACCACCAATCTTGAAAAGTTTCCCCCCTCCCATATATTAATGTGCCACAAACAGGAAGTTAATATCACCAACCATTCCCATTTTATTTAGGTGTTTCCATATACATTTATCCTTAAAGAATCCAATAGAATCCATCCTGACAGAACAACTTGGACAAGCTCACCATGACAGCAGTGATGAGGCATGCAAGGTGATCCCCAATGATGGGTAATGGCTTCAAAAATATTGGACACAGTCCTCCATGCTTCAATAAAGCTATGGCTCTCTCCTTTTTATACCATATTTCAGAGTTGTGTTTTGTTTTATGTGGTTATTCGGCTACATAAAGGTTTGGGAAGAGCCCCTCAGGGTGCATCGGTATTATTAGTCCCATCAGTCATCTAGAGAGAGAGGAGAATGAGGCAAAGAGATGATAATTGCAGCAACTTTGCAATTTTTAGTCCTTGGCTAAAAATTTCCTACTGCGCCAATGAAAGCCAACATGTTTCCCTGGTAACAGACAACAGGCAAACTCTATGTAGTTGGATCATGATAGCACACTTTCTTACACTAAGCCTCTTTTTCTGGAAAATCTACCAAATGTATAAAAAGCAGGGCACAGGTGCAAGGGGTTGTGGCAGCAGGATCAGACTACAAGAGGGATGTTTGTTGTCCTTATTAAAATTATAGAAAGTTTTAACTAAAGAGGCACATACATTTTTGTAAGTCTACTTTCACACTAGCGTTTTTGCTGTGTTCACCACGGCACGGATCCGGTTGGATTATCTCTGACTCTATTATTAGGCGGACAGACAGGGTCATCTGTCGCCGAGACCGTGAATGCCGAACAGTGTGTTGTCTCCCGGGTGCTCGGGTTCGGCATATCGCGGATCGGATTGACAGATTGCTGGGTGGGGCTGGGGAAGACCCGGCGGTCATGGTACACATTGGCACCAATGACAAAGTCAGGGGGAGATGGAAGGTCCTTAAAAATGATTATAAGGAACTAGGAGAGAAGCTCAAGTCCAGGACCTCCAAGGTAGTGTTTTCAGAAATACTACCAGTGCCACGAGCGTCACTAGAGAGACAACGGGAGATTAGGGAGTTAAATAAGTGGCTCAGAGGCTGGTGCAGGAAGGAAGGGTTTGGGTTCATGGAGAACTGGGCCGACTTCTCTGACGGCTACAGACTCTACAGTAGGGACGGGCTGCACCTTAATGGGGAGGGTGCAACTGCCCTGGGGGAAAAAATGGTTAGACGGCTGGAGGAGCTTTTAAACTAGGATCTGGGGGGAGGGTGGGGGGTAATACTAATAAGGGGGTAGATAGTGTAGATAGAGAGTGGGTCATAGGAGGGGACAGTGGGGGGTTAGTGGGGGTTGGGATTAGTGAGGAATGTAGGGAGAATATTGGGCAAAACATCAACCAAAGTAACCCAAAAACCCCTGATATTCACTTCACAGGTAATAGTAATTTAAAAAGGGGAGTAAAAAATATACATAGACCTCTTAAGTGTATGTACACTAATGCCAGAAGCCTGACTAATAAAATTGGTGAACTGGAATTAGTGATGTGTGAGGAGGACTATGACATAGTGGGAATAACTGAGACATAGCTGGATGATACCTATGACTGGGCAGTTAACGTACCGGGTTACAGTCTGTTTAGAAAGGATCGCCAAAACCGGAGAGGGGGAGGGGTTTGCCTTTATGTAAAGTCCTGTCTAAAGCCCACACCCCTGGAAGATATAAGTGATGGACATGAAGATGTGGAGTCACTGTGGGTAGAAATAAACGGAGCCAAAAACAATAATAAAATACTAATAGAACTTTATTATAAACCTCCTAATATACCAGAGCCCATAGAAAATCTACTTCTAAACAAAATAGACGAGGTGGCAAATCATAATGAGGTCGTTATTATGGGGGATTTCAACTACCCAGATATAGACTGGAAAACTGAAACCTGTACATCTCATAAAGGAAACAGGTTCTTGGAAATAACCAAAGACAATTACCTTTCCCAACTAGTTCAGGACCCGACTAGAGGGACGGCCATACTGGACTTAGTATTAACCAATAGACCTGACAGAACAACAGATGTGCAGGTCGGGGGACACCTGGGAAATAGTGACCATAATATAATAACCTTCCAACTGTCATTCAAAAGAGCGTTTCTTCAGGGAGGAACAAAAATACCAAACTTCAAAAAAGCAAAATTTAGCCAACTAAGAGAGGCCATAGGCCTAACTATCTGGGACAAAGTCCTCAAAAATAAAAATACAGCCACAAAATGGGATATTTTTAAAAACATCCTAATATCTAATTGTGAGAGGTACATACCTTATGGGAATAAAAGGTTAAGGAACAAGAAAAAAACCAATGTGGATAAATAGAGCTGTAAAGAAAGCAATAAATGACAAACAGAAAGCATTTAAATCACTAAAACAGGAGGGGAGCGAGGAAGTATTGAAAAACTACAATGAAAAAAATAGAATATGTAAAAGACAAATAAAAACAGCCAAACTAGAGACCGAGAGATTAATCGCCAAAGAGAGTAAAACTAACCCTAAAATGTTCTTTAATTATATAAATGGTAAAAAGTATAAACCTGAAGGTGTCGGCCCCTTACAGAGTAATGAGGGGGGAGTTGCAGAGAGCGATGAGGAGAAAGCAAAGCTACTAAATATCTTTTTCTCCACTGTATTCACTAAGGAAAATAAACTGTCAGATGAAATGCAGAATATAAAAGTAAATTCCCCATTAAAAGTGCCCTGTCTGACACAGGAAGAAGTAGAGCTGCGTCTTAAAAAGATTAAAATAGACAAATCGCCAGGACCGGATAGCATACACCCACGTATACTAAGAGAATTAAGTAATGTCATCGCTACACCCCTATTTCTGATATTTAAGGACTCTATACTGACAGGGAGTGTTCCACAGGATTGGCACATAGCAAATGTGGTGCCAATATTCAAAAAGGGTCCAAAAAACAGAGCCCGGGAACTATAGGCCGGTAAGTTTAACATCTGTCATGGGTAAACTGTTTGAGGGTTTTCTAAGAGATGCTATCTTGGAGTACCTCAATGAAAATAAGCAAATTACTCCATATCAGCATGGCTTCAGGAGGGATCGGTCATGTCAAACCAATTTAATCAGTTTCTATGAGGAGGTAAGTTCTAGACTGGACAGCAGCGAATCAATGGATGTCATATATCTGGACTTCTCCAAAGCATTTGACACGGTACCACATAAAAGCTTAGTATATAAAATGAGAATGCTTGGCCTGGGAGAAAATGTCTGTATGTGGGTAAGTAACTGGCTCAGTGATAGAAAACAGAGGGTGGTTATTAATGGTACATACTCAGATTGGGTCACTGTCACTAGTGGGGTACCACAGGGGTCAGTATTGGGCCCTATTCTCTTCAATATATTTATTAATGATCTTGTAGAAGGCTTGACAGTAAAATATCAATTTTTGCAGGTGACACTAAACTGTGTAAAGTAATTAACACAGAAGAGGACAGTACACTGCTACAGATGGATCTGGATAGACTGGAGGCTTGAGCAGATGAGGTTTAACACTGACAAATGTAAGGTTATGCATATGGGAAGGAATAATGCAAGTCACCAGTACATACTAAATGGTAAAATATTGGGTAACTCTGACATGGAAAATGACCTAGGAATTTTAGTGAACAGCAAACTAAGCTGCAGAAACCAGTGTCAGACAGCTGCTGCCAAGGCCAATAAGATAATGGGTTGCATCAAAAGAGGCATAGATGCCCGTGATGAGAACATAGTCCTGCCACTTTACAAATCACTAGTCAGACCACACATGGAGTACTGTGTACAGTTCTGGGCTCCTGCGAACAAGGCAGACATAGCAGAGCTGGAGAGGGTTCAGAGGAGGGCAACTAAAGTAATAACTGGAATGAGTGAACTACAGTACCCAGAAAGATTATCAAAATTAGGGTTATTCACTTTAGAAAAAAGACGACTGAGGGGAGATCTAATAACTATGTATAAATATATCAGAGGTCAGTACAGAGATCTCTCCCATGATCTATTTATCCCCAGGACTGTGACTGTGACGAGGGGACATCCTCTGAGTCTGGAGGAAAGAAGGTTTGTACACAAACATAGAAGAGGATTCTTTACGGTAAGAGCGGTGAGACTATGGAACTCTCTGCCTGAGGAGGTGGTGATGGTAAGTTCACTAAAAGAGTTCAAGAGAGGCCTGGATATATTTTTGGAGGGTAATAATATTACAGGTTATAGTTACTAGAGAGGGGTCGTTGATCCAGGGAGTAATTCTGATTGCCTGATTGGAGTCGGGAAGGAATTTTTTTCCCCTAAAGTGGGGAAAATTGGCTTCCTCAGAGGGGTTTTTTGCCTTCCTCTGGATCAACTTATAGGAAAACAGGTCGAACTGCATGGACAGATGTCTTTTTTCGGCCTTATAAACTAGGTTACTATGTTACTATGTATAGCCAAGACGGATCCGTCATTAACTCCATTGAAAGTCAGTGGGGGATTATGTCAGAGAAAATGGATCCGTCCCCATTGACTTGCATTGGGGGTCATGGCGGATCCTTCTTGCTCCGCGTCCCAGGATGGAAAGCAAACTACAACATGTTGCAGTTTGCTTTCCGGTCTGGGAATGCAACTAAATGGAATGGAACACATGTTGGAGCATTCCGTTCAATTCAGTTTTGTCCCCATTGACAATGAATAGGGACAAAACTGAAGTGTTTTTTTCCGGTATTGAGCCCCTGTGACGGATCTCAATACTTAAACGCTAGTGTGAAAGTAGCCTAAGTGTGATTTATTTATTTATTTTGTAACTTTTATTGATTGATATTTTTTTAGGTTCCATTTTTTTGGCTTTGAGATCATGTGACCCTTATGAACTCTGTGGATCCCTGAGCATCTGCTGTGTGAAAAAGAAGTCAGTTTATCTTTTATTTCTCTGAGACCCTCAATGTCATTCTCATAAGAATCAGTGGAGAAACTGACTGTCCACACAGAAAACCCTGAGTCTCTTGGGGGAAGGGGAGTTCCATGATCCAAAGGCACAATGAAAAACTTGGTTATGAATGTGGACATAGCTTTTAGTAACATAGTAACATAGTAACATAGTTTATAAGGCCGAAAAAAAGACATCTGTTCATCCAGTTTGGCCTGTTTTCCTAAAAGTTGATCCAGAGGAAGGCAAAAAAAACCCTTGTGAGGTAGAAGCCAATTTTCCCCACTTTAGGGAAAAAAATTCCTTCCCGACTCCAATCAGGCAATCAGAATTACTCCCTGGATCAACGACCCATCTCTAGTAACTATAACCTGTAATATTATTACCCTCCAGAAATACATCCAGGCCCCTCTTGAACTCTTTTAGTGAACTTACCATCACCACCTTCTCAGGCAGAGAGTTCCATAGTCTCACTGCTCTTACTGTAAAGAATCCTCTTCTATGTTTGTGTACAAACCTTCTTTCCTCCAGACGCAGAGGACACCCTTCGTCACAGTCACAGTCCTGGGGATAAATAGATCATGGGAGAGATCTCTGTACTGACCTCTGATATATTTATACATAGTTATTAGATCTCCCCTCAGTCGTCTTTTTTCTAAAGTGAATAACCCTAATTTTGATCATCTTTCTGGGTACTGTAGTCCACCCATTCCAGTTATTACTTTAGTTGCCCTCCTCTGAACCCTCTCCAGCTCTGCTATGTCTGCCTTGTTCGCAGGAGCCCAGAACTGTACACAGTACTCCATGTGTGGTCTGACTAGTGATTTTTAAAGTGGCAGGACTATGTTCTCATCACGGGCATCTGTGCCTCTTTTGATGCAACCCATTATTTTAGTGGCCTTGGCAGCCGCTGTCTGACACTGGTTTCTACAGCTTAGTTTGCTGTTCACTAAAATTCCTAGGTCCTTTTCCATGTCAGAGTTACCCAATATTTTTAGCATTTAGTATGTACTGGTGACTTGCATTATTCCTTCCCATATGCATAACCTTACATTTGTCAGTGTTAAACCTCATCTGCCCAAGCCTCCAGTCTATCCAGATCCATCTGTAGCAGTGTACTGTCCTCTTC
>ONZH01001950.1:0-35756 GCA_900303285.1 Rhinella marina
GGCACCATGCTATTAGTACCAGGCCGTGACAGATTTGAGATGGCCTGTTGCAAATCCACAATGGTTTGTGTTTTTGCAGCCAGGTCCTCTCTGAGTTGAACAATGATTGCATCCATGGATGCAGCATTGTTCCTGTACTGATTTATCTCAGTGTACAGTCCGAGGAGTTCCCTGTCCATGTCAGAGTAGAAACTCTCTTTTTCCGAGAGTCTCGACTCCAACACGCAGATTTCCCTGCCCCTCTCAACTGTACACTGGACCTTTTCTTGGAGCTGAGTCTCTAGTGTGTGTACTTGTTTGTAGTTTTCCATGCAACAATTGCAGTGGAAATTTGCCTTGTTGCAAACTTCCTCTGCCTTTGCCGCACTGTTAAGTGTTTCCACGTGTTCTGGCTTCCAAATGTTATCCTCAAAGGTGTGAACCAATTTGGCTAACATTTGGAAGCGTTTGCTGGTCTTATTAAACACACTCCTACTAATACAAACCTTATCATGAGCGTATGCTTGGTCCAATAAACTGGACCATAGCATCTCTGTAGATTTGTATGTAGTAGGAATGATAGGGTTAAATGTGCTGTGTTTGGCTACATGTTGCAGTGTGGAGAAGTCCATACTCACTTTTTTGGAGGTCGCCATCTTCTGTGGTGCTGCCTTGAGTTGTCCTTCCTTAGCTGCTTGGAGGAGGTCCTGTAGTCTCCGGAACGCCTTCTCCCGACCAGCTGGACTTCTTTGGCTCAGCACCCCCGGCGATGGTCCTCTCTCGGTGATTGTATGGGTCTTCCTCTTCTGGTCCCGTGTACGCTGACTCGTTTTGGGTCGTGTAAATGCAATAAACAAACGTTAAAATACAAAACAAAAGATCTAGGTTCTTTTGCGAAAGATCTTGCACCGTATTTAGTTTTGACTTGAGAAATCGCGTTACCTGTCCGAATTACCAGGCCCTTGGACGCACAGAAACCACTGTCCGCGTCCCTATTGCCCGGCTAATTCACAGAATAAGCGAATTCCCTATGTTGTTGCTAAATACGGATACAAAGTCCACGCAAGGGGCCCTGGCTCGCCAATGTAAAAGGGGATATTAATTATTGGTATTTTGGGATGTACCAATAATTAATATTCATAAATAAGCAAAAACCCGCTTCCGCTAGTTCCGCCTATTTATGCCTAAGTAAATCACCTACTGCCTTTCACACGACCTAGAAGGGACTCAAAGTACACGTTATAAAACAATAACCACTGCACACTGTATTATAAATAATAACAATATTTATTATTTATTAACAATACAGTACAATAATACCTAACTACACTACACAATCCCATTTAACTCCAACCACGTCACTTACTAAACAAAACACACACACACTTATAGCAGCCCTCCCCAACCTAACTAAGTTACTGTCCCTGGGAAGCAAAAGGGTTAAATTACAGTCCAATAAGAACAAGGGGTTTTGGCAGAGAAGGGGTTAATTGTAACAGGGAGATACAGGGGTAATGCAGGGAGCAGGGATTCAGCAGGGGTAGTTGGTGGGGCAGCAGGGGTTAATGCAATTGGGGTATTGCAGGGTTTAACAGGGGCCTGGAGTAAGGGTATTGCAGGGGTTGTGGCAGACAACAGGGCAGAACAGGGCAGGGGTGCAAGGGTTAAATCAGGGCAGTTCAGGGGTTACAGCAGGGCTATGGTAGGGTCCAGGGGTTCAGGCAACAGTGCAGGGGTTAACGGTAGGGGGTTGGCAGGGCTGGCAAGGGTTACAGCTGGGATATCAGGGGTCTGGAGCAGGGGTGTTATATTGGTGGTTCAGTGGATAGGGGTACTCAGCCTTCCGGGGTCTCCAGGGATGTTGCTGCTCGTTGTCTAAGGGGTTGCTCGTCGTCCAAGGGGGAGATTCTGTTGCTCGTTGTTCCAGGGGATGATTCTCTTTGGGGAGGCATGGCTCCAACTGCTTAGCGCAGCGCGATCAGGTTATTTAAACCCGGTCGCGCTCGCTCCCGTGCTCCCGCGCTGCTGGCGAGCGAGCGCGCCGGCAGCATGTGCACGAGTGCCGGCGCGGTGACGTCATAGCGCGCTCTTTCCCGGGCGAAGGATCTCTTTGATCCTCCGCCTGGGGAGCGCTTTGTATCTCCGGCGCTTGTAATTACAAGCGCCGGAGGTACGCGCCGGACAGAGACAGGGAAACCTATTGTTTCCCTGTCCTGTTAATTGCCCCCAGCAGCGCTGAGGGTAATTAACAGAAGGGACAGAAGATCATATCGCTCTTCTGTCACTTTGAAGTACCTGGGACTGGACTAATTAGTCCAGTCCCATGTCTCCAGCTATCCCCAGCAGATGGGCGATTGTCCATCTGCTGGGGGCTATGGGGGGGCACCCTGGCTATGACATGTATATAGATACATGTACATAACTGGGGATCATGTACATGCATCTATATACTTCTGGAGGATTATATATGGCATAAACAGGGGGCAATATATAAAGGGGGCATAACAGGGGGCATTATGTATATATGGGGCATAACAGGGGGCATATAAGGATAAAGGGGGCATTAATAAAGGGGCACTATACAACAAGGGGCATTATGTATATATATATAAATATATATAAATATAGGTGCATGCAAATGGGGGCACATGCACACACATCTATATATATAAATACAGTTAGAGCACCTGGTGGATAACCACATCCACCAGGGCTTCAGGCCTTCGTGGCCATGGGGCCACAGACCCTCAATTTGGGGCCACCCATATATGCAAAAGTTTCTAAATATATTACTGCCAAAAAGATAAAATCTAATAATATTGGCCCTGTAAAAGATAACCATTGAATATAATCGTAGAGAGCAAAGAGAGGGCAAAGATACCCCTTCAAGACCATGGGATTTACAGTTTTTTTGCGTATTCAGTTTTTTACTCCTTACCTTCCAGGAGCCATAACTTTTTTTAAAAAATATTTCTGTTCACATACAGTAGCCACATGAGAGCTTGATTTTTGCAGGACAAGTTGCACTTTCTAATGGCACCATTTAATATTGCATACAATGTAGTCGGAAGCTGGAAGAAAATCCAAATTGGGTAAACTTGCTGAGGAAATACACAATTCTGGCATAGTTTTATGGATTTCGTATTTAAGGCATTCCATTTCCAGTAAAACTTTATTTTCTGAGTCAGCAATACATTTGTATATATTTTTTGTGTTTTAATACTTATGAAAAATAAAAACCTTAAAAAAATGATTTTTGCTTTGCATCACCAAATTGATCTCAGACATTGATCTCAGACATTAGCCCCAGGTGTTCAACAGTGAGCTGTCAGATATCATTCTGAGAGCAGTAATCAAAGTTGTCATCTGCAAAAACAAAACAAAACTAAACAAAAACGATACACTCTTTAGAAACTATAGGGATAAACACAAATGTGGTGGTGTATGTCTGTATGCCAGGAGTGATATGAAAGTAAGTGTGAAAGAAACAATTGTTGATGAAGGTTGTGGGGATGTGGAAATTCAGAGGAAAACAATTTTTGAAAAAATAATTCTTGGTGTAATCTATAGACCCCCCAATATCACTGAGAAGATAGAAGAGCAACTGTATGTGCAAATGGAGCAGGTGGTGCAGGGTGGCACAGTAGTGATAATTGGAGATTTTAACTATCCAAACATAGATTGGGAACATGGTTCTGCCTCTGCTCCAAAACCAAGAAAATTCCTCAGCTTTTTGCAGGATAATTTTATGGGCCAGTTTGTAGATCCTACTAGAGGCAATGCTCTTCTGGATCTAGTAATTTCTAACAATGCAGAGCTTGTGAGAAATGTCCCTGTCCATGAAAACCTTGGTAACAGTGACCACAATATAGTTATATTCCAACTAAACTATAAAAAACAAACTCAGGTTGGTAGGGCAAAAACACTTCATTTTAAAATGGTAAATTTTCCAGGGTTGATCGCTGCACTTCAGGACATAGACTGGGAGCAACTATTGTCACATAATGACACTAATGCTAAATGGGAGTGCTTTAAATCTAGTTTGGATAAGTATATTGTTAAATACATTCCTAGAGGTAACAAGTACAAGCGAATAAAATTAAACCCTACATGGCTTACAAATAGTGTAAAAAGTGCAACAAATGAAAAAAGAGGGCCTTTAAGAAATACAAATCGGAGGGGTCAGCTGTAGCCTTTAAAAAAAACAAGGTCAGAACATGTAGGGCTCCTAAATTATCGTAACAGGGTATTGGTCACTGTGTATCTAGAGAAGACAGAGCTCCTAAATGTTTTTTTTAGCTGTGTATATTCACAAGAAGAGAGGCCATCTCATGAGGGTGATGCCACTGGTGGAAATACCTCAAATAACATACTCACTTGGATGACTGTAGATATGGTCCTTAATATGCTAAAAAAATTAAAGGTGAACAAGGCCCCAGGTCCAGATGGATTAAACCCTATAGTTCTAAAGGAGCTCAGTTCAGTTAAAGTTCTGTTGTCAAATATTTTAACACAAGAAGAAGTAAAGCTGTTTCTGTGAACTGTGAAACTGTGTAAAGCTGTGAACATAGTTACATAGTTGTTAAGGTTGGAAAAAGACACAAGTCCATCAAGTCCAACCTGTAATCCTGCTATATCCATTCCTGGATGGACATTGATCTTCCTTTTAAAAAGGGGTTGGGCCAAGGGAAATGGTGAGTAGAACAAGATTTCTATACATTGTCATAAGCCTCAATTTTATGTAGAATTAAAAAGTCATCTAAACCCTTTTTGAAGCCATCTACTGTATTTGCTGTCACCAGTTCCTGCGGCATGCTATTCCAGAGATTCACAGACCTTACTGTAAAGAATGCTTGTCATCTCTTATGACTGAATCTTTTTTTCTCTAGTCGTAGGGAGTGGCCTCTTGTTTTTTGAGGAGGTTTAACACAGAATAGCCTACCTTGATATTTTTTGTATGGTCCGTTTATATATTTGTACAGGTTAATCATGTTCCCCCTTAGACGTCTTTTTTCAAGGCTAAATAAGTTCAGTTTATTTAATCTTTGCTCATAACTAAGATCTTCCAGGCCCTTTATGAGTTTAGTGGCTCTCCTCTGTAACTTTTCTAACTCCAGGACATCCTTTTTATGGACTGGCACCCAGAACTGAACTGCGTATTCAAGTTGAGGCCGCACCAATGCTTTGTATAGTGGCAATATTACATACCTGTCTCGCGAGTCCATACCTCTTTTAACACCTTGCCGACCTTGCCACCTTACCAACCGAAAATGCTCGTCCTAATATGGCGTTACTTAACGCCCTAGGACGAGCATTCTCTTCCTAGGGTTAAGGTGCTGCTGCTGCCTGGCTGCCGCAATCTGCAGCAGGGGCCCGGCTGATACTAACAACCGGGCCTCTGCTGTATCCGCCAGCACCGGTGATTACACCAATGCCAGCAGATTAACCCCTTGTATGCCGCGGTCACGCTGACCGCGGCATACAAGGCAGTTGCGGCAGCTTTTAAAACCATCTGGTCCCCCTGAGGCGGTGGGGGGGGGGCCCGATGGTTGAGATGGAAGCCCCGATGCCTTGCCCAGAGGCATCGGGACTCCCATCTACGGAAGCCCAGGAGACCCAGCCACAGCGCTGGGTCTCCTAGGCAACGGTCAGCGTCTCACAGTGTGAGACGCTGACAGTTGAATGCAGCACAATACAGATGTATTGTGCTGCATACAATCAGGGAAAAGCCCCTTCCCCATAAAGAAACACATAAAAATAGAAAAAATAAAATAAAAAATATACATATTAGGTATCGCCACGTCCGTAAAAACCTGCTTTATTAAAATATCACATGATCTAGCCCGCCCGGTCAACACCGTAAAAAATAAAAACTGTCTAAAAAAAAGTCATTTTTTGTCACATTTCATCACTAAAAATGTAATACCATGCGATCAAAAAAGCGTAGGCCCCAAAAATAGTACCAATCTAACCGTCATCTCATCTCGCAAAAAATGAGCCCCTACCCGAGACAATCGCCCAAAAAATAAAAAAACTACAGCTCTCTGACTATGGAGACCCTAAAACATGATTTTTTTTGTTTCAAAAATGGTATTATTGTGTAAAACTTAAATAAATAAAAATAAGTATACATGTTAGGTATTGCCACGTCCGTAAAAACCTGCTCTACAAAAATATAGCATGATCTCTCCCCTCAGGTGAACACTGTAAAAAATAAAAAATAAAAACTGTCTAAAAAAAAGGCATTTTTTGTCACATTTCATCACAAAAAATGTAATACCAAGCGATCAAAAAAGCGTATGCCCCCAAAAATAGTACCAATCTAATCGTCATCTCATCCCGCAAAAAATGAGCCCCTACCTGAGACAATCGCCCAAAAAATAAAAAAAATTACAGCTCTCTGACTATGGAGACACTAAAATGTGATTTTTTTTTGTGCTTCAAAAATATTGTGTAAAACTTAAATAAATTTAAATAAATTTATACATATTAGATATTTCCACATCCGTAACGACCTGCTCTATAAAAATATTGCACGATCTAACCTGTCAGATGAATGTTGTAAATAACAAAAAATAAAAACAATGCCAAAACTGCTAGTTTTTGTTACCTTGCCTCACAATAAGTGTAATATAGAGCTATCAAAAATCATATGTACCCTAAAACAGCACTAACAAAACTGCCAACTTATCCTGTAGTTTCCAAAATGGGGTCAGTTTTTTGGAGTTTCCTACTCTAGGGGTGCATCAAATGTGACATGGCAACTTAAACTTTTTCCAGTGAAATCTGCCCTGGCGTTCCTTTCCTTCTGCGCCCTGCCGTGTGCCTGTACAGCAGTTTACGATGACAAATGGGGCATTTCTGTAAACTACAGAATCAGGGTAATAATTACTGAGTTTTGTTTGGCAGTTAGCCCTTGCTTTATTCTCAGAATAAAATGATTCATATGGAAAATCTGCCAAAAAAGTGAAATTAGGAAATTTTGGCTACATTTTCCTTTAATTCTTGTGGAACACCTAAAGGGTTAATAACGTTTGTAAAATCAGTTTTGAATACCTTGAGGGGTGTAGTTTCTAAAATGGGGTCATTTTTGGGTGGTTTCTATGATGGAAGCCTCACAAAGTGACTTCAAACCTGAACTGGTCCTTAAAAAGTGGGTTTTGGAAATTTTGTGAAACATTTCAAGATTTGCTTCTAAATTTCTAAGCCTTCTAACGTCCCAAAAAAATAAAATGTAATTTTCAAAGTGATCCAAACCTGAAGTAGACACATGGGGAATGTAAAGTCATAACTATTTTTGGAGGCATTACTATGTATTTTAAAAGTAGAGAAATTGACATTTTGGAAATTTGCAAATTTTTCAAAATTTTTGGTAAATTTGGTATTTTTTTATAAAAAAGAATGAAATATTTTGACTCAAATTTACCACTGTCATGAAGTACAATATGTGACGAGAAAACAATCTCAGAATGGCCTGGATAAGTAAAAGCGTTCTAAAGTTATCACCACATAAAGTGAGACATGTCAGATTTGCTAAAAATGGCCTGGTCCTTAAGGTGTTAATACAAGACAGAATTCTGTTGGCCTTAGAGGCAGCTGACTGGCACGGCATGCTGTTATTTAGTCTATGATCTACTAATACACCCAGATCCTTCTCAACAAGTGACTCTCCCAGTGTTACTCCTGCTAGGACATATGCTGCATGCAGATTATTCGCCCCCAAGTGCATAACCAAGGCCCAAACAGTAATTTTGTCCAAGTCAGCTTGTAACTTATTAACATCTTCTATAGACTGGACTGTATTACAAAGTTTGGTATCATCTGCAAAAATAGAAAAACGAGTGGCCATCATTACTTTAAGGTCAGTCAGTTTGAAAAATTGGGAAAACTTTGAAAGTGTCCCCAAGTGCAGTCGCAAAAACCATCAAGCGCTACAAAGAAACTGGCTCACATGAGGACCGCCCCAGGAAAGGAAGACCAAGAGTCACCTCTGCTGCGGAGGATAAGTTCATCCGAGTCACCAGCCTCAGAAATCGCAGGTTAACAGCAGCTCAGATTAGAGACCAGGTCAATGCTACACAGAGTTCTAGCAGCAGACACATCTCTACAACAACTGTTAAGAGGAGACTGTGTGCAGCAGGCCTTCATGGTAAAATAGCTGCTAGGAAACCACTGCTAAGGACAGGCAACAAGCAGAAGAGACTTGTTTGGGCTAAAGAACAGAAGGAATGGACATTAGACTAGTGGAAATCTGTGCTTTGGTCTGATGAGTCCAAATTTGAGATCTTTGGTTCCAACCACCATGTCTTGCAACGCAATAAAGGTGAACGGATGGACTCTACATGCCTGGTTCCCATCGTGAAGCATGGAGGAGGAGGTGTTGTGGTGTGGGGGTGCTTTGATGGTGACACTGTTGGGGATTTATTCAAAATTGAAGGCATACTGAACCAGCATGGCTACCACAGCATCTTGCAGCGGCATGCTATTCCATCCGGTTTGCGTTTAGTTGGACCATCATTTATTTATCAACAGGACAATGACCCCAAACACACCTCCAGGCTGTGTAAGGGCTATTTGACCAAGAAGGAGAGTGATGGGGTGCTACGCCAGTTGACCTGGCCTCCACAGTCACCAGACCTGAACCCAATCCAGATGGTTTGGGGTGAGCTGGACCGCAGAGTGAAGACAAAAGGGCCAACAAGTGCTAAGCATCTCTGGGAACTCCTTCAAGACTGTTGGAATACCATTTCAGGTGACTACCTCTTAAAGCTCATCAAGAGAATGCCAAGAGTGTGCAAAGCAGTAATCAAAGCAAAAGGTGGCTACTTTGAAGAACCTAGAATATAAGACATATTTTCAGTTGTTTCACACTTTTTTGTTAAGTATATAATTCCACATGTGTTAATTCATAGTTTTGATACCTTCAGTGTGAATCTACAATTTTCATAGTCATGAAAATACAGAAAACTCTTTGAATGAGAAGTCTGTACTGCACATGTACATGATAATGGGTGAAGGGTCCGTTTAGGGCCTTCTTTACAAAGCCAGTCCTTCACCGTCCTGGATGTGTCTAAACAATTCTTTTTGGATGAGGATGCATCCACCATTGGAGCAGTTCTATCCAAGAAAGTCACCACTGGTAAAATTGTCGCCTGCAGTTACTTCTCCAAAGCCTTCTCTGCAGCAGAGTGCAACTACTCTATTAGGGACAGGGAGTTACTAACCATTAAACTCACTTTAGAGGAGTGCTGTCATCATTTGGAGGGTGCCAATCACCCTGTTGTTATTTACACAGACTATAAAAACTTGACCTCGAGTCCACCCAGAGACTCAATCCTCATCATTTGCAATGTGCCACAGTGTTAAAGAGCTTAAAACAGGGAGTGGCAAGTGAGAGACAGAGAGAGAGAGAGAGCAAAAATAAAAAAAACTGAGAAAGATGAAGAAAATAGTGTGTGAGTGTCATATACTAATTTTCAGGCCAGTTGGAACACTTTTGATTCAGGTACAATTGATTTGAATTTTTTGAAGATTTGACGATTTGGACACAAAAAAATTTCAAGTAATTTTCTCATGTCTAGTTCCCACAGATCAGAGTTACTTCACACTGGCCACTTTCTGTCCTGGCAAACTCTTTCTCTATGAACCTGCTCCTCTCATGATATACCCTGTAATACAAGCTACTCCCTGTAATACAAGCTACCTTACTGCCAGAGGCTGTGTGTCGTACATATGATTGTTCTATCAGGGGGACTGATTCAGCCACTCCTTTTTCTATAGACAAGGAGTGGATTCTTCATGCTCTCATGCTGCTGTGGCGTCTCAGGGCTGGAATCCTCTATTTGTCTACCACAGATGTGAGGAGGTGAACTGTCTGGTATTGGCTATGAAAACTGTGCAAGGCCAAAATATATTCTGGTGTTTAATTAAAAGAGGTTTCCGTGCTCCCTAAGGTTTCATCTTGAACACCAGTAGCTTGTTGTTTAGGCTGTTGTATCAATTTATGGAGGATGGCCTCCCACTTCCGGTTTTGCTTTCTGGCTCCCCTTGCCGTTCTGTTAGATTTTGAGAGCCCAGCTGTTGGGCCACCAAATCATACATCCTGTATCTTACTACAATGACATTCCATCATGGTCTGGGGTGTGCATTCTTCCTCCTTGGTGTAATTTGGCATTATGAAGTTTGAAAGGCAGAGTTGATTTTTTTTTATGGATATCATTAAGAATGGAGAAAAATGGTCATGGAATGCACTGTATTTTTAATTATTGACACCAGTTCTACCACAAGATTTGTCCAATTATTTTTTTCCTGTGTCTTTATTGAGAACATACTTGAGAAATAGGTCAGACTGACCTTGTACAGTCTTACAATAAATATTTTTTGTATTTCGAAACATTAAATTACTGAGAGTGTCCATTGGATCCTGCAATTTAGTGTATTTAGTGGATGTTTGTAAGAGATTTCATTCTAAGAGGTCTGTGGGCAGGCCTTTTTTGGCCTTGGTTGTGTCCTCCTTCATTATGGCACCATCCTTAAGTGAGATACATGTTTAGGTCAAAGACCACAAACCAAACGCTGACCTTCCTAAACCTTGTTAATTTTTAACTATGGCAAATTGATATATCTTTCAAGTGGAAGTTTTAAAGCATTAACAAATTCCCACCACTATTTATTTAATTTACTTACTTGGAAGACTCTGAAAATCATTATTGTAGTACCAACATCAAACTGAAGTATCATCACACTTCAAAGGAAAAACATTGTTAAATAATAATGATTTAAATAATATACAGGTAACAGGAGAAAAGCACCCCATAATTTGTTACTCATTTCCTCCTGAATACGGCAACACCCCATATGTTGTGGTAAACTGATGTGGGGGCACATGGCAGGACTCAAAACAGAAGGAGCGCCATATGGATTTTACAACACAGATTTTGATAGATTGGTTTGCGGGAGCCATTGATTTTTATTTTTTTGAGTTATTGTCTTATGTGGGGGCTCATTTTTTGCGGGACGAGATGATGGTTTGATTGGTATCATTTTGGGGTACATAAGACTTTTTGATCGCTTGGTATTACAGTTTTTATGAGTCAAGGTGAAAAAAAAATAGCTGTTTTGGCATGTTTTTTTTTAAATTTTTTTACAACATTCACCTGGGGGGCTATCTCATGTAATATTGTTATAGAGCAGGTTGTTACGGATGCGGCGGAACCCAATATGTCTAACTTTTTTATTTTTGGAAAGTTTTACACATTAGATTTATTTTTGAACAGAATAAAATCTTTTTTTGTGTTGCCATTTTCAGAGAGCCATATTTTTTTATTTTTCGGGCGATTGTCTCAGGTAGGGTATCATTTTTGCGGGACAAGATGACGGTTTGATTGGTACCATTTTGGGTTAAATATGCCTTTTTGATCGCCTGCTATTACACTTTTTGTGAGGCAAGAGGGAAAAAATGGTTGCTTTGGCATAGTTTTTATTTTTTATTTTTTGCAGAATTCGCCTGGGGGGCCATCTTATGTAATATTGTTATAGAGCAGGTTGTTACGGATGCGGCGGTATCCAATATGTCTAACTTTTTTATTTTTGGAAAGTTTTACACATTAGATTTATTTTTGAACAGAATGAAATCTTTTTTTTTTGTGTTGCCATTTTCAGAGAGCCATATTTTTTTTATTTTTCGGGCGATTGTCTCAGGTAGGGTATCATTTTTCCGGGACAAGATGACGGTTTGATTGGTACCATTTTGGGATAAATTTGCCTTTTTTATCGTCTGCTATTACACTTTTTGTAAGGGAAGGTGACCAAAAAATGTCTGTTTTGGCAGGTTTTTTTTTTTTTTTTTTACTGCGTTCACCTAGCGGGGTGGATGACGTGATATTTTTATAGAGCCGGTCGATACGGATGCGGCGATACCTAATATGTTTATCTTTTTTTTTACCTTTTTTTTACAATTTTTTTTAGCTTTTTTTGGAAAATGGCGTTAGTTATTTTTACTTGAAACTTTTATTATTATTTTTTTAGGAAACTTTTTTTTTAAACTTTTTTTTTACTTTATTTAACTTTTGGGGGTCTGATCCCCTTTACAATGCGGTACAATACTTTTGTATTGTAACGCATTGGCTGTAAGTGTATTACTCAATGTAATACACTTACAGCCTGCTTCTTGTGCGATTCAGGGGGCTGGATCGCACAGGCACGCAGGGATAGCAGCCACAATGCCTAAGGAAGGCATCGGGCTGCTATCCGAGCCATCGGGTCCCCGTCACAGTAGCGCGGGGACCCGACGGCCCCCCGCTCGCCATCCTGAATCCCTGAACTCCCGCACACCACATGTGCCGCGGTCCTCGCTGACCGCGGCACATGAAGGGTTAATGCACTGGCATCTGTGTTTTCACAGATGCTGGCGCATTCAGCAGGGGTCCGGCACCTCGGCACAGCCGGACCCCCGCCGCTGATCTGCACCCGCCCGATCAGAGCGCCGTACATGTACGGCGCTGGGAGTCTAAGGGTTAAAGATGACCCATTTGTCAGCTATAAATAAAGTAAAATATCCCTTGTCTAGTAAGTCAGTAAACAGTCAACCTAATATTATGTGTGATAAATAGTATAAGATTTGCAGATTTTTTTATGATTTACAACATACAATGCATTCAGAAAATCTTCAGATCTTTTTTCACATTTTGCTATGTTGCAGCTGCAGTACCCCAGACCTGGGAGTATCTGCAATTGGAAGTGCGAACATCTGCTCCATCTCCAAGAGTCTTAAGGACCTTGAGGACCTGTGAGGAACACTGTTCCAAGGTATGGATATTCTTCAGAGCTATGCTGCAACAGTCAGAGGGGTGACCAGCAACTATACCTTCACAGATCCTGCTGCAGGCAAGGGAGAACACGTTAAGACACTCATCACTTTAGCCCAACTCAAACAAAGCCAAAGGTCTGTATTTATCAAGTGGACACCAACGGCCACAGGTGCCAATTTATAGCCATATCTAAGTGGTATCAGAAGAGAGACAAGGACTACCCTAAAGTGCTATTGTCTGCCATATTGGATTTCACCTTACCTCATCAGCTGGGGATTGCACCTTGTACAGACTACAGCGGGATGTATTGTAACTCATCCTTTGCAGTAAAGAAAAACATTTGTTGTTCTAGTTGTGCCTAATTTCTTCACACCACCTTTTCACTGCACCGAACCCCAGGGAGCAACAGCCTGAGAGAGCACACTGTGACACAGAGTCTCATCAGGACCACTATCTCTCCCTTCTTCTGCACCGGCTTCTCAGGGGCTCAATGCCTAATCTTGTGCTAAAATAAAACAAAATTCAACCTTTTATCTCACCAATCTGTACTCAATACCCCATAATAAGAAAGTGAAAAGAGAATTTTAGAAATTTTTGTAAATTTATTAAAAAGAAAAAAATAATGTTTTGCATGGACATGAGTATTCAGACCCTTTGCTATGGCACTTCAAATTTAGCTTGGGTGTTCGCCATTTCTCTTCATAATCCTTGAATTGTTTCTAGATCTTGATTGGAATTCATCTAAGGTTAAATCCAGTTGATTGGACTTGATTTGGAAAGACACACACTGTCTATATAAGGTCTCAGAGAAAAAACCAAGCCACGAAGAGTAAAGAACTGCCTGTTGAGATCTTGGACAGGATTGTGTGGCTAAATAAGGGGACAACAATTTTCTGCTGCATTGTAAGTCCCCAAGGGCACAGTGACCAATATCATTTTTAAATTAAATAAGTTTGAAACAACCTGGACTCTTCCTAAAGCTGGCCATTTCACCAAATAAAAGGGCCTCGGGACTTGGTAAGATGGCTGAATTCCAAAGATCCTGTGTAAAGATGGAAGAAACTTCCAAAAGATCAACTGCAGCAGTCTACCAATCTGGGCTGGCAGAGTGACCAGAAAGAAACATCTCCTCAGTAAAAGAAACATGAAAGCTCGCCTGGAGTTTGCAAAAAAGCACCTAATGGACTCTATGACTATGAGAAACAAGATTCTCTGCTCTGAGGAAACCACGATTTAACTTGTTGCCCTCAATTCTATGTGTCATGTTTGGAAGAAACCAGGTACGGTTCCTGCCCTATACCATCCCTACAGTGAAGTATAGTGATGTCAGCTGTAGTGTGTTTATTTAGCAGCTGGGACAAGGAGACTAGTCATGGTTGAAGTAGAGAGATATGAAAAATGAAATGAAAACCTGATCTAATGTGCTCTGAACCTCAGTCTGAAGGTCTATCTTCCAACCAGACAATGATCCAAAGCCAAGACAACACAGGAGTGGATTATATATAACTTTGTGAATGTCCTTGAGTGGCCCAGCCAGAGTCCTAGCTTGAACCCAGTCAAACATCTCTGGAGGGACCTAAAAATGGTTGTCCACTCACAGTGCTCATCCAACCTGACAGACCATTAGAGGATCTTCATAGAAGAATAGCAGAAAAATCCTCAAATTCAGGTGTGCAAACTTTGTGGTATCATACCCAAGAAGACTGGAGGCTGTAATCGCTGACACTAAAGAGTCTAAATACTTATGTCAATGTAAGGTTTTTCCTTTTCAATAAATTATCAAAGATTTAAAATATTCTGTTTTGACTTTGTCATTACTGGGTATTAAGTTCAGAAAACTTTTTTTTATCTTAGAACATGGCTGTAACTAGAGATGAGCGAGCATGCTCGCCCGAGCTTGGTGCTCGTTCGAGTATTATGGTACTCGTAAGTACTCACTGCTCAGACGAGTATCTCGCCATGCTCGAGGAAATGGCAACTTCCACATTGTGAATTTTTGGCGCCTATAAACTCAATCCAATCTCAAGCCAATCACAAGCCAGGAGACTCTGCGGTACACCCAGCATCACGTGGGGCCCTTACATGTCGATAGCAGGGGTTGGCTGGCCTGATCAGGTGACCCTGGAATATACTAGTGACTGCCCGCGGTGCTCGGCTCAGATGCTGTCTGGATGTCATTAGGCATAGAGCTGCTGCGTTTCAGGGAGAGTGTTAGGGCCTGCATTTAGTTCTTTGTTAGGCAGGAGTGATCTCAAAAGAACCCAACAGCCCTTCTAAGGGCTACAAGACATTTTTTTGTCTCCTGGCTGGGCTGGCTGGCACTAGTAGTGCAGCTATCGCCATATATAACCCTTTTTTTTTTATTGTTATATCTCAGTGATACAAATCCATTTCATACAGCAGTATGGAACCATTCTGTGTGTCACAGTTCAGCTGTCCACTCACCACAAACCACAATCCGTATTTTCTGTCCAGGTCACCCATACTGTACGTGACGTAATCAAATACGGTCTTTTGCTTTCACTGATACAGCTACATTAGAAAAATCTCTGTGTGACATTTGTCTGAGTTGCAGTCAAAATAGCCATCGTCAGCAGGGGCTGAGTTTGCTCTCTGATAGTTTCTGCACGTCATGTTAAAAAAATATATATATATAAAAAAATATATATAAAAAAAAATATATAAAAAAAATAAGTTTTTTTGTTGTTTTATCTCAGTGATACAAATCCATTTCACACAGCTGTGTGTAACCATTCTGTGTGTCACAGTTCAGCTGTTCAGTCACCACAATCCGTATTTTCTGTCCAGGTGACCCATTCTGTACGTCACGTCAGTGAAAAAGGTCTTTTGCTCTCACTTATACAGCTACATTAGAAAAATCTCTGTGCGACATTTGTCTGGGTTGCAGTCAAAATAGCCACCGTCAGCAGGGGCTGAGTTTGCTCTCTGATAGTTTCTGCACGTCACGTTAAAAAAATATATATATATAAAAAATATATATATAAAAAAATATAACAAAATAGTTTTTTTGTTGTTTTATCTCAGTGATGCAAATTCATTTCACACAGCTGTGTGTAACCATTCTGTGTGTCACAGTTCAGCTATTCAGTCACCACAATCCGTATTTTCTGTCCAGGTGACCCATTCTGTACGTCACGTCAGTGAAAAAGGTCTTTTGCTCTCACTTATACAGCTACATTAGAAAAATCTCTGTGCGACATTTGTCTGGGTTGCAGTCAAAATAGCCACCATCAGCAGGGGCTGAGTTTGCTCTCTGATAGTTTCTGCACGTCACGTTAAAAAAAAATTTATATAAAAATATATATATAAAAAAAATATATAAAAAAATAGTTTTTTTGTTGTTTTATCTCAGTGATACAAATCCATTTCACACAGCTGTGTGTAACCATTCTGTGTGTCACAGTTCAGCTGTTCAGTCACCACAATCCGTATTTTTTGTCCAGGTGACCCATTCTGTACGTCACGTCAGTGAAAAAGGTCTTTTGCTCTCACTTATACAGCTGCATTACAAAAATCTCTGTGCGACATTTGTCTGGGTTGCACTTAAGCAGACCAAGTCTGCCTAATCTAATAGTTTCAGTGTAATTGCTCCATACTGCACGGTACGTAATAACATACATAATTTTGCTCTAACTTATCCACCTATATATTTTCTTGTTCAGATTGAACAAGTTTGTGAGTTTCAGTACAGCAGGCCCATTTATTTTATTTTTTTTATATAATACACTTATATACAGAAAATGTTGAACCCCAGGGCTAAGGGACGAGGGCGAGGGCGTGTGCGTGGGCGTGGGCATTCAATTACTGCAGGGGGCAGAGGCCGTGGTCCTGGGCAGGGTGAGACAGTACCTGCTGATGAGGGAGCAGGGGAACGCCGCAGAGCTACACTCCCTAGCTTCATGTCTCAACTTACAGGGACACGTGGTAGAGGACTGTTGAAACCACAACAGTGCGAACAGGTGATGTCGTGGATTGCGGACAATGCTTCAAGTAATTTGTCCACCAGTCAGTCTTCCACGCAGTCCACTCACGTTACCCAAGGGAGCACTCCTCTGGCTCCGCCACCTCAACCTCCTTCCCCCCAGTCTACCCCCTCCCAGGAAAATTTGGAATGCCGCTCATGTACTGCCCACACCGAGGATTGCGGGGCCTACCTCGGTCACAGTCTCTCAGACATACTATGCCTTCTCCTCCGACCCCTCCTCCTCCTCCACCGAATTACCATCCATGGGCACGGCGCCTTCAGTCGGTAGCTCTAGGCGCAGCAGCAGTGCCGTGGGTAAGCGCCAGCAGGCGGTGCTCAAACTGCTGAGCTTAGGTGACAAAAGGCACACCGCCCAAGAGCTGTTACAGGGCATCACGGCGCAGACCGATCTATGGCTGGCACCGCTGAACCTCAAGCCAGGCATGGTTGTGTGTGACAACGGGTGTAACCTGGTGGCGGCTCTGCAACTCGGCAGACTGACACATGTGCCATGCCTGGCCCACATGTTCAATCTAATAGTTCAGCGGTTCCTCAAGACATACCCCAATCTGTCTGATTTGCTCACCAAGGTGCGCCGCATCTGTGCGCATTTCCTCAAGTCGACCACAGATGCTGCCACTCTCAGGGCAGCGCAGCGCCGCCTACAAATGCCCGTTCACCAACTGTTATGCGACGTGCCCACGAGATGGAATTCGACATTAAACATGTTATCCAGAGTTTACCAGCAGCGCAGAGCGATTGTAGATTGCCAGATGTCAACTTCCACCAGAACTGGTAGTCAGGTCACTCAGATTCCTCAAGTCTACAATGAGGATGTCTGATATCTGCCAGGTGCTGAGCAACTTTGAGAAGTCAACACAGATGGTCAGCGGCGATGCCGCCATTATCAGCCTCACCATCCCGCTGCTTTGTCTGTTGAAAAACTCACTGCTCAGCATGAAGTCGGATGCTTTGCGCTTGTCACAAGAGACAGTGGAGGAAGATACGTCGCTTGATAGCCAGAGCACCCTCCGGTATGTTTCTCAGCGCGTATAAGAGGAGGGGGATGAGGATGAGGAGGAAGAGGAGGAGAATGTCTGCGAGACAGAAGAGGGTACCAGTGCTCAGTCCTTCTTAATTCTTGAGCGTGTATGGACTGAAGAGGAGGAGGAGGAAGAAATGGAGAGAAGGGCCAGTGAGGAGAGGGAATTCTTGCGTGTTGGAACTCTGGCGCACATGGCAGACTTCATGTTAGGCTGCCTATCCTGTGACCCTCGTGTTAGAAGCATTTTTTCAAACACCGATTACTGGGTGTTCACTCTCCTGGACCCACGGTACAAGCAGAACCTTTCCACTCTCATCCCTGCAGAGGAAAGGAGTATGAGAGTTAATAAATATCAACAGGGCCTGGTGCACAAGCTGAAACAATCCTTCCCATCTGACGCCGCTAGCGGCAGAGGGCATGGTTCTGTGGGCCAAGTAACGGGGGAGAGGAGGCGAGCAGGCAGCTTGTCCAGCACTGGCAGGGGAACGCTCTCCAAGGCCTTTGTCACTTTTATGTCACCCCAGCAAGACACTGTCACCTGTCCCCAGTCTAGGCAGAGTAGGGGGGAGCTGTACAGAAAGATGGTGAGGGAGTACCTAGCTGACCATACCAACGTCCGGACCGATCACTCTGCTCCATACAACTACTGGGTTTCAAAGCTGGACACGTGGCCTGAACTGTACGCCTTGGAGGTGCTGGCCTGCCCTGCCGCTAGCGTGCTGTCAGTGCGGGTATTCAGTGCAGCTGGTGGCGTCATCACCGATAAGCGTACACGCCTGTCAACTGACAGCGCTGACAGGCTGACGCTTATTAAAATGAACAAAGCCTGGATTTCACCGGAATTCAAATCTCCTCCGGGGGAAAGCAGCTAAAGATTTACATTGCTTATGTGTCCGATTCCTTTTCTCTACACCTCCTACTCCTCTTCCTCCTCCTTGTCGTCTTTGCCTAACGCTGACCAAAAAAACGCCATTTTTTAGACGTCCAACTACCACAATTTTTCCGGAGGGCCACCTACAGGCCTTCTCTCCAAACAATTTTTCCGGAGGTCCACCTACAGGCCCTCTCTCCAAACAATTTTTCCGGAGGGCCACCTACAGGCCCTCTCTCCAAACAATTTTTCCGCAGTGTCAACTACAGACAGTGTAAAACAATGTTTCAGGAGCGTCAAACAGACAGTCCAAAACAATTTTTCAGGATGCACAAGTACCGACATTTAAAATAAAAAAATTTTTCGCTGAGGGTACACTTTATGTACTCCGAAAATAAAACAAATTTGGAGGCTCAACAAAAGCCATTTCACTGCATTCTCAGTCGGACAAAGTCATTGGTGGTGTAACCGCCATGCTGTGTCAGGCTAAATTTTTGGGTGCTTCACCAGCTACCGCATACTAACTCAGTCACTCTGTTGTCACCGCCGCCATACAGGGCCACAAAAAATATTTAAGTGGTTCGCCTGCTCCCACAGTTTCACTCGCTCACTCTGTGGTCACCACCATAGTGGTTTGCACTATAGCAGCCCAAGTCTGCACATTCCCCTTTTTATCTCCAAGTGATCTATACTGCACGTCACGTAATAAAATAGGTTCTTTTGCTCTCAGTGATACAAATCCATTTCATAAAATCCTTTCTTTCTCTTTGACTGATATGATCTAACATCACTTTTAAAAATACGTCTTTTTCCTCTCTTTCTCTCTCTCCAAACTATTTTTCCGGATAGGTGCCATATACGGTATTAAACTGAGAAGAATACATTTAACACATGCCACACTTGATCAATCTCATAGTTGACAACTGTACCGGTTGATGCTAAATTTTTAAGTTGGGGTCCTGCGTCGTCATTCGAACTCCATCCGGCTGTTGTCACCACCACACACGCTAGCCAAGGGGGCACTCCTCTGGCTCTTCCAGCTCAACCTCCTTCCCCCCAGCCTGCCCCCCACCTACAGGCCCTCTCTCCAAACAATTTACCCAGGTAGGGGACGTATTAGATATTGTACAGATTTTCTTTTGGTTCTTCTTTTAATTGCCTCCTGCGATAGTGCAATAGACGGGAATCGAACCCTGGTCAACTGCTTGGGAAGCAGCTATGCTCACCACTTTACCACCAACAGCCACAGCAACTGATAAGAACAGATGCTAAACTTGATGTAAGCCAACATTTCGACAATCGATAACCCGAAACGGGTCCACCGTCGAGCCCGGCGTTCGGCCACCCTGAGCATTTCACATACTCTGACCGAGTCTGACCCTGGGGCCGCTCATGTACTGCCCACTTGGAGGATTGCGGGGCCTACCTCGTTCACGGGTTGTCAGAATTACTATGCCACTTTCTCCAACCCCTCCTCCTCCACCTTCGAATTACCATCCATGCTTCACCTCCTGCTACCTCAGTCTAACTCGGTCACTCTGTTGTCACCACCATGCTGCATCAGGCTAAATTTTTGGGTGGCTCACCTGCTACCTCATCTAACTTGGTCACTTGTTGGTGTCACCGCCATGCTGTGTCAGGCTTATGCCTGCATCGTGTGGCTGGGAATAGGAGAGCAGTGCCAGCATGGGCATGGGTGATGGACCTTCGTTGCACCTAGTTGGGTGCTTCCCTATATATTCCCACCATGCCAGCCATGGGTTGTACATTAACTAATAACAGGGAAAACAAAAATAAATATTTTACAGGAGGGTCAACCGCAGACACTCCAAAACAATTTTACATGAGGGAGTGTCTCCCCGTCTGCCATCGTGTTCGGTCAGGCTGTCAGTAGGTACACCACCTCTGTCGTCTGCAGAAGCGGCCACTATGAGGAAGGCCACGGCAAGAATATCCCCTTTTCAATTGAGAGCAAGTGTAGAATTGTAGGAGGATGACACTTTTCTTCCGCAGTGGATTCACCTTCCCCTTTATCATTGCCAGACAACAGTTGGTGAAAAAGTAATTGGCAATGATGAAGAAAATGTAACGGTGCAGTGGACCGTCTGTGACGCAAAACCTATATATTCCCACCATGCCAGCCATGGGTTGTACATTAACTAATAACAGGGAAAACAAAAAAAAAATATTTTACAGAAGGGTCAACTACAGACACTCCTAAACAATTTTTAGGAGGGTCAACTTCGGACACTCCAAAACAAATTTTTGGGAGGCTCGCCTACAGACATTTGACTGCTACCTCAATCTAACTTGGTCACTTGTTGGTGTCAATACGCTGTCACCATGATGTGTCAGGCTTATGCCTGCGTCGTGGGGCGGGGATAGCACAGCAGTGCCAGCATGAGCAGTGGTGTCACCTGCAGGCGGTGATGGACCTTCATTGCACCTAGTTGGGTGCTTCCCTAACATGTGATGGGCATGTGCCTCACCTTTCTTGGTCTGAGTGAGCACAATTGCCATGAGGGTAACCACCAGGCTGTTGCAGGAGAATTTGGGGTAATGGTGGGATTAGGCAGCCTCAGAGGCATCCATGCATGCTGCCCCTGCTGTTTCCTGTCCATTTCCATGGTGTTTCCATCATTTTCTGATGTTTCCAGGTTTTCACCCAGCCTTCCCTAGGCAGAGCCTTGGTCCCCTGCAAAAATGCTCGAGTCTCCCATTGACTTCAATGGGGTTCGTTACTCGAAACGAGCACCCGAGCATCGGGAAAAGTTCGACTCGAATAACGAGCACCCGAGCATTTTAGTGCTCGCTCATCTCTAGCTGTAACATAACAAAAAGTGAAAGGGTTTGAAAACTTTCTGAATGCATTGTAGCTATAGAAATAAGAACAGGTCCATGTTACTGTGTACATTACTAATAATCTTACCTGGACTGGAAAGTCCAGAGAGTACCATCCTGTACAGAAGCAAATAAATGCCTGGTTTACACATTCCTGCATATTACGCAAATGATACGAGATTTACATTTAAAGGGAATGTGTCATCAGAAAAAGCCCTATTATTTAAAACACATTTTTATGTTTAAAAAGTTTTTAACCTATTTTTGGTGATGTTATTTTTAATTTTCCATGTCAATATCTATATTTAAACAAAAACCATAAATCCTGCCCACTAAGGTCCCCTCCTGACCATTGTGTCTATGGCCCATAGGGCTACCGTAAAGCAATGTTTTTTTAATGTTCTTTAAATGCTGTTAAGAACAGCTCAGGCAAGATGGCTGCCCCCCATAATCATGTTCAGAAAATAGAATAAAGAAATCTGCAATCAGAAAATTAAAACAGATCTGTAAAAAAGGATATATGTTGGTATCTGGTTTTAACTGGCAGATAACATTTTTGGTGGCACATTTCCTTTAAAGGAAATTATAATTTTACTAATTTTACAATCATGAGCTTTCCACCAGAATATGTGTTAATCCCTTTAAGACTAAGCCCATTTTCGTTTTTTCCTCCCCACATTCCACAGCCATAACTTTTTTAATTTTCCGTTTAAATATCCATATGAGGGTTATTTTACATAGTAAAATAGGAGCATAGTTTATAAGGCCGAAAAAAGACATCTGTCCATCCAGTTCGGCCTGTTTTCCTATAAGTTGATCCAGAGGAAGGCAAAAAACCCCTGTGAGGTAGAAGCCAATTTTCCCCACTTTAGGGGAAAAAAATTCCTTCCCGACTCCAATCAGGCAATCAGAATTACTCCCTGGATCAACGACCCCTCTCTAGTAACTATAACCTGTAATATTATTACCCTCCAAAAATATATCCAGGCCCTTCTTGAACTCTTTTGTGAACTTACCATCACCACCTCCTCAGGCAGAGAGTTCCATAGTCTCACTGCTCTTACCGTAAAGAATCCTCTTCTATGTTTATGTACAAACCTTCTTTCCTCCAAACGCAGAGGATGTCCCCTCGTCACAGTCACAGTCCTGGGGATAAATAGATCATGGGAGAGATCTCTGTACTGACCTCTGATATATTTATACATAGTTATTAGATCTCCCCTCAGTCGTCTTTTTTCTAAAGTGAATAAGCCTAATTTTGATAATCTTTCTGGGTACTGTAGTCCACCCATTCCAGTTATTACTTTAGTTGCCCTCCTCTGAACCCTCTCCAGCTCTGCTATGTCTGCCTTGTTCACAGGAGCCCAGAACTGTACACAGTGCTCCATGTGTGGTCTGACTAGTGATTTGTAAAGTGGCAGGACTATGTTCTCATCATGGGCATCTATGCCCCTTTTGATGCAACCCATTATCTTATTGGCCTTGGCAGCAGCTGTCTGGCACTGGCTTCTACAGCTTAGTTAGCTGTTCACTAAAATTCCTAGGTCTTTTTCCATGTCAGAGTTACCCAGTGCTTTACCATTTAGTATGTACTGGTGACTTGCATTATTCCTTCCCAAATGCATAACCTTACATTTGTCAGTGTTAAACCTCATCTGCCACTTTTCTGACCAAGCCTCCAATCTATCCAGATCCTGCTGTAGCAGTGCACTGTCCTCCTCTGTGTTAATTACTTTACACAGTTTAGTGTCATCTGCAAAAATTGATATTTTACTATGCAAACCTTCTACAATATCATTAATAAATATATTGAAGAGAATAGGACCCAATACAGACCCCTGTGGTACCCCACTAGTGACAGTGACCCAATCTGAGTATCTACCGTTAATAACCACCCTCTGTTTTCGATCACTGAGCCAGTTGCTTACCCACAAACAGACATTTTCTCCCAGGCCAAGCATTCTCATTTTGTATACTAACCTTTTATGTGGTACCGTGTCAAACGCTTTGGAGAAGTCCAAATATACAACATCCATTGAGTCGCCGCGGTCAAGTCTAGAACTTACCTCCTCATAGAAACTGATTAAATTGGTTTGACATGACCGATCCCTCATGAAGCCATGCTAATACGGGATCGGTCATGTCAAACCAATTTAATTGAAAAGTAAAACAAAATTGCGGCAAGTTTTTTGGGGTTTTGGCATTACAGCATTCACTGTGCATTAAAAATTACATGATGTTATCATTCTGCAGGTCAATACAACTTGTATAGTTTTTATTTTGTTTTACTACTTAAAAAAAAATAAAAACGTTTTAAAAAATGATTAATATCTTTGCATTGCCATTTTCTGACAGCCATAACTTTTCAACATTTTTATTCACAGAGCTAAGTGAGGACTTGTTTTTTGCAGAGCAAACTAGTTTTTCTTGCTACCATTTTTGTGTTACATATGACTTTTTAATCATTGTTATTCTTTTTTTTGGGGGGTGACAAGGTGACTAAAGAATCATGTGTTTTCATTTTTTTTTCAGCATAAACCACACGCAAAAATGATTTTTATATTTTAATAGTTCAGACATTTATAGACATGGCAATACTAATATGTTTATTTTTTATTATTTATTTACTTTTATACATAAAATTGGGAAAGATGTGATTGAAACTTAATATTTTTATTGTTTTATTAGTTTTCTGTAAAACTTTACATAAAAACATTTAATCCCCTTAGGGTACTAGAACGTGGGATCTTTTGATCCCTTGTCCTATTCACGCAAACAGAGATCTATCGTGCATAGCTCAGCAGGCAGATTACTATGACAGCCGTGAGAAGCCTTATCAGCCCAGGCTATCATGGTAACCAATTGGAGCCCAGCAATTTCACTGTGGGGGCTCAGACTGGAAGGCAGAGGGAGCTGCATGCCTCTTCTTACCTCCCAGATGCCACGATAGCTGTTGATCGCATCTGAAAGTTTAAATGACAAGAAAGAAAGAAGAAAGAAACAAGAATGTGTAGAATAGGGAAAGGTTTCAGCCAGGGAGTTAGGAACTGCTGCAGAACCTCAAAGGAAGCGACCTGCAAGACCACTTTTTTCCCATTTGAACAGATATACAACTTTATTTCACTCAGGTGTGTGTGGGGGGTGGGGAGGGGGATAAGCTTAATACCACTGTACAACATGTGTTTTACCATCCAAAGGATAGATAGCATTTTAAATCTTGTTAAAATACCTAATATACTAATCTGAATTCTGGAAAAGAGCATCCCAAGACAGTTCAAGTTTTTTCTTTTTTTGAATATACATGTGCAATCGGTATTTTACAATACAGAGGGTAGCATTTTAACCCTCAGTGAAAACAAATGAAATGCTAGACTGAAATCTGTGTCAGGGCATCTCCAAACAGTTCAAGTTTTTTTTTGTTTTGTTAAAAATAGCTATTTAAATATGCAATGTGTGCTTTACAATACAAATGGTAGCATTTTAATTCTCAGTGAAAACATATGAATTAATAGTCTGAAATGTGGTGCAGAGCATCATTTTGCAAAAAATACAAGTGTGCAATGTGTGTTTACAATAGAGAGTAGCATTTAAAATGGAGTCAAAATATATGAAATACTAGTCCAAAATCTGTGTCATGACATCTCCAGACAGTTCAAGTGTTGGTGGGGGGGAATCTCATACTAGGCTGACAATTCGTTTCACACTAGAGTAAGCTTTTTTTCAGAATCTGCATATTTGAATGCACACGAGATATTAGTACCGAATTTGTTAGTGGCAATGATACTGCATTATTAAGTAAATTGTCAGGAGTAGTGTCTTCAGTGTGTTTATGCAAAGGGAAGGGCATTTTACTGCACCTCTCTATCTTGAAGTTCCAGAAAACAGACTTGAAAACTGTTCCATACGTTGTGTGACTTTGTGTATTAGGCCAAAAAATGTCAGGAATACAGAAGGGTTCCAAACGAGTCTCCCTTGTGGTAGCCAGGCCTCCTCCAAAAGCAGTATAGTGTTTTTAACATCATCATTCTCACTTTCTGACTCTCCTGCTCAGTCTCCTCCTCCTCTGCTCCATCATCAGCCATCGATAATGGACTGTGTGGCCAGTAAACAACTTTAAATGTTTAGTAATCCACTTGTGCACTAGCTTAATTCCCACCTGGTCAAGTTGCTGTTAGTACAGTTGCTGCCAGACAGGGTGCCAATTATACTAAGGACGACCATGGCAACACTGCACTGTACTGATTTCATAAAGTGTCAGTACATATTGGACTTGGACTTGTTCAGGTTGGTCAGGTTTAAGGTCTGATCTGAGGTCTGATACTTGGGGGTTTTGACATGGATTTCTAATGGGGATCCGATATGGGGGGGTCTGCAATGGAGTCCTGATCTGAGATCTGACACCGGGGTCTGACATGGAAGTCTAAAAGGGATCTGATCTGAGGTCTGACATGGAGGTCTCACATAGAGATGTAATGAGGATCTGACCTGAGGTCTGATATTTGGCAGGAGGGGCTTGACATGGAGGTCTGATCTGAGGTCTGAAACTGAGGTCTGACCTGAGGTCTGATATGGGCATGAAAAGGATGACATAATATTTAAGCAGGACAACAACCCGAAGCATATGTTGAGATTGGCAAAGAAATGGTTCAATGACAATGAAGGAGAGGTACTAGATTAAGCTTTACAGTACTTAGACCTCAACCCAATCGAACACTTGTGGGTAGAGTCGAAGAAAAAGCTGTATTAGTACCTGTGAAGTGAGTCGACCAGTATGCACTAACATTGGGAACGTGTAGAAGAGACCTGGGAACAGATTTTGGTCGAGACATGCTTAAATATGATCGAGAGCAAACCCAGAAGGGTTTAGGCAGTGTTGAAAGCCAAAGGTGGATTTGTAAAATACTAACAAAATAATAAAAATAAAAATTTAGAATTTTAGGAGCAAAACAGTAACCATGCAGTTACATGACAAGAATCTGCATAACTCATCATATGCTAAATAGCTGCAAGTCCAATTTATATATGAGATAGCCAAGATGATTGTCTATAAAATGATGGAAGTCTCACGTTCAAAGCTGTAGTGGATGGTGAGGTATGGAGCCTGAGAGTCAAAAGTTCAAAACATTGTTACCCTTTTGCTTGTCAGTGTATGCAAGGCCTTCCCCGAATTAGACATTGGGTGGGAACATATGTTGTTCTAAAATATGTAAGTATTTTTCAGCATTCATGGTGCCTTTCCAGATGTACTTTATAAGCTGCCCATTCCAAAGGCACTAATGCAACCCTATACCATCAGAGATGCAGGATTTTGAACCATGCAGCAAGCTGGATAGTCCCTCTCCATGAGAACACAATGTCCTTGATTTCCAAAAAGAATTTCAAGTTTTGATTAATCTGACCACAGAACAGTTTTCTATTTTGCATCAGTCCATTTTGAATGAGCTTTAGCCCATCATATCTAGATTGTGTAGACATATGGCTTATTCTCAGCACGATACAGCTTCAGCTTGCAGTTGTGGATTGCATGGAAAATTGTGTTCACAGACTATGATTTCTGCTAGTGTTCCTGAGCCCATGTAGTAATTTCCAATACAGAATCATGCCTGTTTTTAATGCAATGCTATCGTGGATCACGAACATCTCATATTGCACATGGATTTCTACAGATTCTCTTGATGATATTATATACTTTATAAGCGAATTCGTGTGGGCTGAATTTTTTTTTGTTTGAGTCTCTTAATGATATAAGTGTGTTATCAAATTGCATATCTTGGCAGGCATGAGAAAACAGTAGCATTCTTTTCTGTTTTGCAAGAAAAGCTAATTTCAATATCTTTCCCAGAAAGCCAAAGGTATGCAAATTAGCTTGTCTGACAAAAAAGAGGGGATAACCTAGCTATTCTAGCCAGAAGATTGAAGAGATGTGAATTTGCATATATTTTTCCTAGAAACCAAGAGTACTGTTGCCTGGCATACAATACTGATTCAAATTTTTTGTCTCCCTAATGATAAAGAGCACCCCAAAGAGTACCCCACAAGGCCAGTCAACCAAGCAAGGCACTTTTCTTTTGAGACATTCTGGTTCTCACCAGCTTGCATATTTGTTGAGAGAAGTATATGCTTGAAGGGGTGCTATAGTTCTATTGTCTTACTTTTAGCAGAATGTAAATTTTGGGGGACTCTCTCTCTAAAATTAATCCCAAAATGGAATTTCTCATTCTTAAAAGGGCTGTCTGCTTTTGTGATACTGATGACTTATCCTCAGTTGAATAGGAAGGAGCAAGCTTATTAAAAATACACCTGCCTAAGGATGCACAGTGAGCAGCTAAAAAGTGAGAACACAAATAGAAACAGCTTTTAAAGTTACAAGGCCTTGGAGGGACCTCTGGGTGGGTACTATTTGTATAATGGAGACCAGTTAATATATGTGTTGACTATTGTAAGCTAGACAGTATACTTCTGATGGTCACAGAACTCATCTAACAACTGGCTATTCTTGGGTGCTCGTCCGATTCTGACCCTTGCTTCACCTCAGGGTCACTATCTTCCAAATGTATGCATTTTAGACAGCATGCCAATGATATAGTGAAAGTATTTTTTTTAGTCAGCTGGAAATGATAAAGCACAACATGCCGGCACTTACACGTTCAGCTCAACACAGGGCCTGAGGAAGGGCTACTAATAGCCCGAAACGTTGCCAGACTAAGTGTTGTGCATTATCATGTCTGGCTGAATAAAAATCCATTGGCGCGCTCTCTAAGTTGCATACATATTGTAGACAATGCTCTTCCTGATATCTGGGAAAATATATATGCAAATTATTATGTCCAACATCTGCTGGCATTAGATAGGCTTAGAAAAGCTTATTTGAATATCTTTCCCAAATACCCAGAGGGAAATCGGTTGTCCTACAGTACTTTGCACATGTACTCCTGCAGTCTCCATAATGAAAAAGAGTACCCCGCAGACAACACATATACATATATTGTCATAAAACACATATTTAGGCTTGCTCTCACACTCTCTATCTCTGAATTTTTCAAAAAGATTTGTTGAACCTGAAACAGACTGAATTTTCAGGTACTGTAAATGGTGGGACATGTAAAGTCTTTGCACTTTTTTGCAGATTGGTGAACTTCTGTGATCTTTACTGAACGGCTTTGCCTCTCTAACATGATTTTTTTTTATACCCAGTCATGTGATTTAGTAGCAAACTGCTCCTCCAGCTGTTTTTCATTAGTACTAGTGATGATCGAGCACCCCGATGTTCGGGTGCTGGGGAGCTCTGGCCGAATACTAGGTGGTGCTTGAGTGCTCGGTCGAGCACCCGAGTATAATGGAAGTCAATGGGAGAAGACCAGGCACCCCCTGCTCTGCAGAGGGGAGGGTGTCTTGTCCATAGGGAAACGTCAGAAAATGGTGGAAACACCACAGAAATGGTTAGGGAACAGCATGGGGAGGATGTCTGGATGCATCTTGGACACCGAAGTCACTGCTATTAAAGATGATGGCCGACTATTATGCCACTTTTACGGAATGACAAAAAATACCCCCATAAAAAACCCAAGATAACATCGATTTTTACAGGAAATATTGTTAGGAAACATAGATTTACTTTTACGTTAAGCGCAAGTGCTGCCAAAAATTACACGGAAGAGGCACTCCCATACACCCTTTATTACACAAAAAGTAGGGCATCAGACACACCCATGAAAAATTATCATTGATGGCCTGCTGCTGACACTCAAAACTAATAGGGGTGACATTCTGCTGCCGAGCTGACCGAAAAAAAAATTTAAGGGACACATGCGGCTGACGAGCTGACCGCCCGAAAAATGCAAGGGACACATGCTGCTGCCACCGCACTGCTAAGAGTCGCTGACGACTGTTTCTTTTTTCGTTATCTGCCGCGGGAGGCCAGGGCCCCCCCAGCAGCGTGTGTCGCATCGGCCGTTCCACTCTTGCTCTCCGCTCCCTCGCCAGGGGGACGCCTTCTTCAAGGGCCCCTGGAGAGGGAGCCAGAGAAACTGCTACCACATCCAATGAAGGCAGCAGGTGCTTAAATTACCCACTCCCAACTCGGGGAGGTAGTAACGAAAAATAACAATACAGGACTCTTTCGAGGCCCTGTAATTGGAATGAGTACACGTAAAATCCTTTAATGAGGATCTATTGGAGGGAAAGTCTGGTGCTAGCAGCCGCGGGGTATGGTCGTGTTTGTGAGGAGCTCCTGTGTGCATTAGGACTTGCTTGGAATTTTTCCATCTTTCCCAGCCCAGGGCCTGCCTCTTCCCCAGGAAGGTGGTAAGTCCCTGGGCCATGAAACCAGCCAAGACCCAGGATTCTGCTTCCCGGGGTAGGCCAGCGGGGAGTAGGGGAGGTGAGTTACTGGCCTCTGAACCACCAGCCACTTCGGGAGTTAGAAGATCAAGCAAGAGGCATGAGGATGTGTCTCCTGTAACTCCTGGAAGTGGAGCCGAGTCCATCGCCGGCAAGCCCAGGGGGGCCGGACAGTAGCCCCCAGGATGAAGTATGGAGTGGTCCTGGAGGTGGGTTGTGTCTGGTGGTGGGTGACTGGGGAAGGATGAAGCCTGGGAGCCCGTCACTGCATACAGCTCCAGGATCGCGGCCTACCTCCAGGAGTATGAAGATGTCGGAAAGGCCCTGAAAAAGAGCCGGGAAAGCTTGAAGATAGAGTGCCTGAAGGCCGACAGTGCTTCTAAAAGAAATAGGCCTGAAATTTCGAAAAAAGTAAGAAACCTGAAAGCAGAGATAAAAAGACTGGAGGCAAGACAGATGGAGATCCTAAACGGCAGCGGTCCCTTCAAGGAGAAACTGTGTAACGAAACCAGATTCCTGGCAATGGAGGGGAAGCTGCCGGAGGTGGAAGGAGACGAGGAGGAGGAAGCGGTTGTGGAAGAAGAAAAAGAGAGCGGTGGGCAGTTGATGGACACTGGAATTCCAGCAGAACAAGTGCGTCTGCCCACCAGCTCAGAGGATGAGTAAAGCAGTGGTGAAAACAGCGGTGTAGGGGGATGTCTAATGGAACAGATACATACCCTGGAGTCCCCCCGGATCAATGAGGAATTGTTTGTTTGTGTTTGGAAATGAACTGCCAGACGAGGATCCTGTACCTAAGAGAAAGAAGAAACAAAAAACAAAGAAAAGCAGGACAACAGAGGTACAATATGCTTATGTATCTCACCCCCTGCACTCTGGACCAGCTGAAAAGTCGGTTCAGGGCGCAGATCCCGCTATCCCCCCTAGCCTGGCCTCTGTTGTGGGGCCAGAACATGGGAGCGGGGAGATTATGGTAATGGAAACAAAGATGGTGCAGGACGCCCTCCCTGCTTGTGGTAGCAGGGACGTCATGGGGAGGAGTCGGCTGAAAAGCCGAACAAGCAGGCTTCAGGATCAGTGTGTGCGGGGAAAGGGGAGGGGGCGTGTCCGTTGTGCCATTGGCCCAGGAGGGCTGAACAAGTGTGCTGTGGGCTTGAGGAGGTGTGACAGGGCCACCACATCCCCCCTCCCCGGGACTCCTGTGTCCCAACCATTGTTAATTACTGTGGCCAGTTCCGGGGCTCCCGTTCCTCCCGTGACCGCTGCTACCCCTCCCGCTTGTGTTGGCATGGAAGCGGTTAGGGGAGGCGGCGTAGGGGGGACGGGAGTGTCTTCAGGCGCGCCCCAGGGCGAGTCAGGGGGCGCGCCTGTGGAGAAGAGAGCGGAGGGCGGGTCCTCCACCCATACTGTGTCGGTGGGCGGGTCTTCCACCCGCAGTGTGGAGGGAGCTGGCGGCGCTGCTGGGAGCAGTGGTGCGGCAGCCCGCCAGCTCCCAGCTTCTGAGCGGTCTTCCCCGATCCCTGTCTCTACTGCCCCTAGTGGTGGAGGGAGGACAGGGCGGGCTGCTAATTCATCAAGACCTGGTAGCCCAATGGACCTTAGTACAGCTGGTGCACTGGATCTAAGTGCTGGTGCAGCGGCTGTGGTGGATCCAGAACATATTGTGGTGGACTTAAGTCCTGCTGGGAAAGCAGGACAAAATATGAAAGTAAATAAAGATGTAAATAAAACTGTAATTAATAAAAATGAAAGTGTAAATAAAAATGAAAATGAAAGTGTAAATAAAAATGTAAAAGGGGCACCTTCAAATGCTGTCCCGGTAATAAGGGCTGGCCCAGTGACGGTGAATATTGCGGTGGCTGGAGCTGTAGGGGGTGTTCCCCAGGCCCTGATGGGGGGGCTGTTTTGGCCCCTTCATTGGGGTCTGTGGTGGCACCCAGTGTAAATGAAGTAGATGGGCTAGTGGGGGGAGGGGCTGGTCCGGTTGCCCCTCCTGCAGCCATGGTGCCTGGTAGAAGTTATGCTAGCGTGACTGTGACACGGGGGGGAGGGGCTGCCCTCATCGTCCTCCTCATTCCCTGGGTCCGGCGATGGTAACTTGCAGCGGCAGCTCCTAGATGCTCTTAGGAGAGGAGAGAATTCCATCACAGTAGGGGGGCAGGAGGTGGATCTATCCTTCTTGATAGACAGGCATGGCCTGAGCGCCTTCCAACAGCAAGGCAGGGGCGAGACCTCGTGGTCTTTACCCACAACTGGCCCCGGGAAGACTACCAGACAGAATGTAGTCTGTCTAAAATGGGAAGGCGATGAAGCGTGCCCTACTAGAAAGAGGGTGGCTGAGCTCCTTTTTCAGATGGGCATCAGGGCATGTGACATCTTTGCCCTGATACATCTGTACCCCGGTACCCGGTAGTTTGATGTCAGTTTTTCCTGGCCAGAGGGTCTTGAACTTTTCTGGTCCAGGTATGAACTGGCAAAAGACCAGCCGGACTGGCAGGGGTTTTTCGTGTGAGCGATAACCCGCCAAAATGAGGTCAAGAAATTGACCGTTTTGACCCATAACGAGTCACTTTCTGGCATTGACATCATGACCTGGCTAAGCAGGTACGGGGACATCCAGGGTCTTCCTGGCAAGATCCTGGATGAGTATGGCATCTGGTCGGGCGCCTGGACGTTTCAGATCAAGTTGAAACATTCAGGTGGGTCGGTTTCCCACATTCCATCCTCTGCCTTCCTCGGGCGGGATAGGATCCCGGTCTTCTACAGGGGGCAGCCTAAGCTCTGTTACAAGTGTGGCAGCTCTTCGCATTTCAGCGCCAGTGAATGAGGAGATCAGGAGGCTAGACCGCACTGAGGCGACTCTGTCCTCGTGCTACGCAAGCGCATCAGAGGGTAGCGGGACAGAGTCGGAAAGAACTAGATGGAAGCACCTGACCAAGAAGAAATCTAGCCTGACCAGAGTGGCTGTGGAAGGTGAAGCCAACTCCCCCCTGGATCTCTCCAACCGGTTCCTCATCCTGGATGAGACCTATGCCTCCTCTGCGGTGGAGGAGGTTGAGGATGGGGGGCTGGAAGGAGAGCCTTCAGGAGACCCCGCGCCTCCCTCTGGTGGGGATGTAAGGTCCCCAGGAGGTGAGGTGGGTCCGGACCCAGGAACTGAGAAAGGCAGGGGTGGTGCGAGGGGAGAGACAGTGGTGACCAATGAGATGGACACCACTGTCTCTCTCAAAAGGAGCCATGCCACCTTGAAGGGTAGTCCCGGGAGGGGGAGGGGGAGGGGGGAAAAGTCTGGGAAAAAGAATAGGAAAGAGAGGGGGAAGAAGGCCATCTAGCTTAATCACCCTTTATGGCGGTACCCACTCCTTTGACGTTGGCGACCATTAATGTCGCCAGCATAAAATCAGATACGGCTAGGTTTACAGCCTTTGATTTTCTCAGCCGTGTTGAAGCTAACATTTTATTCTTGCAAGAGACCAGGCTGCCAGATTTGGTGGCCGTCCATAAAGCCAAGAGGGAATGGAGATCAGGACCCTCCTATTGGTCTTTTGTGGCTGAGCCGTATAGTAGCAGTCCTTTTTATCGCACCGGTGGAATGCCGACGGGTGATCGAGCTAGAAATGGGGAGGTGTTTGATCTTAGATGTCCTCATGAAGGGACAGGAGCTTCGTTTGATTAACATCTATGGTCCCCAAAGTAAGTGGGACCGCAAATGTCTCTTTATGACAATTAAGCCCTTCCTTTTTACGAGCCGGCAGGTGGTCTTTGGTGGAGACTTCAATATCGTCACGAGGTCTCAAGACAGGGGAGGCACCAGAGACCAGCTGGCTTACGATAGTATAGCATTAAACAGCATAGCGAGGCCCGCCTGGTGGATGTCCACATTAGGCACACCCCAGGCCACGGGGGATTCACCTATTACAGAGGTAGTCAGATTAGGTCTAGGATAGACAGGTTTTATTTGAAGGAGGAGGCCATCTTTTCGCTCTTTGAATATTGCAGAGACTCCCCAAATGGGAAGAGGGTATTGGAAGTTGAATTTGGCCCTCCTGGAGGAAGCAAAGGTGAGACAATCCTTTGAGGACTTCCTTCAGAGTTAGGTACCATTGCTGGATCTCTGTGACACTAAGTCTGAGTGGTGGGAGATATTCAAAGATCGGGTAGCAAAATTCTTCCGCCAGCTCTCGAGCCTTAGGTTCCTGGACAGGTACCGCTTGTACCAGGGTCTGAGGAGGAAACTCGAGCATCTGGTCTCGACTGGAGGTAGCCGCGAGGATATCTCTAGGGTGAAATCTTTGCTCAAGAGGTGCCAGTACAATAGGCACGCATCTTTGGTTTTTGAGAGGGATTTCGGGAGATACCGCTCGCCCGACCCTTACAGAAACTGTAAGATATCAGTGAATAGTAAGTTAGTGGCAGGTCTGATCGATGGTACAGGATCTCTGAACAGGTCATCGTCAGAACCTTTTACTCATGCCTCTTGGAGAAGAAGGATCTGAATCGGGACAAGATGTCGGCTTTCCTGGCTGAAACCATCCCTGTGTCAGGAGTAGACCTTTCTCTTGATGTTTTGGTGGATAGGATCAGGGAAGAGGAAGTCAGCCTGGTGATCGAAGGGTTAGCCCTAAAGAAGTCACCGGGCCCGGATGGCTTAACATCCGAGTTTTATAAGACCTTTAAGGACTCCTTAGTTCCCCTCTTGACTGAGGTATTCAATGAGTGCCTATCCTCGGGCACTCTGCCGAAGTCAATGAGGAGGTCAGCCCTGATCCTTCTATCAAAGGGTAATTATCCAAGCCATATTGAGAATTGGCGTCCCATAGAACTTCTCAATACTGACAGGAAGATTCTGGCAAAGATACTGTTTAATCGGCTGGTCAAGTTTGCACCCCGGCTCCTTTCGGGGACCCAGCATTGCTCAGTTCCAAGCCATAGCACTTTTAGTGCTGTACTCGGTGTCCGAGAAGCAGTGGAACGGAGTAGGGCAGGTCGCTGGAAGGGGTACCTTAGATCAGGCAATAATCAGGCTTTTGATCGGGTTGATCACGAGTACCTCTGGTTGGTCCTTCTGAGATATGGCCTGCCGGGGGGGTTTGTCGACTGGTTAAAGATCTTGTATGCAGGGGCAGAAAGTTTCCCGCTGGTGAACGGTTGGTCTGGCCGCTCTTTGAGGTCGGGTCTGGAGTCCGCCAGGGTTGTCCGTTGAGCCTGCTCTTATACGTGTTCGCCATCGATCCTCTTCTTAGGAGGATTGATTGTGGACCGTTGGCGGGAGTCAGGATGGATCCGGCGGAGCCAGAAGCCACTCAGAGAGTGGTGGCATACACTGACGACGTCACTGTTTTCGTGTCCTTGGGAGGGGAGGCGGAATACGTGATGTCAGAGGTTGACCGCTACTCGGAGGTTTCCGGGTCCATGATCAACCGGGACAAGTGTGATTGTCTCTGGCTGGGAGGGGGCGATCCATCTTTCGATTTCCCAGACACCCTTCCAGAGCCCCAGTCGTCAGCCAAAGTCTTAGGCATTGAATTTGGCCACGGGGATTATCCAGCCCAAAATTGGGACAGTAGGCTTAAGATTGCCGCCCAGAAGGTCGACCAGTGGAATGGTTGGTCTTTGACCCTCAGGGAAAGGGTCAACTTGATCAAGACCTACCTTCTGCCTTTGCTTATCTATTTGGGCAGCGTATGTATCTTGCCAGAGCCTCTCTTGACTCGGGTCTACAGCCTGTTCTTCCAACTTTTATGGGGGAATAGGCTGAACCTAATCAAGAGAGAGGTGACATAACGTACAAGGAGACTAGGGGGGTTGGGTATGGTCAACCCCGTGGTGTTCCTAGTAAACACCTTTGTTAAGATCAACCTAGCAATCCTCTGGGCAGAGAGGGCT
>ONZH01001951.1:0-242410 GCA_900303285.1 Rhinella marina
ATGAGCGAGTAGTGAAATATTCGAAAGTTCGAAATTCGATTCGAATAGACCGCGAAATTCGACTATTCGACCGAATATCGAATCCCATTAAAGTCTATGGGAAAAAAAATGCTCGCCACTTGGAAATCTCAATTCGACCACTTGGAGGTCACCAAGTCCACCCTGAAACCTCAGAAAAGGATGCCAACACTGCTGGAATGCAACTGGGACAGCAGGGGAAGCATGTCTGGGTGCATATAACGCGCCCAAGTCGCACTATTACGCCACTATCACAGCCTCTCAACAATACACTCCAAAGACAATCTAACCTCTCTGTAAAGTGAGACCATACAAGGAAACCTTCTTTCCTCTACATTGCCATGGACCCCAAGCCAAACTAGACAAAAAAGAAGATGAAAATTCTGCACCCCTTAAAATCACGTTGCCTATGACAACCACAGATGGCATAGGCAAAGGGGGAAAGCAAATAGACCCCACCCCTAATTGTCATTGTGTGTGTGTGTGTGAGATGTGGTCAGACATGTCTTCTTTAAAATGTAAAAACAACTCAAAAACACATGCAGAAGCCTTAAAATGCCCAAATTGTTGGCGCTTGAGATGTCAGTGACCCGACCTGGCCCAGTGTCATGTCTAGCAGGTAAAGCAGTGGGGATGTTGAGGGATGCGTAGGACCGCAAAAGGCAGGAAGAGGCCGTGGGTGGCTGGCCAGAGGCTCATGGAAAATTTTGTGGAGGCCCAAGAGGTGAGACCTGTGAAAAATTTTGTGGAGGCCCAAGAGGTGAGACCTTGATTTTGTGGAAAGAGGTGATTTTGTGGAGGCCCAAGAGGTGAGACCTCTTAAAGTGGAGGCCCAAGGTGAGACCTGTTAAAAATTTTGTGTGAGAGGCCCAAAGAGGTGAGACCTGAGACCTCTTAAAAATTTTGTGGAGGCCCAAGAGGTGAGACCTTGAAAAATTTGTGGAGGCCCAAGAGGTGAGACCTCTTAAAAATTTTGTGGAGGCCCAAGAGTGTGAGACCTGTAAAAATTATGTGGAGGCCCAAGAGGTGAGACCTGTTAAAAATTTTGTGGAGGCCCAAAGAGGTGAGACCTCTTAAAAATTATGTGGAGGCCCAAGAGGTGAGACCTCTTAAAAATTATGTGGAGGCCCAAGAGGTGAGACCTTTAAAAATTATTGTGGAGGCCCAAGAGGTGAGACCTCTTAAAAAAATTATGTGGAGGCCCAAGAGGTGAGACCTCTTAAAAATTTTGTGGAGGCCCAAGAGGTGAGACCTTTTAAAAAATTATGTGGAGGCCCAAGAGGTGAGACCTGTTAAAATTTTGTGGAGGCCCAAGAGGTGAAGACCTCTTAAACATTTTGTGGAGGCCCAAGAGGTGAGACCTGTTAAAATTTTGTGGAGGCCCAAGAGGTGAGACCTGTTAAAAATTTTGTGGAGGCCAAGAGGTGAGACCTGTTAAAATTTTGTGGAGGCCCAAGAGGTGAGACCTCTTAAAATTTTGTGGAGGCCCAAGAGGTGAGACCTCTTAAAAATTATGTGGAGGCCCAAGAGGTGAGACCTCTTAAACAATTTTTGTGGAGGCCCAAGAGGTGAGCCATAAATATATAAATTTTTTCTTATTTACGGAGCAATTCTACGGCGGTTAAGGAGGAGGAGGAGGAGGTGGAGGAGGAAATGGCACTTCATACAGATGGCACTTCACTTTTGGCTGCTTTCCACTGTTGGAGAAGCAAAGTCCGGGTCAATCCACTTGCTGTTCATTTTGATTAGCGTCAGCCTGTCGGCACTGTCGGTTGACAGGCGGCTGCGCTTATCGGTTATAATGCCCCCGGCTGCGCTGAACACCCTTTCTGATAGCACGCTGGCGGCAGGGCAGGCAAGCACCTCCAAGGCGTACAGGGACAGTTCCAGCCACGTGTCCAACTTGGAGACCCAGTAAGTGTAGGACGCCGAGGGATCGGGGAGGACAGGGGTACGGTCTGCCAGGTACTCCCGCAACATCCGCCGATACTTGTCCCTCCTGCTGATAGCGGGCCCCGCAGTGATGGAAGTTGCACGAGGGGGTGCCATGAACGTGTCCCACACCTTGGAGAGTGTTCCCCTGGTGGCTGTGGGCCTGATCGATGTTGTGGGACTCTGGGAGACCCTCTCCTCTCTGCCGCCAGCGATGGTGGGTGGGAAAATCTCCATCATGTTCTGCACGAGTTCCCTCTGGTATTCCAGCAATCGATTCGTCCTCTCCTCTACCGGAATAAAAGAGGAGACGTTATCTTTATACCGGGGGTCCAGGAGTTGCGAAGACCCAGTACAGTTTGTTCTCCACTATCCGGACAACACGTGTGTCCCGGGAAAAGCAGCCCAGCATGAAGTCAGCCATGTGTGCCAGACTCTGAATAGGCATGACCTCACTGCCCCCACCAGAAGGATCACTTGCCATTTCCTCCTCTTCCTCTTCCGCCTCCTCTCCGCCCCATCCGCGCTGAACCAATGGGACGCACACAGCCTGACTGCTACCCTCGCCGCCAGCATCCTCCTCCTCTTCCACAGCCACCTCCACGTCGTCCTCCTCCTCCTCATCCTCCTCCTCCTGCAACTGCCACCGTGAAGCAGACAAAAGTGTGGTCTGACTGTGTAGCTCCGTTGCGTCTTCCTCCTTACCCCCGTCTCCTCTGCATGCAATGCGTTCTCCCTTATTGCGATGAGGGATTCTTTAAGGACGCATAGGAGCGGGATGGTTACGCTCACTATAGCGTCCTCGCTGCTGACCTTCTTGGTGGACTCCTCAAGATACGCAGTACATCGCATATGTCTGCCATCCATGGCCACTCGTGGTTGGCAAACTGAGGGAGCTGAGTTGGAGGCACGCGTGGATTCATAATCTGGTACTCCATCAATGCTCTCTGCCTGCTCACACACCCTGGCCAAACATGGAATAGGTGGAATTCCAGCGAGTCGGCAGGTCGCACAACAGCCGATGTTCAGGCAAATGGAGGCGTTGCTGGAGTTTTTTTAAGCTAGCAGCAGCTACAGTTGACTTCCGAAAGTGAGCGCCACAAGCGCCGCACTTTCACACCAGTAGCTCTGCCAGGTTGGGGTAAGTCTTTAGAAATTTTTGGACTACCAGATTAAAAACGTGGGCCAGCATGGTACGTGATTGAGTTCGGCAAGCTCCAGAGCCGCCACCAGGTTACGGCCGTTATCGCACACGACCATGCCTGGTCCTAGCTGCAGCGGCGACAGCCACATCTCCGTCTTGCCTGCCAATATGGCGTCCCTCACCTCTGGGGCGCTGTTGCTTTCCTGTCGCCCAAGCTGATGAGCTTTAAGCACGCCTGCTGACGTCTCCCCGCGCCAGTGCTGCAACGCTTCCAGCTAGCGGCTGAGGGCGATGTAAGGCAGAGGAGGAGGAGGAGGAGGGAGGAGGAGGGGGTTTATCAGAACCCATGCTGGCAATCTTGGGCGGGGGTGGTAGGTAGGCCGTCTCTGTTTGCGACCCCGTCCCCGCTTCCACTACATTCACCCAGTGTGCCGTCAAAGAGATGTATCGTCCCTGGCCGCAAGCGCTTGTCCACGAGTCGGTGGTCAAGTGGACCTTTGCGCTGACTGCGTACCTCAGGGCCCGCCTGATGTTACGCGACACGTGCTGGTGCAGGGCGGGGACGGCACTCCGGGAAAAGTAGTGGCGGCTGGGGACGGAATAGCGAGGTGCGGCAGCCGCCATCAGGTCGCGGAAGGCCTGCGTCTCCACAAGCCTAAACAGCAACATCTCCAGGGCCAGCAGTTTGGAGATGTGGCAGTTTAAGGCTTGGGCTTGGGGTGACTCGAGGCGTACTTCGCCTGCGGTCGAACGCCTGCGAGATGGACAGTTGTTGGGACGAGGAGTGTGAAGGTGCAGGCGAAGAGGCGGGGGAAGGGAGGCTGAAGGAGAAGGCCCCAAAGTAGCCGAGGCAGAGGCAGATGTGGAGGTGTCCTGGCTGGAGGTCTGGACCGCAGTGGCAGCACATAACACAGGGGAAGAGGCAGTGGCAGCAAGACCGGGCGCAGGTTGTATTGCGTTTGCTCTCTCCCACTCAGCCCAGTGCTTGACTTCCAAGTGACGCCGCATGCCTGAGGTGGTCAGATTGCTCTTCTCAGAGCCCCTACTCAGTTTTGAGTGGCAGAGTGTGCAAACCGCGCTCAGTTTGTCATCCGCACAAACATTAAAAAATCTCCACACCACAGAAGTACGAGGCCTTGATGGGGGAGCTTCGCGCGACTGCCCGCTGCCGGGAACAGCTTCGGCCCTGCTGGCTGTGGCCTCACTTCTCTGTCTGGACTGTCCTCTGCCTCTGGACATCCCTCTGCCTCTGGACATCCCTCTGCCTCTTGCTGCCTTTTTCGGTGCTGCGCAGACCACCACCTCTCCACTACTTTCCTCGCTGGACATCACCCCTGGCCAAGTGGGGTCGGTCATTTCGTCATCCACCACCTCCTCTTCCACTTCCTCACTCTGCTCCTCCTGCTGCCCACTGGACATTCCAACAGCCTCCCTTGATGGCAACTGCGTCTCATCATCATCATCGCTCATGATAACAGATGCTGGCTCAGGGTCCACATCAGCAGGAGATGGCGAAAACTCAAGTGTTTGGGCATCACTACAAACAAATTCCTCTGCTAGCTCCTGGGATTCTTCCGGCACATCTGAAAAAGGACCCGAAAAGAGCTCCTGGGAGGGGTCAATGGTGGGATGACTCTGTTGGCCAGGTGTGGAGGAAGGAGGGTCAGAGTGAGACTGTGTGGATGACTGGCTGGTGGACAACTGTGTGGAAGCGCTATTGGCTATCCATTGCACCACCTGTTCAACCTGCTCAGGCCTCAACAGCGGTGTAACCCGCCCCCTGCTTAACTGTCCCATAAAGGCAGGGATTCTGGATGAGCGGGATCCTGGCTAACCCTCACCAGCACGCATTGTATCCCCACTGGCTTCAACAAGGCCCCCAACAGCATTTCCGCGCCCCCGTCCTCGTCCACGTCCTATTCCGCTAGCCCCCCGCCGCATTTTATTTTTTTTGGTTACAATATTTGCCTTCACAGCCGTGAAATTACTTTGCAAGAGAACGCACAGTACAGTTGCCAATTAAAAGGCCTATATATTGTATATTTCAAGGTACACAGCCGTGTACTAAGTGATCAGACGGTGTGTATGAACACCAGGTATGAGAAATTACTTTGCAAGAGAACGCACAGTACAGTTGGCAATTATAAGGCCTATATATTGTATATTTCAAGGTACACAGCCGTGTACTAAGTGATCAGACGGTGTGTATGAACACCAGGTATGAGAAATTACTTTGCAAGAGAACGCACAGTACAGTTGCCAATTATAAGGCCTATATATTGTATATTTCAAGGTACACAGCCGTGTACTAAGTGATCAGACGGGTGTGTATGAACACCAGGTATGAGAAATTACTTTGCAAGAGAACGCACAGTACAGTTGCCAATTATAAGGCCTATATATTGTATATTTCAAGGTACACAGCCGTGTACTAAGTGATCAGACGGTGTGTATGAACACCAGGTATGAGAAATTACTTTGCAAGAGAACGCACAGTACAGTTGCCAATTATAAGGCCTATATATTGTATATTTCAAGGTACACAGCCGTGTACTAAGTGATCAGACGGTGTGTATGAACACCAGGTATGAGAAATTACTTTGCAAGAGAACGCACAGTACAGTTGCCAATTATAAGGCCTATATATTGTATATTTCAAGGTACACAGCCGTGTACTAAGTGATCAGACTGTGTGTATGAACACCAGGTATGAGAAATTACTTTGCAAGAGAACGCACAGTACAGTTGCCAATTATAAGGCCTATATATTGTATATTTCAAGGTACACAGCCGTGTACTAAGTGATCAGACGGTGTGTATGAACACCAGGTTTGAGAAATTACTTTGCAAGAGAACGCACAGTACAGTGCCAATTATAAGGCCCTATATATTTGTATATTTCAAGGTACACAGCCGTGTACTAAGTGATCAGACGGTGTGTATGAACACCAGGTATGAGAAATTACTTTGCAAGAGAACGCACAGTACAGTTGGCAATTGTAAGGCCTATATATTGTATATTTCAAGGTACACAGCCGTGTACTAAGTGATCAGATGGTGTGTATGAACACCAGGTATGAGAAATTACTTTGCAAGAGAACGCACAGTACAGTTGCCAATTATAAGGCCTATATATTGTATATTTCAAGGTACACAGCCGTGTTACTAAGTGATCAGACGGTGTGTATGAACACCAGGTTTGAGAAATTACTTTGCAAGAGAACGCACAGTACAGTTGCCAATTATAAGGCCTATATATTGTATATTTCAAGGTACACAGCCGTTGTACTAAGTGATCAGACGGTGTGTATGAACACCAGGTATGAGAAATTACTTTGCAAGAGAACGCACAGTACAGTTGGCAATTATAAGGCCTATATATTGTATATTTCAAGGTACACAGCCGTGTACTAAGTGATCAGACGGTGTGTATGAACACCAGGTATGAGAAATTACTTTGCAAGAGAACGCACAGTACAGTTGCCAATTATAAGGCCTATATATTGTATATTTCAAGGTACACAGCCGTGTACTAAGTGATCAGACGGTGTGTATGAACACCAGGTATGAGAAATTACTTTGCAAGAGAACGCACAGTACAGTTGCCAATTATAAGGCCTATATATTGTATATTTCAAGGTACACAGCCGTGTACTAAGTGATCAGACGGTGTGTATGAACACCAGGTATGAGAAATTACTTTGCAAGAGAACGCACAGTACAGTTGCCAATTATAAGGCCTATATATTGTATATTTCAAGGTACACAGCCGTGTACTAAGTGATCAGACTGTGTGTATGAACACCAGGTATGAGAAATTACTTTGCAAGAGAACGCACAGTACAGTTGCCAATTATAAGGCCTATATATTGTATATTTCAAGGTACACAGCCGTGTACTAAGTGATCAGACGGTGTGTATGAACACCAGGTTTGAGAAATTACTTTGCAAGAGAACGCACAGTACAGTTGCCAATTATAAGGCCTATATATTGTATATTTCAAGGTACACAGCCGTTGTACTAAGTGATCAGACGGTGTGTATGAACACCAGGTATGAGAAATTACTTTGCAAGAGAACGCACAGTACAGTTGGCAATTGTAAGGCCTATATATTGTATATTTCAAGGTACACAGCCGTGTACTAAGTGATCAGATGGTGTGTATGAACACCAGGTATGAGAAATTACTTTGCAAGAGAACGCACAGTACAGTTGCCAATTATAAGGCCTATATATTGTATATTTCAAGGTACACAGCCGTGTACTAAGTGATCAGACGGTGTGTATGAACACCAGGTTTGAGAAATTACTTTGCAAGAGAACGCACAGTACAGTTGCCAATTATAAGGCCTATATATTGTATATTTCAAGGTACACAGCCGTGTACTAAGTGATCAGACGGTGTGTATGAACACCAGGTATGAGAAATTACTTTGCAAGAGAACGCACAGTACAGTTGCCAATTATAAGGCCTATATATGGTATATTTCAAGGTACACAGCCGTGTACTAAGTGATCAGACGGTGTGTATGAACACCAGGTTTAAGAAATTACTTTGCAAGAGAACGCACAGTACAGTTGCCAATTTAAGGCCTATATATTGTATATTTCAAGGTACACAGCCGTTGTACTAAGTGATCAGACGGTGTGTATGAACACCAGGTATGAGAAATTACTTTGCAAGAGATCGCACAGTACAGTTGGCAATTGTAAGGCCTATATATTGTATATTTCAAGGTACACAGCCGTGTACTAAGTGATCAGACGGTGTGTATGAACACCAGGTATGAGAAATTACTTTGCAAGAGAACGCACAGTACAGTTGCCAATTATAAGGCCTATATATTGTATATTTCAAGGTACACAGCCGTGTACTAAGTGATCAGACGGTGTGTATGAACACCAGGTATGAGAAATTACTTTGCAAGAGAACGCACAGTACAGTTGCCAATTATAAGGCCTATATATTGTATATTTCAAGGTACACAGCCGTGTACTAAGTGATCAGACGGTGTGTATGAACACCAGGTTTGAGAAATTACTTTGCAAGAGAACGCACAGTACAGTTGGCAATTATAAGGCCTATATATTGTATATTTCAAGGTACACAGCCGTTGTACTAAGTGATCAGACGGTGTGTATGAACACCAGGTATGAGAAATTACTTTGCAAGAGAACGCACAGTACAGTTGCCAATTATAAGGCCTATATATTGTATATTTCAAGGTACACAGCCGTTGTACTAAGTGATCAGACGGTGTGTATGAACACCAGGTTTTGAGAAATTACTTTGCAAGAGAACGCACAGTACAGTTGGCAATTGTAAGGCCTATATATTGTATATTTCAAGGTACACAGCCGTGTACTAAGTGATCAGACGGTGTGTATGAACACCAGGTATGAGAAATTACTTTGCAAGAGAACGCACAGTACAGTTGCCAATTGTAAGGCCTATATATTGTATATTTCAAGGTACACAGCCGTTGTACTAAGTGATCAGACGGTTGTGTATGAACACCAGGTATGAGAAATTACTTTGCAAGAGAACGCACAGTACAGTTGCCAATTATAAGGCCTATATATTGTATATTTCAAGGTACACAGCCGTGTACTAAGTGATCAGACGGTGTGTATGAACACCAGGTTTGAGAAATTACTTTGCAAGAGAACGCACAGTACAGTTGGCAATTGTAAGGCCTATATATTGTATATTTCAAGGTACACAGCAGTGTACTAAGTGATCAGACGGTGTGTATGAACACCAGGTATGAGAAATTACTTTGCAAGAGAACGCACAGTACAGTTGCCAATTATAAGGCCTATATATTGTATATTTCAAGGTACACAGCCGTGTACTAAGTGATCAGACGGTGTGTATGAACACCAGGTATGAGAAATTACTTTGCAAGAGAACGCACAGTACAGTTGGCAATTGTAAGGCCTATATATTGTATATTTTAAGGTACACAGCCGTGTACTAAGTGATCAGACGGTGTGTATGAACACCAGGTATGAGAAATTACTTTGCAAGAGAACGCACAGTACAGTTGCCAATTGAAAGGCCTATATATTGTATATTTCAAGGTACACAGCAGTAGTGCCAAATATAGTTTGGTATGTAGCAGAGCACCTAATACACCACTAATGCCTCTCTCTGTCCCTACTCCAGCAGCTATCCCTGAATACGGCAGCCGTTCTCTGTAAAGTGTATCTTGTAGTAAAGCTATCACTGTACTGCACTATAGTAGCCCTGATAAGGGCTTTTAATCACGCTCCTGCCTGTCCAACAGCTAAAACCTGTCTCTCCCTTCTCCAGCCTCTGTCCCTGACTAAGTTCACGCAGCATATGCGAACGAGCAGGAAGAGCTGAGTTTTTAATATTCGAGGTCACATGGTTTTTCCAGCCAATGCATGTAGACACCGTTTTCGCGCTGCCATACCCCCCCTGCATGGTGATTGGTGGAAAAAGAGCGCCAGGGAAGGTGGGAGGGGAAACGAATTCTAAGTGCGCCATCGCCGTTATACTCTAAAGAAATCGAGCACGCCGAATATCGTAGTATTCGATCGAATACCAGCTCGATCGAACACTACTCGCTCATCTCTACTGTTAAACCATTTTGGTTCCTGGTGGAACAATGATAGGCAGTCAAAAAAAATCCCATCACCCAACTCGATACCATTAGAAAGCACTAGAGATGAGCGAATCTATTCGCCACTTCGTAGATTCGTATCGAATCTTGGAAATTTTGCTTCGTATTATTCGCAATTCTTCGCAAAATTTTGAACGCTAACGATACGTATGAAACGTACGCATTCTGCGTGAGGCGGAAAAATGACGATAGGCCCCTTCAGAACTGGAAAAAAACAGCACGGCCCACCAGGATCTAACTATTTGCACGTATAGGGAGTGAAGACTCCTCCCTCAGTACTCCACCCTCCTCTGAACCAGTTTAGACCAGCACTGAACACTGACAACATCATTTACGTTCCACGGTCATCCACCAATACCAGCTGCCGTGGAAGATGAAGCCAGCAGCAGCCAGGGAAGCTGGGGCTACTCCCTGGATGCAACCTTGCCAGAACCGCTGCAGCTGGAAGTCCTTACCCCTGCTGTCCCGGCAGGAGGATCTGGAAAAGCGAAAATGGCTGCAGCGCTCGCCAGCATCACCACCACCCGGACCCAGTCAAGTCCGAATTCCGGAAGAAGAGGACACTGGAGTTCTACTACGGCAGCGAGCGTGGCCTACAAGAGCCAAGAGCGTCCTCTGATGTCGTTTAGTAGCAGTTCCAGCAAGGAGGACTTCAGGCCATTCTACTGGCTGGGTGATGTAATGGACACCTCAGGAGGACCTATGGGAGCCACACCATGGACTGCACCTGACGGGTGAGAGCTAGTTGGCACTTTTTATGTTTTGTTGTTTGTATTGCCCCTGTTTGACTCTCACCCAGATGGACATGGCTGTCAGGACTCCCCCATTCTGCAGAAAAGTCCCAGTTGCGCCTAAGAGCACCTATTTTCCTTTTTCACCCCTTCTCAGGTTATTTGGGAGCCCCCTTTCCAAAAAGGGTTCTCTATTTGCTGCTATTTTCTACTATCCATGTGGATTACACGTTACCTGTTTGGATTACAATATTACCTCACGTGGATTACAATTGAATTTTGGACTATGTGTTCCAGACAGTGTTTTATCATGCTAAGGAGCCACGAGGAGAGACTCAAACGTATATCTGAGCCTTTTATGCTTGCAAATGTGAAATTGATTGCATGAAAATGTTTGCATACTTATGTCTTTGCTGTATTTTAGCTACACTGTTTTTACTGGTTCAGCACTTTAGCCCATTGTGTGTATTCTTTTTCAGGTGCTGCAATGTATGTGTCCTGTTATGCGCTTATTGTACAGTGTTTTTAGTAAATTATGCACTTAGCTGGATAGCTAGCAGTGAGCATCTTATTTTTCTACCTCATATGGACTGCCTCTAAAGACTGTATGCCGCAGCCTAGCCTCGTGCGTATGACGCATTCGTGCGTTAATAGTACGCTAAGGATTCATACGCAATTTTGTACGCTAATCCTTACGTATTGCGTACTTTTAACTACGCTGACTGTACATTCGTAATTTGTGCAGGAATGTTTGCAAAACAATGATTGTTTTTTTAACGTTGATTCGACCGAATAAATTCGTTTAAGTACGAATCTTGTCAGAAATTCAGCAAATATTCGGCGAAGCGAATTTTGGATGATTCGCTCATCTCTAGAAAGCACTATAACTGTGAAAGTGGAGAAGGGCAACAATCATTTTTGTTTTACTGCTTAAATTATGTTTATATGGTGTGAATATAGAGGGTGGAAGGTCACACCCAGGCCCTACAGCCTCAGACAGTCTATAGGAATATATACTAGTAGTCCTATACTTGATGTTAATGATTTGGGGGAGGACCAGTGCATAATCTGTATGGGGCCCAGGGGGCTACACTTCTATATTTATTGAGTAGTTCATTGGGAATCACTTGACTTTTTCTTTCAACTTCACCCCGTATTCTAGTCTATTACAACCTTTTTTTTATGCTGTTTATGGTCCTGTTTGCTCACATTACCTGCATATATTTTATAGGATGGCAAATCATAATGAACTCTTATGCTCAAAACATTAAAAGAGCCACCTGGCCCAAATCTCCCTCTGCACATATCAACTTGGGAAAATGTATGGAAAAACTTTACCCTGAAGCACTGTGATCCATCAGCCCCATGACAGCGGTATGTTCCCATAAGGGGAAGTTCATTTCGGACATGCAAAACAAACTCGTTATACTGGACTTAAAAACACGGAAAGTTTTACCAATGCGTTTTTGTTTTTTGTTTTTTTGCTTGTGTCCAAAGAGCACAAACCAATATTTCAACCAGGCATAGAAATAAAAACAACATGCCAAGAATATCAAAGGTGGAAAAAGTAGATTTTACACTGTCCCCCTAGTCATTCTGACCTCATTGTTCCTGAATCCTTAAAATAATCAGATGTGTTCATGCACACAGACTCATAATGGAATGTGCCTTTTACTCTACTAGCTCCACTAACACGAATGCTATCCTTATATCAAGCACATAGCAACGTGAGGTAATTGGCTTTGTTAGGGGACGTAAGGAAAATTGTGCTGACCATGCTAATTTTACTAGTGGGTCATGAGACTATGTCTGTGCATTATGCTGTTTGTGAAAGCAATTTTATGCTCAAATGCAACAGATCATCTACCATTTTGTGATAGTCTGCTCTTTTACCTTTTTTTTATATTCCTCGATCTGCCAGTTTATTCTAGCATGTTGGTGGTAAAATCATTCAATGGACAACTGATTGGCTGCATTCTGGCCAATACTTATTTTTGTTTTATTTTATTTTTTTCGCTTTGGGTGGTTGTAGCTCTCCACTTCAATAAAATAGGTTTCTAGGATAATAATATTTGTTGTTGTTTTTTTAAAGGACTGAAAGTGCTAAAAATAAGAAATAAGCATTACTCACCTCACCAATTCCCTGTCGTTGCCATTTAAACTCTGCTTAGCCCCTGATAGTCTATGCCTGCTAAGCCAATCATTGGAACAAGGAGAAAGAGGTGGAGAGCTTCATGAACCAGAGCATCAGAACGGCAGCAGCGGGTGGGGCTTGGTGAACTGCAAAATGTTTGTTTTTAACCCTTTCTATTCCTTTAAAAAATTCTCTCCCTAAAAGAAAATCTTGTAACTCCTTCTGGAACTTTAAGTTATCCCCTTACCACAGGATAGGAGATAAGTTAAATCAGTGGGGACTCCAACTGATAAGAATGCGCTCTCCGCACAACCCCCTGAAATGAACAGATCAAGTGTGTACACTGCCACCCCATTCATCTCTATGGGACCTACTCAAATCTGCCATCTCCAGCAGACCCATTGAGATGAATAGTGTGGCAGTGCACACGCTCAATCTCATTTGGGGTGAGGAGGGAGGAGTATTTTTTTGAGTGTTTGATTGGCGGGGGTCCCAGCGGCAGGATCCCCAATGATTTAATAGTTATTCCCTTTCCTTTATTTGTTATTAAGGGATAACCTTACCGTGTAGTCATTTGACACTTTTAAGCCAAATATCATCATGGCCATGGGGATATTTTATATATAGTGTAACTATTGTTTCAGGTTACTGCTTTTTTAACCCCTTCACCCCCGGAGCTTTTTTCGGTTCTGCATTTTCGTTTTGCGCTCCCTGCCTTCAAACAGCCATAACTCTTTTATTTTTCTGTTCACATAGCTGTATGAGGGCTTGTTTTTTGCGGGACAAGTTGTACTTTCCAACGCCACCATTTATTATTGCATACGGTGTAGTGGGAAGCGGGAAAAAAATTCCAAACCGGGTGAAATTGCAAAGAAAACGCTATTCCGCTACAGTTCTACGGGTTTCTTATTTACAGCGTTCGATGTGCATTAAAACTGATCCGTTACTTTCATTCTACTGGTCAGTACGAATCCGGCAATACCTAATATGTATAGTTTTTCCTGCGTTTTCATAGTGATAAAATAATTAGAAAGTTGCCCTTTTTTTTTTTTTTTTTTTCCTTGTCAAATCTTGACCCCTATAACTTTTTGGTATTTATGTGTACAGAGCTGTATGGGGGCTCATTTTTTGCGGGACGATCTGAAGTTTTTATTGATACCATTCTGGGGTGTGTATGACTTTTTGATCACTTTTTATTTAATTTTTTTTAGAAAAAAAAAGCGACAAAAACGGCAAATCGCCATTTGGACGCTTTTTTCCGCCACACAATTCGCTGTATTGGAATTTTTTTTTTATATTTTAAAAGTACGGGCGTTTTCGGTCACGATGATACCCATGATGTCTATATTTATTGTTATTTAGGTATTTATTTTTTACTTATACGGAAAGGGGGGTGATTTGAACTTTTACATCTTTTTATTTTTTATATATTTTTTAACTTTTTTTTTAAATTTTTTTTTTACTATTAGAAAGCTCAAATATGGGCTTATATATTGTGGCTTTTTTTTTTTTTCTTTATGAGCAATTCTGGGTTTTATAGACTCAGAAAGACATGAATTGCTCATTTCTTATCCTGGCCTGCCATCTAGTGGCCAGAATAAGAATTGCACTTTGAAAACTGTAATCCTCACCAGCGAGGATTACAGTTTTCATATGGTGTACAGACACCCCGATTGGCCACACGGGGTGTCTGTACACCACCCGGAAGCGAACGCTTCCGGGTTTAGCCGCAACTAGATGCCGTGATCACGTGTGATCACGGCATCTAGTCAACCCGGAAGACGCCGCCGATGTAGTAGGTAGCGGCAAGTCTCTGCTGTTAGAAACAGCAGAGACTTGCCGGCCATGACGCCCGCCGCACCCGCGAGCGGGCGCCATGTGCCCGCATCGCCCCAGCGCCGTACATGTACGGCGCTGGGGGTGAAGGGGTTAATATAGTGTGGGGACAGGGATGTTAAACATTTTTGTAATATTAGGGAAATATGTTTCTTTGTACTAGAAAATAGGGTGTAAAGAGTCTGTCTTAAGTCTTGCAAAAGAGAGTCTGTCTTAAGTCTTCAGCATTATACTGAGCATTGAAGACACCGTGGTGTAAGAAGCCCAATAGACAGGGTGATGGGTAGTGGACATGGACATAGTCAAAGACTGGGGTAGTGACAGGAGGCAGACTGGAAGTCTCTATGTTAGACATAGGTGTTTTCAGCGCTCAATAAAACGCTGAAGACTGAAGACAGACTTTCCTTAGTAATGCTCAGGTCTTTGCTAAGAAGACTATTTACACCCTGTTTTCTAGTATGAAGAAACATAATTCACTAATAAAGTATGTTACAAAAAAGTTTAACATCCCTGTCCCTAACTATAATAAAAATAAACTAAAACAACAGACACACTTTTAAATATCTGTATATTGTTGTCAGCTACTGTAGGTCTGAAACTCTTTTTATATATATTTTTTTGTTACCCACACCCTTAGCTCAGCCCATTTCAAACTTCTCAGAACAGAGAAGGCCAGAAATCTGCTTAAACTGATAGTACTGGTAAGACTAGTACTATAAAAGTTACATAACTCTCCAAAATGGCTAGGATTTAAGTAGGGACAATTTCATGCATGTCTTTAAAGTAGGCACCTTCCAAAAGATCCAGGGAGCAGTGTCTGATCCACAACAAGTCAACTAAACTTCATCATTTAATCCTTCTAGTTTATAATCCGGCCAGAGCTTTGCAACTTTGTTGGGTTATTGCCAACATTGACATTATAAGACTGGCTCCTACCTCTACTGATGACCTACACATACTTGGCAGGTGTTGTAGTCCCACCTGAGCTTCACTGTCACGCATTCTTGAATGTACCATTGCCAATGTTTTTTGTTACTATGGAAAGTATGACATCATTATATAGAGTTCAAGCCACTGGGACTGAAGGCAATGAACTTGCCATTAAAAACACTGAACTTAAGGAGGACAAGGATGGATTAGGCTATAGGACTGCCAAAAACTGTATCCATTGGTTTAAGGACGATTCCAACAACTGCAAAAATATTCTTGGCCATTTTAATATCTTTATATGTACCACCCATGTATTGGGCTACTTGTATGTAAGTGCCAGTTGATAATGCCAGTATAACTATAAGAGGTACTCCAAGGAGACGTTCTAGTGACTGCAGCTGGCACTGTTGGATCTCTGTCAGGTGCAATGTGGTCATGAATAACTTGTGTATATTCAAATCACCACACACATCAATAACCACACATACATAACTACCAGTGTAAATGGCCTCTATTGTTCTATTTAGTGACTTGCATCCACAGAAGGTCGCTATGGACCTCATTGCACCTCAGAACAATACATGTCATCAGAAGCTCTCAGTAGTGCATCATTAGGCCTTAGCTTGTAAAGCCAAGTGAATATATCTCAGATAAGAAGCCAATTTAGTGTACATTAAAATGTACACTTTTCACAATTTTGTCTCCTTTATGTTTCACTGGCCCTTTACAGCAGTATCCTCAAAATGGACAAGATAAATTTCTCTCTCTCAACAACATAAGCTTCCTTTCCGACTATTTCTTAATTTCTTAAAGGGTTATCCAATGAATAATGTAAAAAATGAAAATCATACATAGTCTAGTACATGATAACCTATTTCTAACAAAGCTAGAACCAGCCCTGAACCTCCATAAATCCAGAGATCTTCCCATTCATTGTTCCACTTGTTCTGTTAGATTTATTTGAAGCTGGCAGCTTAAGGGACATGTCCTTTTTCCGAGGTGTGTCCTTTATGCTTCAGCTGGTGGAAGTTGAAGGATAGAACTAAGCATGTGCTTCCATCTCAGTGAGTAGGACAGAGAAATTAGAAAAACAACAAACAACAGGAGGTGCTATACAGATAGATTTCATTGAATAACTCAGTGGCTACAATACATTTTTTAATTACATGTAATTAAAAAAAGTATTCAGATCCAGGTGCTGGTTTGAAAACTACCTTCACATATGACAGGTGGTGCTGGATATTACAAATGAAATTTGAAGTGTTCCAAAGCTATGATTAAATGATGTGGCTTTTAACTTAAAGACATTGCCTGATTTAAAATGTTATTATGCTGATCTGCTGTGGGGGCTGGTAAAATAATAAAATAATTTTCCTCACCTGCCCCTTCGATCCAGTGCTGCTGATGTTCCTTACTTTAAGGCCTCATTCACATCTCCATTGACAGATTCTCTATTTCCGGTATACGGTATATTCGGTCAATGTCCAGCATAACTGCCAGTCTTCAGCTGGAGAAAAACCATTGCATGCAACTTTTTTGACCGGCCGACAGTTGCCATTTGCTCCGGATCTCCTAAATGGAGATGTGAACGCAGCTTAAGCCAGCTCCTAACCCAGGCTACAATCAGTGATATATTATTGTGGCTGCATCTGTGATGTCCAATCACTGGCATCAGCAGTTTTAGGCTGTACACCACTGAGGTCAGTAATTGGCTGCAGTCTATATGGGATGTCTCCACTGCAGCTGCAACCAAACGTCATGTGGGAAAAAGCACCAGTGCTTGATCAGAGTTGCTCCTGAAGGTTAGGCAAGTTATTATTTTACCAGCCCCACAGCAGATTAGTATGATGCAATTTAAACAACCCCTTTAATGTTAACTGAAAATAATATGTTTTTGACCCTAATCACAATATTCAGTAGTGCCATCTCTGGTGCCATTAATAAATAATAGTTTCTGCAGCTGCCAACAGCTGAGGAACCATATGCAGGAAGCCCAAGATCCACATATAAATCTGAAGTCACTGGTTGTTCTAGAATGTTAGACACATTCAATGTGTAATATCTACAGTAAGGTCTTTCATACCAGTTTTACTAAACCTTTACAAAGAGGAATATTAGAATAATTATTTTATTCCTAGTTTCTTATGTAGTCCCAACATATTCCAAATCTCTCTCTTCAGAAAATGTCACCATTCACATCAGTTCCTTTTACCAATGGTGGGAAAAAAATCTAATTTCCCCACCTTGGATACACAGTAGGGCCAAACGTTCTAGGAGAGTGGAAGGAAACCTACAGAAACATGGGGACAACTTACAAGCTCCAAGAAGATATTTTCCTTGGTTAAACTTGAACCCAAGACCCCAGTGCTGCAAAGCAAGAGTGCTAACCGCTTACTGTATTAGTAGTTGTGTGTTCTCAGAAAATAGTATGAATGGAACTTCAGGTACACAAAAAAGGTTGCATTTCAAACTCACTTGCTTAGTCAGCTCCTTTGAGCTGTTAATTAAAATCGTGAGTCAGTGACCACAGTGAGCCTTTAAACCCCCTCTGAGATAGTTTTACACCATTTTGGAAATAGACAATCTATGGGTAATAAAAATTCAATTTCTTGTGGGTAAAAGAAAAATAAACTAATATGTTGGAATGGCAGGTAAAACTCACTTGTACTCTTTCTCATATTGTCCATGAATATGAGGAGAAAAGACATAGATGACGTAAACCTAAATCAGAGCCAGTAAGAGTCATAGCACATACGCAGGAAAATGCACCAGCTGGTACTTCTTCACATCTGTATAATATAACTGAGGCTTTACACAAAACTCTGAGCCGCTCTTTTGGCAGTTAAAGATGTGTAAGTGGATACAAACATTCAGAGCTTAGAGAATAGGTTTGCATGTTTTCCTAGAGCTTGCATAAGCCCCCACATACGCAGAAACTCAGGAATTTGCAAACAAGGGCAAAATTTAAGAGAGATTTTTGGATCCTACCCCATGTGATCTTTTTTTTTTTGGTGGTATATTTGTGTGATATCTCACTAGACCATTCAGGACTCTTTTGGATAGCAATATGTGCAGTTTACTACCAAACTTCCACTCCAGAAAATGGAAGTTAAAGGAAAACTCCAGGCAAAACTGATAGATCACATTGGTTTGTATGCGTTTTCCAACTGTACATTGTTAGGTTACGTCCACAAGGGAGAAACATTTGCTAGTACCAGCAAAGTAGATGAGATTTTAAGAAAACTAATCTACATACTGCAAAAAAATCAACACAGTGTAATTTGACCTTTGGTGTGGATTTTAACAGAATGAGCATTTCCGCTGTGGAAATGCAGCAAAATCCGCAGCAGAATTTCCCTGTGTGGTCAAACTCAAAGTTTCTCTCCTTATGTATTCATCGTTACAACTAATTCGCACTAACATATGTCCATGTGCTGTCTGTGTGTTCAGTGGGCTACAAACTGAAAACACACAGACCCCAAGAGTCAGATTGGCCATAGGCCATACAGGGAAGTTTCCCGTGGGCCAATGCCCAGGGGGCTACCTGAGTCCTCTTCACGGCCACCAGCTGCGATTCAAGGAGCATTTTATGCACCTGGCCAATGGCTGCAGAAGCCCTAGTGAATTCAACTGTATCACCTTCCTCAGTTGAATACTGTGGAGAAGGTAGCAGTATTTTGTGCTACACTGTGGTATTTGCTTCTGGTGAAGCAGTATATTGTGCTGCACGATGCTATTTGGCCCTGATAGGGTGGTATTTTGTGCTGCACTACAGTATTGGTTCCACCTACTTCTGTTGGCTCTTCCTACTTGTGTTGCCCCACCTTTTGTCAATTTCGACCGGCTACAACATGAGGCCAAGTTTAGGTTTTTTTTTTCCAGGGCCACTTTAAGTTCCCAGTCCGCCCATGCCAAGAGGTAAATGGTGCTATTAACACCTCTGTTTTTGTGCTCGGACTTAAAGCATGCACTGCTTTAGTCCATGTGATACAGAACACAGAGCTGGAGACATTTGTCTTTGGCAGTCAGCGGGTCCATATTCTGCATGGAAAAACAGACCTACTGCCATGTTTAAAATTGTCTGTGTTTTATGGCAGCAACTACACATTATAAATCCATTGACCAAAAATAAACCTATGCCTGACTCCTTATGGCAATGACTTCTCTCTAGTGAGAATAAAGGATTAAGCTTGTTGACATCCAACATAACCCCTTCTTTCCCCCTGCATCTGAGGAGATCTTTTATTGAGATTTAAAAATAATAATAATAATAATAATAATAATAATAATAATAATAATCTATGGCAAAAAAGTTATGTATATTTAAAAGGTTTCTGTCACCAGTTTTTTTCAGTATGAATCAGGCTGACATTAGAGATGTGCTAATGTCACCTGATTCCAAATATATATCTGTTTTATTTACTGGTGCCCCCATTTTTATATAAAATGAACTTTTATTTTATGCTAATAAGGCCTCTAGGTGCAAGGGGTGTTACCCCTGCTCCTAGAGGCTGTGTTGATTGACAGGCCCAGGCAGAGAAGAAACACTCCATTCACCATAGCTTGCAAGGACCTTCAATGATGTCATGACCATGTGATCAGTCACATGGTTAGGATCACACAAACAGCCTGTCTCCTCCTAAACCATGTGACTGATCACATGGTCATGACATCATTGAAGGTCCTTGCAAGCTATGGTGAATGGAGTGTTTCTTCTCTGCCTGGTCCTGTCAATCAACAGAGCCTCTAGGAGCAGGGGTAACACCCCGTGCACCTAGAGGCCTTATTAGCATAAAATAAAAGTTAATTTGATATAAAAATGGGGGCACCAGTAAATAAAACAGATATATATTTGGAATCAGGTGACATTAGCACATCTCTAATGTCAGCCTGATTCATACCGAAAAAACTGGTGACAGAAACCCTTTAAGATTTACGTCTCATTGTGTTTTTTTTTTTGTTTTTTTTAACTACACATTTTATACACATACACAATGGATGATTTTTTTGTTCAGCTAAATGTTTCTAGGCATAGAAGAGTAGAATTGTGCCACATTAGAAAACCACATATGCATTATTAATCACATGACCAGGCCTCCTGCTCCTGGTTCTTGGCAGTTGTCCCACCTGCAGTTGGCCATCTGCAGAGCCTGTCTCTCCTCTTCCTGCTGCAGCTCATTCTCCGTTGTGGCTCTCCTGCACATCACTAGCAGTCTATTTAAAGCCGGATCCTGCTCTGGACTCCACCTCGCAGGTTCTTTATAGGTGTTTAGCATTTTCTGGACCGTTTACTCCTGATGATGATATTCCTCTTGTGCTTCTCTCTAAATTGTTGCTTGATAACTATGCTTCACACAGTTTTGACATAGGCTTGTTCTAGACTATGCTCACTTTTTTGCCCCCGCTACTTCTGCTGACTACTAGTTGCCAACTAATGCCTGGTTACTGAATAGTTTTACTGCTTCACTGTTCCGGGAGTTTGAACTTGGGAATTCCCTGCAGAGAAGACTAGATTCCTGAAGAGAGGTTAAAGAGTGTCTTTCACCTGTTTTTCACCAATATAACTAACAGCAGTGCCCCACAGAAGATTGCATACACATCCCAGACATACCTGTGTGCACTTTGTGGCTGTATTCCATGTCCAGGAAAAGCACTTTTATTCTGCTAGAAAACAGCTCCCAAGTGCCCAGTTCTGCTGCTGCAAGTGCTCAAAGCAAACCAGACTGAAGAGGGGAGGGCTGCTTTAGCTGCTTATATCTTGGGAATGGTAGCAGATAGAAAAATGGTTCTGACCTTCTTTGAAAGCTGGCATTCCAAGCTTTCAAATTACAGCATATATATCCAGTATATCAGAAGATATAGGTCTTAGAAATCGAATTGGGAGAGAAAGCTGTTTTAGTTTCACTTTCAGCTGGGCACTTGGGAGCTGTTTTCCAGCAGAATAATAGTGCTTTTTCTGAACATGTAATAAAGGCACAAAGTGCACACAGGTATGTCTGGGATGTGTGTGCAATCTTTTGTGGGGCACTGCTGTTAGTTATATAACAAAACCAGGCAAAAACAGGTGAAAGACTTTCTTTAAATGGTGACAACCAGGGAATAAGCACTTAGACTGTACACTGTGATTTAGCCTGCGAAAATCAGATTGTGGTTTAGAGGATCCACCAATGCTAGGCTAGCATTGGTGGCTCTACACTCCTGAGCTGTAGGTACTCTATTCTGTCCTGTGCTATAAAAGTAGCACAGGACAGCAACATAATAAGGAAATATTCAGTCCTTGAAGCAATACATCTAAGGGGAAAGTAAGGAATGGGATAAGGATAAGTAAATGAGGTCTTATCAAGAATTGCCTCTAATGCCACCAGATGTAAGGCAGCTATCCTATAAGTCAATGTTTGACCTTTTAAACAGGCCTTGCGACATGACTTGGATAATAATTAAGCCAGCATCTCATTTGCAGACAGCTGTTTCGGGGTGATTGCCCCTCATCACTGCAGAGCATAGAGGCCAAGGGCAGGATTCGGATTTCATAAAGAATCTGACGGGAAAAAAATATTTGTCTTGCAATGATAACAAATGCCCTTTTGGTTAATAGAAAATAAAGCAGAATTGTACAGTACTTCAAGTTCATTCACCTTATCACATTTATCCTCAGCCCAGTTTACAAGCCCTGGAGGCAGTACAATTCAGAAAGAGCTAAAATGAAGAATACACTATTACATTCTCTCAAAAGGCATCCTCTGACGCAAATGGATTAGCCAAAAACTGCAAGAAATACGGTTTACATTTTGTTTCTCATTTTTTTCTAGCTGTCTAAAATTCTTTGAATACTTCCAAATAAGAAAGTATTTTGTTTAACTGCAATGCTGATGAAGCAGTTTGAGAGCTCCAGTCTGCATCTGTATTTAGATTTCAGCGTCTACCCATTATACTTCCTGACAATTAAGTAATTTGGGGCCCCGACAGAGGGAAATTATGTTTCTTAGTACAAAAATGTTTTTAGTGGCAAAGGATTATAAAAATATTGCTACCCAAAACAACAGTGTGTGTGAGCCACAGTGGTAAGCCACAGTCCTGAGGTTTCTTGGACTTAGGAGGTAATTTGCTACAAAGCACCTAAAACATTCTTATAGACATTTTCTATTTAGTTTGTGCTTTCATTATAATAATGTAAAACATAAAATGTAAAAGAGTTAAAATCAGTACATCGGCATACCTTAACTTGGGTTAAATATGGCAGTGACAGTGGGGGAGATTTATCAAACTGGTGTAAAGTAGAATTGGCTTAGTTACCCATAGCAACCAATTAGATTCCACCTTTCATTTTTTACAGCTCCTTTGGAAAATGAAAGGTGGAATCTGATTGGTTGCTAGGAGCAACTGAACCAGTTCTACTTTACACCAGTTTGATAAATCTCCCCCAGTGTGTTTTAAGCATGATGTACTTGGGAATACAATTTACCTTCTCAATTTGCTCAATGTCCAGCATATTTAAAGGGTTTTTCCGAGAGTTCTTTAACTGATGACCTATCTTCTGCTTGTGACACCAGAAATGCCAAGTCTGTGAGCTCCTTTTTACTTACAGTACTTTATGGACTAAAGTTGTACCTCTTTCAGTGGCTTCAGGCAGACCTCACTGTAGTGTGTCTTCTACTGCCCATCTCATGGTCTGAATTACATACAAAATTGAGAGGGGGCAGCACATTTTTAAAAGTAGTAGTTTTATCATAGAATCTATAACTTCATGAGCTGCAGAAGGAGAAATCAATCAAAGAATGCTGTGCAAGTACATAAGATCTAGGGAAGGTAGGCAGCATCCTTGGCAGTCCACAAGTCCATATACTACTGGGAGAGACATATTCACACAAGTAAAGCCTAAGCCTAGAGCTGGTGGTAAACCACATTTCAGGGAGTGTAAAAATGAATCAAGGAATTAATATTGTAGACTTCTAATGCAACACAGGTAGGCTGGCCAGACGTCCGGTTTTAGGCCGGACAGTCCGGTTGTTAGACTCCTGGTCCTCCGTCCGGCACAAGGCCAGGACGGACGGCCAGAAGTCCTCCTTTTTTTGGTTATTGGCGGGTACGGGTGGAGGATGGTCACTTTAAGTATCCACAATCAATTAACAGGCTGTGGCAGCACATCCGGATCACTCACCACATAGCGAGCTGCCGCTCTGACATCAGTGCGTCACACGTCCAGCGATGCCTGCATGCATCTCGCCGGCCAATTCTCGTTTTCAAGGCAGGAACACAGACTCTGAGGAGCGCTAGCGCAGGACCGTGCAGCAGGTACAACAATGCCACTGCCAGCCACTTTCCAATTCCAAGTTGATTCAGTGGCTTTTTCACTTCAGCCTGAGCCAGCCAGCCTACTAGGCCCAGTGCCCACCCAGCCCAGGTACTAGTTAGTTATGATAATATCATCTGGCCTTAGTATCTTCTGTATATTATATATTAGCTGATATAAGTTATTATACATCTTCTGGTAAATAATATTATATACCAGAAGATGTATAACTTATACCAGCTGTACATATATAATTATATACAGAAGATACCCAGGTTATACAAGCATGCTCCATATCACTTTATACAAGAAGATGTATAACTTATACCAGCTGTACATATATAATTATATACAGGAGATACCCAGGTTATACCAGCATGGTCCATATCACTATATACAAAAAGATGTATAACTTATACCAGCTGTACATATATAATTTTATACAGGAGATACCCAGGTTATACCAGCATGGTCCATATCACTATATACAAGAAGATGTATAAGTTATACCAGCTGTACATATATAATTATATACAGGAGATACCCAGGTTATACCAGCACCGTCCATATCACTATATACAAGAAGACGTATAACTTATACTAGCTGTATACATATATAATTATATACAGGAGATACCCAGGTTATACCAGCATGGTCCATATCACTATATACAAGAAGATGTAGAACTTATACTAGCTGTACGTATATAATTATATACAGGAGATACCCAGGTTATACCAGCATGGTCCATATCACTATATACAAGAAGATGTATAACTTATACCAGCTGTACATATATAATTATATACAGGAGATACTTAGGTTATACCAGAATAGATTAATGTTTACATTCTGTTCATAATAGAATCTGTATAATGTAGTATCTTGCATGGTGTAGTATTGAACTATTGTGTGCCACTGTCCCCGGTATGATGCCCTCCTTTTTGGGGTATGATGTCCTCCTTTTTGAGGATCTGCAAGTGGCCACCCTAAACACAGGGTATCTAATAGCATATGTAAAAAATAATTACTTCCATGTTAAAAGTGAAATGGAGCAAGAGATGGGAATGATTTTAGAGCTAATGGAACCACTAGGACAGATAGGAGTGACTGGTGCTTCCGGGGAACAACTGCAGTCCAGTTGAAGCTCCGTTTTGAGTTCTGCGTATAATGTTTCCGTAGAACATTAGAAGTACTGTATATTAAAGTGTATTTTTTCAAACCCAAAGAAACCCTTTAATAATAACAACTTCCAAGAAAGTGAGTGACATTGGCAGTGTATTAATAAAATGTTTGTCATCTCCCCACAAGCAAACACAATTACAGCTTGTAGTCTCGCACAGTTGTTCTTAATTTAACGACATATGATACTGGAGACAAGAGATGCCCTCCACAAGAGCTGAACTCCAAACCAATACCACATACTGTTGACATGCTGACAGGGATTATTGTGAAATAATACAGTGTATACTGCCAGTATAACCCAGAACTCAACTGGTAGAGTCAGGTCTGGAGTAACTTCAAGACAGGGTTGTAGATTTTACAATAGGGTACACTATGTTCTAAACATAGGTCTCATTGGAAATGCTAAAGTGGTCAATCCATAGATATTACAATTGTATAGTTAAAGTGGTCAGCTTTAGGTTACAATCTATTTCAGCCACTGTGACAGAAAACCTAAACCAATGAACATACCGGGGGACATTTATAAATAATGGCATATTTTACACCAGAAAAATCCTTACATCACAAATCAAAAGTGTTAATTTGTTTCACCTCATTTATAAAAAGGCGCATGCTATTTTTAAAATTTGTCTTTTGTAACTGTAGGCTAATAATCTGTCATTTTATGAACAAATGCGACATCTTTTAAGTGTTAAAATGCGACATTTAATTGTTTTTGCATTTGTGCTCAACTGATTTCGAATGTACAACTTCTTTACAGTCGATATACAACATTTAATCGCTAAAATTGTGACTTTTTGAATAAAGTCGCATCTATCTGATCTGCTTTGTGCCTTTTTAACAATTTACACTACCACACAAGCCAGCTTAATCTACCACTACATTTTGTGCCTTTTTAGTCGAACATAAGTCTAAAAATGAGGCGTAATATACGCCTGTTTGGTAGTCCCCCCCCCCACACTGTTACATTCAAAACACTCTTCTGGAGCGTTTCATTCTTTGTGGTGAAAAATAAGGAGGAGACAGTTGATATTTGGTGCAAGTTCAGGACACAGGCCGGTAGAGGTCTTTGTGTCCTGCTCCACATTGCTTACAGCGGCATGGAGGACAGTATTTGCGTTTGTAGTTTAACTGGGGGCATATTTTTTTATCAGCACTACAAGAGGGCAATTAGTACTACTGGGGGACGTTAGTACTAATGGGGACATCATGAGAGGGCATATTTACTACTAGGCTTTAATACTACTGGGGGCATCATGGTGGTACAGAAGGGTACCGATTACTAGCACGGGCACTATGGGGGACATTATTACTATTGAGGACACTGTAGGGGCACAATTACTACTAAGGGCTCTCTGAAATTATTACTATTGGTGAGACTTCTGGGAGCACTATTACTGTGGGGAAACCCTGTCACAGTATCAGCTTTGCACAATTAATTTTTATTTACAGCACTATTCATTATTAATGTCAGTGGCACTATCTGCTGGGTGTGATTATTTTTGTGTGCAAATAATTATTGAAGTTGTCACTATCTATGTGGTACTAGTATTTTCAGGGAGACTGTTTCAGAAATTTAGTATTGGGGAGCACAATGGGCACAGAATTGAGAGTGGCAAGATGGAGTGTACAGAAGGTGGGAGGATGATGGAAAAGTAGGAACCTAGGATGTCAGTGTGACAAACTCTGCAGAGACAAGACATGGCTGAAAAATGTCATCATGATGGTCTGGTCCGAAAGGAGAAAAAGAGGAAATCTATATCAGAGAAGACGTCACTGGATGTAAGAGGTACCGTATGTGGTGCTGTCTTCTTCTGTATGTCTGGTAGCACAGAATGTAATTTAAAAAGTAACAGTCATCCATCATGGGTCCTAATGTGATATCCTGCATGATGCTCTATTATTTCTGTCAAATTTAAAGGACTGCTGTCAGAGGTTTAGAACAGAGCCAATAAAAGCAGCGAGAGAATAGCCTTATTTTGTTAACATTTATCACTATTTGCTTGCGGGTACTCTGTTTGAACTTGTTGTCACTAGGAGGTACTTGGTGTGAAATGGTTGAGAATCACTAAAATAAGGTATAGTATACGGATAGTTTGGAAGATTTTGATCTTAAGGTATAATTGTCATTTCGGTTTATTTTTAATATACTGTACGGACAGGGATGTTAAACATTTTGTAATATATCTTATTATGGAAGGAGGTTTCTTTATAGTAAAAAAAACAGGGTGTAAAGAGTCTTCTTAGCAAAGCTCTAGCTGAGTAATGCTAAGGAGAGTCTGTCTTCAGTGTTCTTCTCAGCACTGAAGATGCCTGTACGTAACATAAAGATGCTTTCAGCCTACCTCGTCACTACCCCAGTCCCTGACTAAGTACAAGTAACTATCACTAACCATCACTCAGCCTATCTGACATGATACACACAGGTGTCTTCAGCGCTCAGTAGAACAGAAGACTGAAGACAGACTCTCCTCAGCAACGACCAGTTAGAGCTTTGTTAAAGGGGTTCTCCGGGAATTAAGAAAATGAAAATACATAAATGTTCCTTTATTATATATTCCCAAATACTTTTCACTAAGTATAATGGCTTGGTATCTCTAGGGAGCAATCATTAGGGGAAACAAAATGGCCGCTGTCCTATTAGTACACACAAAACCTGTCCTAATCACACAGCAAGACAAGTTACTTCACAACACTGAGGTAAAGAGCTGCCTCATCCCCCTCTCTGCTGTACTTGTCAGGGATTATGATTCTGAATACAGTTTAATATGATATTTAGCTGTATCTCTGTGGGAATGGAGTTGATGAGGAGACATGAAGTACAGAGAGGGCGGACAGGACAGACTGTGGTAATGGAGACTGCATACAAGTTCTGCTGCTCATTAGCCACATCTGCTCATGAACTCCATTCCTACAGAGATTCCACTAAAGACCTTATCATCTGTATTCAGGATCATAATGCCTGACAAGTAGAGCAGGAGAATGAGGCTGATATTTACCTAAGTGTTCTGAAGTAACTTGTCCTGCTGTGTGATTAGGACAGGTTCTGTGTGTACAAATAGGACAGCGGCCATTTTGTTTCCCCCGATGATTGCTCCCCAGACCAAACGAGCCATTATATCTAATGAAAGGCATTTGGGAATATATTTATAATGAAGTAATATTTAAGTATGTTCACTTTCTTAATTCCCAGAGAACCCCTTTAAGAAGACTATTTACACACTGTTTTCTAGTAGAAAGAAACAGCTTTCCTTAAAAGTATAAAGTATATAACAAAAATTTTTAACATCCTTGTCCCTACACAATAATAAAAGTAAACTGAAATGACAGTTACACTTTAAGCATTACAATAATTTTAGAGAAGATGAAAACATAAGTCAAGAAGAGCAAAACAATGTTTCATATGAATAACATGAATTTTTATTCCACCCAAAATAGCTGTAGGTGGGGGGTTCAAGCATGCAGGTATTTGGCAAGTAGAGAAGTAAAATCAATTGATAAATAACTTTAGGAAACAGATGAGAAGCTCAACAATATATAAATGGAGGATTTTTGTGCACTCAAAGTCCTTCTGAGGACTACCTAAGTTACCAGTATATGAATATCACAAATAGATGCAAGTCATAGTAACATAGTAACATAGTTTATTGTTTATAAGGCCAAAAAAAGACATCTGTCCATCCAGTTCGGCCTGTTATCCTACAAGTTGATCCAGAGAAAGGCAAAAAAAACCCTGTGAGGTAGAAGCCAATTTTCTCCACTTCCCGACTCCAATCAGGCAATCAGAATAACTCCCTGGAACTATAACTTGTAATACTGATACCCTCCAGAAATACATCCAGACCCCTTTTGAACTCTTTTAGTGAACTTACCATCACCACCTCCTCAGGCAGAGAGTTCCGTAGTCTCACTGCTCTTACCGTAAAGAATCCTCTTCTATGTTTGCGTACAAACCTTCTTTCCTCCAAACGCAGAGGATGTCCCCTCATCACAGTCACAGTCCTCGGGATAAATAGATCATGGGAGAGATCTCTGTACTGACCCCTGATATATTTATACATAGTTATCAAATCTCCCCTCAGTCGTCTTTTTTCTAAAGTAAATAACCCTAATTTTGATAATTTTTCTGGGTACTATAGTGCACCCATTCCACCTATTACTTTAGTTGCCCTCCTCTGAACCTTTTCCAGCTCTGCTATGTCTGCCTTGTTCACGGGAGCCCAGAACTGTACACAGTACTCCATGTGCGGTATGACTAGTGATTTGTAAAGTGGCCGGACTATGTCCTCATCACGGGCATCTATGCCTCTTTTGATGCAACCCATTATCTTATTGGCCTTGGCATCAGCTGTCTGACACTACAGCTTAGTTTGCTGTTTACTAAAATTCCTAGGTCCTTTTCCATGTCAGTGTTACCCAGTGTTTTACCATTTAGTATGTACTGGTGACTTGCATTATTCCTTCCCATGTGTATAACCTTACATTTGTGATTGTTAAACCTCATCTGCTACTTATCTGCCCAAGCCTCCAATCTATCCAGATCCATCTGTAGCAGTGTAGTGTCCTCTTCTGTGTTAATTAGTTTACACAGTTTAGTGTCATCTGCAAAAATTGATACTTTACTGTGTAAGCCTTCTACAAGATCATTAATAAATATATTGAAGAGAATAGGGCCCAATACTGACCCCTGTGGTACCCCACTAGTGACAGTGACCCAATCTGAGTATGTGCCGTTAATAACCACCCTCTGTTTTCTATAACTGAGCCAGTTACTTACCCACATACAGACATTTTCCCCCAGGCCAAGCATTCTCATTTTATATACTAACCTTTTATGCGGTACAGTATCAAATGCTTTGGAGAAGTCCAGATATACGACATCCATTGATTCACCGCGGTCAAGTCTAGAACTTACCTCCCCATAGAAACTGATTAAATTTGTTTGACATGATCGATCCCTCATGAAGCCATGCTGATATGGAGTAATTTGCTTATTTTCATTGAGGTACTCCAAGATAGCATCTCTTAGAAAACCCTCAAACAGTTTACCCACAACAGATGTTAAACTTACCGGCCTATAGTTCCCGGGCTCTGTTTTTGAACCCTTTTTGAATATTGGCACCACATTTGCTATGTGCCAATCCTGTGGAATACTCCCTGTCAGTATAGAGTCCTTAAATATCAGAAATAAGAGTCTGGCTATGACATTACTTAATTCTCTTAGGATACGGGGGTGTATGCCATCCGGTCCTAGCGATTTGTCTATTTTAATCTTTTTAAGACGTCGCTGTACTTCTTCCTGGGTCAGACCGGGCATTTTTAATGGGGAATTTACTTTTATATTCTACATTTCATCTGACAGTTTATTTTCCTCAGTGAATAAAAAAATATTTAGTAGCTTTGCTTTCTCCTCATTGCTCTCTGCAACTCCCTCAGGTTTATACTTTTTACCATTTATATAATATAAGTCAGAAGGTATTATGCAATGTGTCTATATTCTTGTAGACTAGTGCAAATTTATGTAGATGTGAGCAATGTTGTAGACATTGCTATTCATATACAGCAGATCGGAGAGGTCAAGAAAGAAAGGTGCATAAGATTCTAGGATACACACTTGATTGTGTTGAATCTGATGGGAAAAACAATTGTAGCATGCTCTATAAGACTCCACATGTAAGGAAGTATTCTCTATTAGAAGCAACGCAATGAAGAAAATCTCATATACATACATAGTTAAATGGAGTCTACATCTTTGTACTCAGGAGCAATACCAGCTCAGTGCACAGGACTTGTCTACGTGCATAAGACCTGGGGCCTCATGGCCACTGCAGATGCATGTGCACAAGGCTGTAAAGCAGCACAAAAACTCCTGAGGCTCTATAATATAGTGCTACAGGGGCTACATAATATGGATCCATAATATGGTTCTCCGGTGCCATGATTTAGACATTCTCCCCTAGGCTCTGGAATGAAAGCAGAGGAACATAGAATAACAGTAATGTCCTATGGATGCTCAATAAACAGCTCTATAAAATTCTCAGTTTGTGCAAAGTCATGTACTAAAATGCTGAGATTTATAGAGATCAAAACCTTACTAATCATCATGGAGTTGCTACATGGGGTAATATTCATATATTTATTGTACCCACTTATATAGAACTGACATATTCCACGGCGCTTTACATACATGATCATTGCTTGCTGTCTCCAAAGGAGCTCATGCAGATGTTGTCCTTGGTCGGATTCAAACCTAGGACCCCAGTGCTTCATGGCACCAGGGCTAACCACTGAGCCACTGTGCTGCTACTATACATATGTATACTTATAAAGTATGCACAACACAAGGCAACATAGAGATTTAGCACAATTTATTGATTTCAAAATTAGAAAGTATGTACTTGAAGTGATCAGAATATATGTGTTCTAGTCTCACAATGTAGCAAATTTTGGTTTTATCTTCATACAAATAAAAAAAAAGTAGCTACAAATCATGTTCTAGTATTCTACCATAAATGTGTAGAGCTAAAATACACTGTTCTGCTCAACAGGTAGCTTTAATAGACTACATATTGGCTTTTATATGATGCTGACTGGAGTAGAAGGCAATAACTAAGAGCAGGGGGGAGCAAACTTAAACAGGCACATCAGGAAGCACTTTTCTTCTCGGGGAATTGCAAATGTTTGGGAATGCCTACTGGGCATAATGAATGAGGCCAAAAACTGAAGGTAATTCAGGAATTAATTAGATGCTTTCCTAGAGGGGGAAGCATTAAAATTCAAGGGTAAGTTTAATCACTTGGCTTGACCCTGTGATCTTTCACAAATAATGAGATTGTCTCAAGTTAAGAAGCTTCACGTATGGCCTCTCATTATGTCACCAATAGTCAACGTATCATCAATGCAAACTAACATATGCTGAAAATTACAATTCCCAACCACAGCATTATGTATCCTCAATTATTATATTTAAAGATAGCCCTTCTAAATATGCCTCACTCCCACTACTTCACACCTAGCAGTCCACGGTAGCAATGTGAGGCTTTTGTATTCTGAATTGTATTTTTAATAGCAACCTCTAGTATATACCAGACATATTTTTCTAATCTCTATAGTTCTGTGCTCCATATTACTGGTTGCAATACATAGCAATTGTAATGATGTTCTTCCTGTACAGAAAAGAAAAATACACAAAAAGCCTGCTTCGATCTTCCAATTCTATTTCTATTTTTTTAATTTAAATTATTTGGTTTCCCAACCAGGAACTGGTTATGGGTTGCCTGAAAAACAGCGACAGAAAGAATTGTCCTTTAAGAAGTTTTTATTCGTTTACATTTTTGGATTAAAAAATTATGCAGCCAGATGTTACTTTCTATAAGACCTCTCCACAACAGCATTCAAGAACACTGAAAGAGTTGAGTGTGTGTGTACATATATATACACACATATATTTGAGTCACTGTATTATGACCACCAGCCAATATCCAGAGTAACTGCCATATGCAGCATGGACAGCATCTAGACGGGCTAGGAGTGACTCAATAAAGTCCTAGTAGGTTATCACAGGTATCTGGAGCCATGCTGACTGCAGTGCGTCCCACAGCTGCTGGAAGGTGTGTGGGGGAAGATCCATAGAGCAAACACGACGATCAAGATGTTTCCACAAATGTTCAGTTGGGTTCAAGTCTTGGGAATTAGGAGGTCAGGGAAGTATTTGGAAGTCTTAGTCATGCTCCTCCAATCAATGTTGAACATGTGACATGTCACATTGTCTTGCTGGAAGATCCTATCTGCTCCAGGGAGGACAACCAGCATGTATGGGTGCAAGGATGGATTCATATCCAAATCGGCTGAACGCCTTCCACATGGGGGAACTATTACTGTGTGGTCATCAGAATTGGTATTAGGTGAGATTAGAAGTTTGGCTTCTTGTAAAAAAAAAAAAAAATTGCTGTGGCGCTACATGCCATGCCACTGCTGACCTTTACCCGACGGCAGACCCAGGTATGTGGACCTTTACAAAAAGTACTTATGTACCGCTGGTCTACAGGATTAGTAAATCTGCTCCAGAGTCTACAGCAAGCGGGAGTGGGTGAGATGTGATGGGTCGATGGACCCTCATTCTAGAGAGAGGTGTAGGTCCGTCCCAGAGATGGAACCCACATCTATCAGACATTCATGGAATATCCTGTGGACATGTCATAAATGTCTGAGATGAGAATACCCCTTTAAATGCATTCATTATAGTGCTTTGTATTTCTGTGCCAAGACTCTGTATATTATGTGCTTTAAACTAACCTTCACCTAATACTCAGAGTAGATCCATATGGGCTATATGCTTTCCAGAGAGCCAAGAAACAATTTTCTTATGGTTAAAACCTTGTAGGGTGGTAGTGCCTGTCACAAAGTGGATAAGGCTCATTGTATTATGAGAAATCCTATTCAAGCTGGCTATACTTTTGAACAATTTTATGAACAGTAATACGTGTAAGCCTGTGAAGTATTGACATACTCATTCTGCAGAACTGTATCAATGGGCTTAATGTACAAAATATACAGTACATTAACCGCAATCCCCTAATATATTATATGCTGGTCCCACCTCTGAGTTACAGTGCTTGGCTATTTTTGGAAAATGTTGAAGTAAATGTAGATAGCCACACATATGCGGCCATCTCGCCATTCCTGGCTGGTTGCATCAGAACCCCTTTCTGAGGATCGAAGCAGTTCCCAGATGTGTGGATATGTCATAAAAATCCAGACAATACTTTTAAACAAGCACTTTTTTTGTGGCCATTAATTAAACTCATCATTATTACATTAAAATTCAGCAAAGCCACCTTAAAGGGCATCTGTCAACAAATTTGTACCTATGAAACTGGTGACGTGTTGTGCACTAGGCAGCTGAAGGCATCTAAGATGGTCCCATGTTCCTATGTGCCCACATTGCTGAGACAAATCATGTTTTAATATATGCAAATGAGTATCTAGGAGCAACAGGGGTGTGCCTTGAGGCTCTGCTTCTACAACTGCCACATGACCTGCATTTTGATTGGCAGGGCCAGGAAGTGTAAACATCAGCATGCCTATCCCTGTCAAAGTGGAGAGGGAGCAGCAGTTGCAGAAAGAGCAGGCCCTCTAGGTTAAACAGAAACGCCTCCATTGCTCCTCTTAACAAAGCAGGTACATATAAACATGGGACCAACTCAGAAGCCTTCAGCTGTCAAGCACACATGTGACAGGTCAGCCAGTTTCATAGGTACAAATCTGCTGATAGATGTCCCCACTCTAACTACCCAGCAGCTCCATCAGTCACAGTAGGTCAGTCTTCTCCAGCATTCCTGACTTCTGGTAAACTACATTCTGACTCTGCCCTTCACAGATGAAAGAAACTTAAGAGTATTTGGAAATCAGCACAGGCATGCACAGAGAGGCACTTCCATAGTAAAGATTAAAAGGGTTGGCCACTTTCTGGGTATTGTTGACCAATGTGTTTGTGAGATAAGTATATGACACTAGATGATGATTATTTAGGGATTAGATGATCACTAAACTTCTGTTGAAATTCTGCACCATGTTCTTTATTTCATGAGGTACCATATTTTTCGCCCTATAAGACGCACCGGCCCATAAGACGCAGTTAGAGAAGGACAGTAAGAAAAAAAATATTTTTCATTAGACCTCAGTTCAGACCAGTAATCAGACCCCCAATATTAATCAGACCTCAGCTGAGAGCCCCAATCAGACCCCCCAATGTTAATAAGGCCCTGTAACATGAAGTTAGAGTAGCAGAAGATCAGTGAGGAGAGAGAGATAAGAGAAGGAGAAAGGAGTTAGTTAAGAGGAACCAAGTATTGTGCAGGAGGAAGAAAAGTGGAGAACCTTTCCTAAAGGAAAAGGCTGTCATTACCCCTGACACTGGTCATGTCAGGACAACATGTGACAAGTAACAGCTAAAGTACTAGAACCCTGAATATTTCTTGGACTGTCAAGCCTGACAGAGGTAATCGACCGTCCCAGGTCTTCATGGACTCTGCCAAGAGAAGCCTCCGGCATCTGACTACAGTATCAACAACCAGGTACAAGTTGTTTATTGGTCTACACTTTGGATCCCTCCGGGAGGTGCAGCCATCTTTATACATATTTCAGGAACCTGCTGGTGCAGACGTGTCATTCCTGCCCCACAGAGTATCCTTCTAAAAGAAAGGTCTTATGAAAGTGACCTAAATATAATATTGTCCAGAACCAGGGCTAGTTATAGAAAATCCCACTAGGAGTGAAAGTAACAGGATTTAAAGAGACAGTGCCTAACTAACTACCTATAATAACCACCTACCAGCCAAAGAGGACATCTTATCCATAGCCAATTGTAACATCATTTATTGTGACTATATGAACTCAAGGCAAAAGTAAAGATACCTCTTGTTTGATTAACAACTGCCTCCTCATCATTGCAAAGGGTGTGTCTACCTTTAAAAAGACACTGGCGTCACGAAACACCAGGGCCCAGCCATCCGACACGGTCAAACTCAACATCCAGGGCACCTCACCTGACCATCCTGGAGCCCTGCGTACGGAGCGTGCCCCGAGGGAAGTCGTGTCCACCCTCCACACAACTACACACTGCCCACGGAAGATTCAACCAACCGTGAGTAAAACCACCAGCTACACCGTGTACACTGTGTACCTACCATATCACTCACATATCCCTGTGGCTGCACATCCCAGGGAGGTGATTTGCCTGGTCACATGACCTTCCATCAGTGGCCATTTTATGACAGAAACTCTATGTGGACAACAGAAAAGACTTTGTAAACAAGGGTGCATAGCTTCTGAAATATAGAACATTTTGCAGAATTTCATCAAAGGGTATATTAACACGTGTCATATAATCATCTTATATACACATTGGTCAACAATAACCAGAAAGTGGCCAACCCATTTAAGGTTAGAGAACCAGCCAAGATGGCACGCAAAAGGCAGAAGCCATAGTTTTCAAAAAAGAAGGGACGTAACAATTACTTTACACTCTCTCGAGGCCTATGCTTATTTCAGTAATGAAAAAAATAAAAATAAAAATTTTGAAATGTAACCCACAACAGCACTATAGCATTATTTCAGAATTTCTCAAAATGATCATGCAACACCACAGTCTACTGAGGAAATTGTTAATGGGAAGGTTTGTACCTATGTTTCCTGCACACTACTGCAGAATACTGTTTTGAGGCATGGCTGGTTAAATACAGGAAGAGAACAGGATGCCCATAAATACGCCCATCTGTTCTCAATTACTGCCAACCAACAGACAAAAGAGTAAAGAGATTATATATCCATCAAACTTCCAATGTTCCCAACTCTTGCACCTATTGAGAACCGAAGTATACATGGTCATACCCCTCTCCCTGCTATATAATCATATTAAATCTTAGATATTTTTTCAGGAATTGTAAACTAAAAATATGCCTTAAAATTGTAGCAAATCACCGCAACATTGCATATGATCCCTAAACTTCACCACATTTATCCAATGCAGTAAGTAAACCTTGTATGGCCATGACATCTACATTTTATATCAAACACTAATTTGACTTCTAAATACTGTCTCTACTAATCATATGGTTTATTTCTTGATTTTACGGGGAGACTAGAATTCTTAATACATACAAACAGCTGACATTACATACATACAACAGCTGATTTACATTACCTACCACAAACTACAGAAACACTGCAGTATCACCCAGTGGAGAAGTGAAGAATTACCCATTTCTACCAATAGTGGTAAGATATGTGGAGGTTACAAAGAATCAAGATGGCCTCCAGTGTATTCTCTACAGATTTTCGAGAGTGATGCTATCTAGTGGTGTTACTTCTGAAGTAAGGCCTACTCATACATATAACATAGATGTCAGCCGTACGCTCATTCTGCCGACAGCTATCACTCTTAATCCGATGAGACGCATGAACGCTCGGCTCTGCTGAGCAAGCATGTGTCCTCATTAGGGAGAGGAAGTCGCTACCAGGCTACTCTGGAGGTGGCTTATTTATCGGAGGACAAGAGGGTCAAGCCTTGAAATCAAACGTGTTTGATTCTTCTCTCTTCTATCATCATAATCTTCCATTAGATGTTTGTCCAGTCTAGCTGAAATCAATAAGTTTGACATACAGTACATCTATTGTGTATGGCCAGCTTAATGAAACATTCAAAATTTAGATAACAATGAACAATAGACCTATTTGAGACAACCTCATGGTGGCATTCAGTAGATCGCCTGGTCCAGCTCCCATGGGATACAGCTGATTTTTGTGTAGAACTCTTGTGTGCCCATAAATGTATTATAACATAGCAGCCATTCAGATGAATAATACAAGCAATTCATGAACGACATGACTCAAAGCGTGCAAGTAGAACTCCCTTCATGGCCATACACTCTAATAGAGTTTTGGGGACCTTTTCCCTATAATTTGGTCTTACGTGATCCACTCTCTAGTCCATCTGATGCAGTAATTCAAACACTATGGAGCTGATAGATAACCTGTGCATTGTGAGAATGTTTAAGCACATTTTTACACTATTGGGGGTATTTATCAAACTGGTGTAAAGTAGAGCTGGGTTAGATGCCCATAGCAACCAATCAGATTCCATCTTTCATTTTCCAAAGGAGCTGTGAAAAATGAAAGGTGGAATCTGATTGGTTGCTATGGGCATCTAAGCCAGTTTTACTTTTCACCAGTTTGATAAATGACCCCATATGTTTATAGGGTAGTAAGAGCTGTAGATCAACCCCTACTTTTCTTACATTTAAAAAATAATACAGTGTTACTTCATGATTTGTGAAGAACTATAAGGCCCCTTTCACACGGGCGAGATTTCCGCACGGGTGCGATGCGTGATGCGAACGCATTGCACCCGCACTGAATCCTGACCCATTCATTTCAATGGGGCTTTTCACATGAGCGATGTTTTTCACGCATCAGTTCGCAGTTGCGTGAAAATTGCAGCATGTTCTATATTCTGCGTTTTTCACATGCGGATGCAATGCATGATTCACTGATGGTTGCTAAGAGATGTTGTTTGTAAACATTCAGTTTTTTATCACACGCGTTAAAAACGCATCAAAACGCTTCGCACCCGCGCAGAAAAAACTAACGAACGTACGCAATCGCAGTCAAAACTGACTGCGATTTCATGTGGATTGGTGTGGATGCGTGCGGATTTTCCGGAACGCATCCGGACTGAATCCGTGACGCTCGTATGAAAGAGGCCTAATGAAAAGACAGCATGGTAAATAGGAGAAGATGGCCATGAATCTTTAAAAGCTAAAGTATTTTCTATGGTTCTACCAAACATTAGGAGTGCCCTTTAAAACTCAAATTTATACAATTAGAGTTAAGCAGATACTGTCCATGGAGGAATTTCTCAAGCTATTTTCCTGGTTTGCAGTAACACAGTTGATTTAATCTATGATGAAAGGAATGTTACAAGTTTCCTCTTTCTGCATATCACTTCATCATTTCTAGTTTCCATAGCTTGGAGATACTACCCAATTATTGGTGGAGAACAGTGTGACGTCTCCGTCCTTTAAACTACACAGCTGATACTTTTAGCTTATGAAGGTATTTTACAGCTCTACATAGAAAGAATATTAGTTCTATCTGTACTAGAAATCCAGATGTTATAAGGTCTGATAGGAACTGCTCCTGTTATGAGGCATCTTGTCTGCATATGATTACTATTCCGTGAGAATACACCAGCCAGTAAGCAGCTGCCAGAGTGTTCTAAGCTTACTTCTCTGAAATGCGGGCACACGAAAGATAATAAAATAAAAAGTACTTAAAGGGGTATTCTGGTTATGTTCAGTTATCTCTTATCCACAGGATGGTGATAACTATAAGATTATTGGGGGTCCTACATATCGGACCCTCACTTATCATGAAAACGAGGCCCTCATACACTGTGGATGCCCCCAAAATGAGCAGAGTGGCCAGTCGGGTATGCGAGCGCCCGCTCCATTAATTTCTATGGGACTTCCGGAGATACCTTTAATTGAGATGGCTTTAATAGATGTGGGGATGTACTAATATTTATAATGATGATGGAAGAATAGTGATACTCTGTGTATACCCCGCTTGCTGTTTAGGCCTGCAGGAATGGAATGGGTATCACCCACTTAGTTTTATAAGTTTGAGTTTTGTCTTTCTAATAGATTGGATAATTGGATAAAGTTAAAGTTGTTGGCCCATTTCAGACATTGGTGGCATATCGCTAGGATATGCCATCAATGTCAATTGGTGTGGGTCCAACCTATCTGTAAAATTGGGACCCCAAAGTAAAGAAGAGCGCAGGCAGGATGTGCTCTCCATTCGCTTCTATGGGAGTTCTGAAAGCAAATCAAGCACGCTCGGCCATTTCCAGAACTCCCGTAGAAGTGAATGGAAAGTGCATTGTGCATGTGCAGCCACCTCTCCATTCGCCTCCAAAGGAGTTCTGGAAATAGCCGTGACAGTGCTCAGCTATATTTTGCACTCCTATAGAAGTGAATGGAGAGTGGCTGCACTTGCTTGATGTGCCATCATTCAATTTGAAGACCCTGTTCTAGAGACATATGCAGGTCCTAGAAGTGGGACCCACACCCATCTGACATTGGTGGCATACACTAGCAATATGCCACCAATGTGTGACATGGGCTAACCTATTTAAGTATTGAATTAAAAATTCAACTGTAAAACTTTTTACCAATGATAGTATAAAGTTAATAAAACTAAAGTGACAAGAATGTTACTGAGTAAACACAACAGTGTATTACGCAGCATGAATCTAAACCTGCCATCAATACCTTACCAATAATCCCATCTATTATTTGTTTTACTAGTTTCTAAAAACTACACTCAAGAAATGAGACAGTGTACCAAGCCCATAAATACTGAAGTCCAAAAATACACTTTCACTAGTAAATAAAGCTGAGCCTTCCACTGATACGACTAGAGATGAGCGAATTTTTCAAAAATTCGATTTGGTTGGTTCGCCGTATTTTCCGAAACGATACAAATAAATTTGTGGCGAATTGCGTTAAAAAGCGGCTACTTACAGTCTGCAGAGAGCCTGTATAGTGGTGTAGAACACTGTGCCTTGCAGTAACACGCATAGGGAGTCTGCTGTGGTAGTGAAAGAATACTGTGAGCCAGTATGACACGCAGATAACAGGCGTCGCTCTTAGAATCGCTGCACACTTTACGTATTCTGGCAGTTATGGGGCCAAAACTGACCAAATAACTAAACTCTGAAATCAGCCTTACAGGTCAATGTTAGCGCCAGCTATAAAGAAGCGTGCAGAGGCCCAAGATCCTACTAGAGCGCAAAAGAGCGCACTCCTTTTACGCCAATTCACTGATTCCACATAGATTTCTTACAGAACCTGTTCTTTTACACGCCTAAACTAGCAGAGCCCCCCCAGACAGTGTGAAGATGGCAGTGACGGCAGCAGCTGTAGCATCAGAAGACCACAGAGTGGTACGACAATAGTGTAGAGGTGGCAGTGACAACAGCTGTAGCATCAAGAGAACACAGAGTGTTACGACGACAGTGTAGAGGAGGCAGTGACAGCAGCTGTAGCATCAGGAGACCACAGAGTGGTATGACGACAGTGTAGAGGAGGCAGTGACAGAAGCTGTAGCATCAGGAGACCACAGAGTGGCAAAACGACAGTATATAGGAGGCAGAGGCAGTAGCTGTAGCATTATGAGGCCACAGAGTGGCAAAACGATAGGGTGTGGAAGTGACAGCAGCAGTAGGAGTATTATGAGGCTAGAGTGGCACGATGACAGAGTTTGGAAGTGGCAGCAGCAGTAGTAGTAGTAGAATTTCGAGGTCACAGAGTGGCACAATGACAGAGTTTGGAAGTGGCAGCAGTAGTAGAATTATGAGGCCAGAGTGGCACGACGACAGAGATGTGAAGGGAAAAGTTCTCATCACCACTAATGTATGTGCACGAGGAATTGACGTAGAACAAGTGTCAACTATTGTCAAGTTTGACATACCTGTGACTGTAGAAGGTCTGACAGAGTGGCACAACGACAGTGTAGAGGAGGCAGTGGCAGTAGCATCAGGAGGCCATAGAGTGGCACAATGACAGAGTGGGAAAGTGGCAGCAGCCGTAGTAGCAGAATTATGAGGTCCCAGAGTGGCACAATAACAGAGGGGGCATGTGACAGCAGCCGTAGTAGCAGAATTACGATGTCGCACAGTGGCAGTAGCTGTAGCATTATGAGGCCACACAGTGGCACAACGACAGAGTGTGGAAGTGGCAGCAACCACAGAGTGGCCCGACAAGATTGAAAATGTCAGTCAGTAGAATTTCGCAGTCACAGGCCCACTGAGCAAATATGAAATGTCAGTAAGTAGAATTTTGCAGTCACAGGCCCACTGAGCAAATCTGAAATATCAGTAAGTAGAATTTCTCAGTCACAGGCCCACCAAGCAAATATGAAATATCAGTAAGTAGAATTTCGCAGTCACAGGCCCATCAAGCAAATATGAAATATCAGTAAGTAGAATTTCGCAGTCGCAGGCCCACCGAGCAAATGTGAAATATCAGTAAGTAGAATTTCGCAGTCGTAGGCCCACCGAGCAAATGTGAAATATCAGTAAGTAGAATTTCGCAGTCACAGGCCCACCGAGCAAATATGAAATATCAGTAAGTATAATTTCGCAGTCACAGGCCCACTTAGCAAATATCACGTCAGTAGAGATTAGCGAATCTATTTGTATCGTATCTTGGAAATTTTCAGCTGCGAAGCAAATCCGAATATTAGGTGATTCGCTTCGGCTTTCTGCGCATTCACTACGTACTTGTCCGATAAATTGTACGCCAATGCTGCATATAAGTTACTCTATACGCTGTTGCGTACGAATACAAGTTATTAGCAAACTTTTACTGTTAGTTCGTTATTCGTGCACAAAAGCCCAGGAAAAAAAGCGGTCACCTGACCTAGTGGGCAGGGCTTGCTCTGATTGGCTCAGGCTCGGTAAGCCAGTGACGCATCACTTCTGCCGCGACTGCTGAGACGAGCAGAAGCACTGTGTGTGAAGTTCTGAGACACTGAGACCTGTTGTTGTTAAAATTGGGGTGTAATTGTTCAGGGAATCCATATTACACATCAGGGATACCGCAGGGCAAGTGCAGGGCCAGTGCAGGGCTAGTAATTAATCAGGCAGGGAGAGAGAGACAGGGAGAGAGACAATGTGAGAGACAGGGACAAAGACCAGCTGCCGGGCAACAGAGTGAAGTGAAAAATGTCTGGAATGGATAAGCAAAAGAGGTCCAGTTCCAGCCACACCTCGAGCTCTAAAAAAAGGGAGAAGGTGGCACAGGGCAGCAGTGCCAAAGGACCTGTAGCCAGAGCTTCTACTTGTAGTATTCCCAATACTTGGTCGGTGTTCCACCGGGCTAACCCACCAAGGCGCAAAATTGTAGTGGAGGAGAAAGTGGATGAGGTAGTGGAGTGGATGGCACTCAGTCTCAGCCGGATGATGCTGTCATCTGCTGATACAGTATCCATATGAAGCCAGGGGTCAGACTCAGAGCATTCCTCCTGCTCCACCATTCCTCTTAAGAAAAGCCCGTCATTTTCGTACGCAATTTGTACGCTCATGCGTACGTGTTCCAAGAATTTGCGTACCTTTTAAAAATGAACGTTCGTTATTAGTGCGCGAATGTTTGCTAAACGCCACATAATAACATATATTTTGAACGCAAATTTAACGAATCTTATGAAAAGTTCGACGAATGTTCGGCGAATAAAATTTTGAATGATTCGCTCATCTCTACATGTCAGTAAGTAAAATTTCGCAGTAACAGACCCAGTGAGCAACTATCAAATATCAGTAAGTATAATTTCGCAGTCACAGGCCCAGTGAGCAAATATCACGTCAATCAGTAGAATTTCGAGGCAACAGAATGGTATGACGACATTGTGGAGTCACAGGCCCATCGAGCAAATGTGAAATATCAGTAAGTAGAATTTCACAGTCACAGGCCCACCGAGCAAATGTGAAATATCAGTAAGTAGAATTTCGCAGTCACAGGCCCACCGAGCAAATATCACGTCAGTAAGTATAATTTCGCAGTCACAGACCCAGTGAGCAAATACCAGTCAGTAGAATTTCACGAAACTTCAAAACTGCACTATGGTTCCTAAAAAGTAGACCCAGTTTCCATCTAATTAAATATAATTTTAACATGACCAGACATTTTCAATTTCTAAATTTCGGGGTTGTTAAATTGTTCAGTGGTGGTCACAATTATATGTAAACTTTAAGAATGCAGAACAGTTTTTTTTAATGTCATATCCTATTTTATTATATTTGTATAGAGCTAGGATTGCTTCTTTAAATGCCTACTCCTATATTCCCATATCCATCTAATACTACCACATAGTCCCTAAATATTACTGAGAAATACAGTCCACAAAATGCAACCATTTAATGTAGAGCATTAACCACATGCATATGGTGTGGATTACAGGTAGTTTTTCTGCTCTGATTTTTGTGCGAACCTGTGGTGCCTCAGTGGTGTACTGAAGAGTCCAGTGATTGGCTTCAGTAGTTGCAGCCAGGAGAACTGAAGCAGCAGCACTGGATCTGTTAGGTAAGTAATGCTCAGTTATTTTTTGCAAAAGGAGCCCATGTGTTGTATGGTTTGTTCTTGAAACCTACAACCCCTTTAAATCTCTATTGTCAGTATGAAACTCACAGTGGTGTGGTATGTTTTTTTGGTCTGCTCACAAGTTATTCCCAGGAGGTCTTGTCCACAGCAACACCATAGGACACTGGGGAACTTAAACAATGTTTATTTTAGCAGCCCCTAAAACAGCCCGGTTTACTAGGGAATTCATTCTGGAGAGAAAACACTTTGAAACTATATGTAAATGATCAGTTATATGCGCCGAGGGTGGACTCAAGCTACTCTGTGCACCCTTGCTCCTCCTACTTCCTCTGGCAACCAGTGCCTCTTCTTCTTGATTGACAGGGCCAAGCAAGATGACTATGCAGGAACATGACCTTGCCAATCAAGGATGGGCTGGCAGAGGAAGCAGGGGAAACAAGGGTGCAAGAGTTGATTGTACCCTCCCTTAGTGCACTTAACTGCTCATTTATAGGTTCAAAGTGATTTTTATTTCTCAAGAATTAAGCAGTGGGTAACTAAGAGAAAGGTATCATTACTTTCAACTGAGCTAGCCTTACAGGGCATTGTTAGTGGTTTATCAGTGTATTTTCTGGTGAATGAGTTCCTTTAAGAACCTGAAAGACTAAAGGAACCTTTACATGGGCCAGTTTTGTAGACAATGGGGAAGTGTTCCTTCCCGGCAAGCTCCTGCTCGTCTGTGAAGACCACTACATTTACATGCAGCAATCTCCCCCACAGTATGGGGAGGAGCGATGGCTAATGCCATCGCTTGTCCTCATACATATTCGTTGTTTGCTGGCAGCAGACGCTGCTTACGCAGCACGATCTGCTGCCAGAAATAAAACGATTTTTGTGACTGCATGAATGATGCGATTACCCAATGAATGACCGACAACCGATGAATGCACAAAACCGCCAGATAATCACTAACGAGCTTTCCTATCAACGCTGGTTAGTGATTATCTGGCTAAGAATCGGCCGTGTCCCTTGTGAGATTTTTCATCAGGCCATATAGGCCCTGCCCTGTAGTAGCCCACTGAAATAATACCGAATTTTGTAGATAGGCTGATGTGATATGTGCTTACAAAATACACTCAGTGCCACATTAACTACATGCAGACATTACTTGCTCAGAAGGTGCAAACGATAAAAGACCAAACCTGATATCGTGCCAGACATCCTCTCATTTGCATGAAACATCTGTCAATAACCCAGAGGCAGCCATTCATGAATTCTACACTGGCAGCTTGCACTGGATATCTTTCCCCTGATTCATTCCAGACCACCTGCTCATTTTTCATATGGCACGACTCAGGCACGATATTGGACGGTTTTTAGGGCCAGTTATGAGACATGACTCATACCAAATATTTTCAACAGGTGTCTTAGTATTGTATGTATTGGCCCAGATTACAGTGGTGCCAACAAGCAGCAGCTAATGAGGTCAGGATCATGTTACTGCTGCCTTCCATCTCGCTCTCACTTTGTATGACACAATTAGGCATATCACCGGCCAAGATTTCTGAGAAACCAGTAATGATTCTGTTGCATATGTGTGAGATAAAGGATGATAAGTTAACATAAAAAAATAAGACATATACAATGGGTATTTTTAGATATATAAAAAACAAAAACATGTTTTGGGACCACTAACTCACCAGCATTTTGTTATGCAGGTAGGCCCCAAACCTAGTGTCCGGATCCCTTAAAGTCAACCGGTCATGTTGAACATGGTGCCTGAGCTGCAAATAGCATATTGATGCTGAGCAGATTGACAAAGTTTTGTGGGGAAATAAATTCAGCAAAACTTGTAATTTACTTATCTGAAGTCCTGCTCATTCTAGGCTTTAAAGTCAAGGAGACGGCTCTATCAGTGATTGACAGCCTTCCCTCTATGACTGTACACACAGATATAGTTGTCTATTACTGATAGGACCACCTGAGGGAGTACACCATGACACATGATCATCATGGCCACTACCCCTTCCATGATCTGCTATGGCTCCTCAGGGGCTCTCTGCATACGACAGCTCTATCTACAAGGAACATAAGGAGGATCGAGGATCTCCAAGTGACAACTTCAGATCATACAGGTTGGTGGAGATCTGCTGTTGTCACCTGATGTATGAATAGACTGTTGCTATGCACCATGATGTTGGTAGACTCTGATTCCTTCTCTTGTGTCTTCCTACTCTCTGTCCTTCTATTGCTGTAATTTCCTGTTGTCATCATCTTTTGAATCCGCTCTAATCTATTGTACATGAGACGCCAAGGGAAGTTTCTCTAATAGGGCATATGGACCTCTCTCCCCCCCCCCCCCTAATCTGGTTACCACAATGTTTTTCTTCTCCAAGATTTTTTTTTTCCAGACCTTTCCATTTGGAAGCATAATGAATATGAGATAACTCATTCAGTCACAGTTCCCGTAACCAATGGAAAGTCACTAGTTACCCGACTTCATAGGAGGTCTCATTTTTATGTAAGGCCAACCCACTGTCTTTCCTCGTCATGCCAGCCACACAGAGACCTTAGTGAAGGCATGCCTAGAGGACAGCATGACCTATTTAAGAACACCGAAAGCATTACTCAAATTTTAATTCATTAGGTCCCTTTGATACCGGCATTCACCACGACAGTGTGAAGAAAGATGAATGAGCTAAGAGGTAATGAATACCTCATTTACATCACCTGTATGCTGGGAATGGAGAGAGCAGCACATTGCGATTGCCCCCTGCCTTCTCCATTTACAGAATACTGTGTTCTGCTGATGGAGTGGAAGGACAGCTGCTCTGCACTATTGTATGAGTGCATCCTATGCAGAATAGGTATTAGTGCTATATTGAGATAATGAGTAGCTGAAGATGCAGTTCCATATCATATCAGTGACCAGGGCAAATCCACAACTATTACAGAAGTTGTCTACACCAGTCTATGTTCCTATTCCTCCCCATTATCCAGCTCTCTGCTTGCTGGAGGCCAATACATACTTAAGACTACTGACAGCTGAGATTTGCTACAATATTACTGTCTATACAATCCTTTAATATTCTGGTGGCATTGAACACCACCATTTACCTGACAGACATTAAAAAAAAAAATACACTTTGGTAATAGAGTTACTATGGAATATAATGTGTAGTCACTAGCTGAAAAATGAATCTTGCCCTTTAAAGTATGTCTTAAAAAAAAAGAAGCAGATTACTTTGGATTCACTCGTGTTAATTGCTGGAGTGGTCTGAACAGATTAGAGGCCTACTAAGACTAAGGCCCCTTTCACATGACCATATGCGCTCCGAGACATACGGTCCGTAAGCGGGCCATATGTCCCGGAGTGGCATCGATCGTGTAAAAGGGCCCTAAAGCTGGCCATACACATTATACTTTTGTCACCCGATCCCACTGACAACGTCAGGTTCGGACGGCACACTAACGTATGTGGAGAGCTCCTGATTCTCCCGTGACAGATGATGTAGGGGGAAACAGGGATCAGGCGAAATGAATATTTTTGCCGAATCATTTTGATTTCCAGGGAGATAAGCCTCCAACAGAACTGTCTGGCAGCGACTTTCTCCACTCTCCCCATAGCATACATAGACACATGTGACCTTGGACGAACGTGTATGTGTATGGGGAAGCGGGGAGAGATAGCTGTTGCTGTACAATCCTTTGGTCAACAGCTATTGAATGTGTATGGCCGGCTTAAGTTAAATTCTCTGCCGATTTTTCGAAAAATAACCAGCAATTCGAGACAATAGGAGAATTTTACTCCTGAAGATGGTATAAACTTAAAGGGGTATGCCCATCTTGGACATTGATGGCATATCGCTAGGATTTACCATAAATGTTAGGCAGGTGGGGTCTCGCCTCTGGAACCTGCACTTCTCTCTAGAACGAAGCCCCAAAGTGAAGGGAAACCAGCCATGCAAGTGCACCCACCCTTTGTTCAGCGATATGGAAGGCAGTGCTCTGCCGTCCCATAGAGGTCAATGGAGATGTGGTTGCACTTATGTAGCTTGCTTTACATTCACCACTATAGAAGTTCTGAAAATAGCCAAGCATGCTCGGTAGGCTATTTTCTTAAGTTCCATAGCAGGGAAAGCATGCAAAGGCCATGCATGCAAAGTGTGTTCTCCTTCACTTTGGAGGCCCTGTTCTGGAGATGGGGCAGGTACCAGACATGGGACTCACATCTATCTGACACGATCCTAGCGATATGCCATTAATGTCCCAAATGGGTATACCCCTTTAAGACCAGATTTATCACAGTGGCTCGTGAAAAATTTGGTGCATGGATAGACGATGTTGTCTAAGTTTACCCCACCTATTTATTGGCGACTGAATTATACACTAGAATTGTCACCTTTCAAACTAAATCACTTCCTTTTCCACAAAGGCATGTCCCTTTCATAAAACTAGATGCGCTACATTGCACCAAATTTTGGCGCAATTTATGACAAAGGCTAGGTGCACTCACATTTATATATGGATGCCAGTGTATTCAATTAATGGCTTCCAGATTGTCCTAAATACGCTGGAAAGGAAAGACGCTATGACGAATGAGATTCCTGCCCTAGAGCTTTGATGTTCATCTTGATCACTATGTAGCCAAGGAAAGTAATTCCAATAACTTATGACAATAACCAGACCATATGCAAATCTTAAGAATGTGCACTAAGTATTAAGAAGGAAACGTGACCACTCACCTGACGGTTAGTGCAAATGATGATCTCTCGCAAGTGATAATGCATAGGAGTCATGGTTTCACTAACAGTGTCAAGTGCCATATCAACTTCTTTCTTCATTTTGTGTCCATCTGGCAGCAACTGAACAATCTTCATCACTACCTGAAACATGAGTTACACATATAAATCAGTCAATATACTGCAGGATAATTTCTTAATTTATAATAGGCAAAGCAAGTAAATCACCCATCTGTCTTCCTCTAAACGCCCCACCAGAGTAATAATTTCTGAATGCCCATTATAAAAGGTGGCTAGAGCCCACACTTATGTCATTTTCCTTTTGCAAGAAGCACATTTTATATTGCTTATAGTACAATTTACTTACACTTAAATTACTCATAGAAATAATGAAAATCTATATATGCCCATAGATGAAATCTGCAATCAAGTGTAATAAAAAACACAGCAAGTGAAAACTGCACATGGTTGCCCTCTAGTGGTGATTAATGTGTAATGATGACCATACACAACAACATTCTACAGAACACCACAAGGTTCAATTGTTTCAACTAAACTGGACCTGATAACATCATGAAGGCTATAATATTGAACATTGGGTCTTTGCCCCATTTAAATGGTCATGTGAAACACAGTCCTAGTGTCATGATGGTTTCATGACAGCCCTTTCCTGTCAAAATATACCAATTTGTCTGACACTACCTATTTGATTTCAAGAAGATGGGGATATGATATTGAACACACATTCAATGAGATATTGCTGGAGTTTAAAAAAAAAACAGAAATGCTTCCTGACAGTATCAAAATTCACAGAAGCTCGAGACAACTAGGTTACATTAGCTGCCTAACGGAGACAATGATATGCTTAAAGGAGTTTTCGGTGTCAAAAGATTGATGACCTATCCTTAAAATAGGCTATCAATATCAGATTGTGGTTGTCCAACTCAGCATGCGTGCTGATGAGATGTTTGAAGAGACCTTGCCTCTTGGGCAAGCACTGCAGTCTCTTCATTGTTTACACTGCATGCCATCTACTTAGTATTACCTGTGCAAGGTACTGCAGCATCATCCCATTCTCATGAGTGGAACAAAGCTGCAATCCCCTGTACAATCGCTATTAAGTACACAATGTACAGTGTTCAATGGAAAGGCTTGCCCGTGTTTGGTCCACCAACCTAAATAATGAAGATCATTTTTCAAAATGGTTAAATATGGAGAGGGAGTTGGAGTGGAGAAAACTATGGGAATTTTATTGTAATTTATGTTTTGTAGTAGTGAACAATATATTTATGTGACATCGTATGATCATTTATAGCAAAATTTAAAAAAATGCAAATGATATGATAATTATTGTAAAATTTTGACCATGTGGGCAGCACCGTGGGTCAGCGGCTGGCGCTGCTACTTTCCATGGCTAGGGTTCTGGACTGGATCTGTAAAGGGCAAGATCTGTATGGAGCTTGTATGTTCTGTTTGTTCTGTTTCCTATAAGTTAATTTTAGATTGTGAGCCCCAATGAGATACAGACTAATAGATGACAATCTGTATATTAATAAAAGTATAGTTATAGTAATAATAATTGACTCCCTCCCTTTCTGACTCAAGTGTTTGACTTGGCCTCAACAATTTTTTTGGGATGTGTATAGACTAATAAAGAATAATGAAAAGATCTGTATTTTTGCAATAAATGTAATAGGCACATTAAACACTTTTATGAATTTGTGGCATATAAACGGTAATCCAGACATTAATTTGGAAAAGAATAAAAATAGTAAGAAATGTAAGGATATACCTTCACAATATATTAAAAATAACAGTTGGAATTAAATGGAGCAAAAAAAAAGTTATCCACCTTCAACTTTAGGTCAAATGGAAACCTTATGCAAGGGTGTGTTCAATTTTGCCAAATCTTTTCACAAAATATCTATGCAAGGGCACATACATGTCATGGAACCAAGTGGTTGGGAGGCTGGTAACAGCTACTGCAGGCTTTTAATGAAAACATTGGGGGAAGCCCAGACGATATTGGTGGACACCATTTCCCTTACATAAGCTAGAAAAGTGAAGCATATCTTGTGTGTTTAACTGCTACTTCCTGTAATGAGTCTGTGGGAGGTCCCGCTGCGGCATGCCACACATCTCCACGTGGGAGTATTCTACAGCAACAAATAGTGCCTGGCAGTGGATCAAGCTAAATAACATGAGATTGTAAGCTGTGGATTAGACCCTGCTGCAAGATGACATGGAAGCCTCAACCACACATTCTTCACCTTGTGGGTGGCATGAATAGGTTTGGCAGGAATGAGAATAACCCATAATAAAATATAAGGTAACGCCTTGCTTGACAATTATGAATGAGTTCATGACCGTCATTTGTCACTCGACATGACATACTAACCAAGTCTGCTCAAATTGTATTAGTATTGTAACTTTTTTTCTTAAAGAACACTAAAAAGGCATACTTTTAAAACTAAAAATGATCCTCCATCTAGTAAACAATTCAGCCTTCTTATCTGCTCAATTTTTATGAAGACATTCAACGCCTAAATGCATTGAGATTGTATTGGTCAAGTGCTAGCTAGATCCAAGATTACTTCCTTAGAGTTCTGCTTATGGAGATGGTTACACTTTTATACATCTTCTAATAGGTTAAGGAGATATCAGAAGATGTCATTTGTAGGTCTATGAGAAAGGAGCCACACCAATTTCTAGCATTAAAGCGATTATTCCCTCTTATACCTCAGCCATGAAATGCCATCATTTTATATCACCTTCTGATTGGGGTGGGGTTACAACTTCTGAGAAGAGGAGGACAGAAAATGGTATCTATCGATGGCCAGTACAGAGGGTATTTTGCACTATGGTATTGTTGACCCTGTCTCCAAGTGTTGCTCCGCCTTCTGTTAATTTGGAACTGCCTACAAAATGGGGCCACTTTTAGTTTTTTTTTCCAGGGTCACTTTAAGTTCCCAGTCCGCCCCTGACACCCCTGCACAGTACCGCTCCCAACCACCTGATGTGCTGAGGAAACTGCAGTGTATTCAAATTCAAGTAGAAAACAATGAAATGGTACCCAGTGCTATACCAGCCCAACTGCCCCTACATTCCCTGGGGGGATACCAGAGGTTGTAGAGATCTTACCCTACCGATATACTAGTACATTATAAGATGTGAATTCTCCTGTAAGGGGAACGTATCAACCACATTTTTAACTAATTAATATTAGATACTGATACGCATTGTTTTTTACTAATCTGTTTTTATTTTCTGACTGTGCATTTGTTAATTCACTTTATTGGAAACACTGCGATAGCATCCAGCTAGGTACATACACAGTATATAGAATAGTGTAGTTTCAACGTCTGTTCAATGTCTATTAAAAACACATACATTGAGAAAGGGGTCAGTAGAACCCTGAAACGCGTCTGGCATTCCTGAAGTCCGCCACTATTATCACCTACGAGTGACCCACCATTGCAGTCACAGCAAGGCCTTCTGGTGTCCTAAAAGAAATAACCTCCGGAGGATTAGAAAAGATCTACAAGACAAAATGACACCACGCCGCTAACCAGCAAAGAACGCCTGCCAGCCGGATACGCTTCCACGTGGGACGCCACGGGAAGCACGAGCGCAACAAGAAAGAGCGCGCCTACACACCGTAAGTAAGTGGAGCAGTTACAGCGCTCCATATATCGGAATACAGCTGCAGGAGAACGGTAATCTTTGAGGAGAAATCCTCACCGTATACATCGTATATTATACTCCTGCTACAACCAGCAGACTTTAATCACATTTAGGCATCTATACAAGATCTCCCACAGGAAATATCCTACCTGCTTTTGAAGTGACATTTCCATTAACATATCTTGCAACAAGGAAGCAACATTGTATCAATATATATTTTGAAAAAAAAGGAATACCTCTAACAGGGACTATTAACAATATTTTTATTATCATTTGTTCCAGCCCATCGCAGACAACATCTGTGGACTATCCCTTTTTCCATTTGTTCACATCTCATATTTTTTTGATATTTTTGATTTTATATTTATATTTATTTCTATTTTTATCTATATATTTTTTTCATTTTTTATCTTCTCATATTTTTTATATGTCAAGTTGACTCTTTTAATAATCGGAAATATAAATAAATACTTCATATTATTATACAATTGCTTTGTATCCTAATTCCCACCTGTGAGTGTGCTCCATCCACATTTATTTTTAAAAACACATACACCCTCAGCCAAGAATGCATGTCCATGGGGGAGTTGGGAGCATAGCAGTTGGCTGACAGGTATTAAAGGTGTCAGTGAAAACTGTAAGATTTAAAGATTTTTTAATACAGGTAATAACATGGGAGATGAAAAAACACCAAAAAATCTTTAAAAAAATGTTTTTAACATAAAACTTGATTTAAACAACAAGTAATTTTCTTAAGATAGATCCCCATTAAGGGATTACCAGGTTGTACCTTCAGACCAGTGGGGCTTTTATACTAATTATTTCATTAGATTTCAATGGTCAAAAGATGCGTCTGCTAAAAGCTGAAGAGCCATTGCACTCAGAAGACCCTTTTATTGGTATTGAAGATCATTTTTATTCTGGAGATCAGAAGGGGTCCCAGACCATGGATACTGCCACTACACATGTTTTTCTAACTGGCACATCCAATATTGACTGTTGAACAGTGATGTATCAACCGTATTCTACTTAGAATGTAACCTTAAGGGTACGCATCCCTCTTCAGACTTTCTACAAAGTTTGGCATTTGTATATACATATGCAAGGTGTTGTAGGACATGAAGGTGTTATAAAAATGTTAAAAAATATTTTTTGTGCTTTTCATTTACACTTCATCTCATGTACATGTAGGATGAATATTTGTTTAGCTGACAGCTGTTCTACTGAACTCCCATGCCTGTTCACTTTGGCCAAACATTTTAAATTTTACAGAAAAAATGAAATAAAAGGCTGCTACACTCAGGCTTAGGTCTTGTGAGAAAAGACCCTTGTTTTTCCATCAAGACACATTACATTGCAGGTGGGTACTGTCAAAATTGTCAGGATCCTCTAACAAATACGGCCAAATTTAGAAACAGAATCTGCTCTTACTATCTGGAAACTGTCAACAAGTTTTATAAATGGTAATCCGGGTATATGGATGTTCAATTCCTCACCAACTGGTTTGCGATAAGTGAATTGGAACATTCTTATTTATATTCAGACGCTGAGAACCTATGTAGACCTTTTACTGCTAAAAGTGCCATACAACACAGATTAAGGATGAGCTAACAAATTCTAATGGTTCGAATTTGTCCCAAATTTCCCAAAAAGCTTGGATTGAAACAAACCCAAAATGTTTGTGATTCATTTCGGAAGAATCAGAGAGAGAAAGAAGAGAGAGAATGCTACTATGGGTTTCTGAAAAAGATATTGAAATTAGATTTCCTAAGCTTATCCCATGTCAGCAGATGTAAGATATGCTAATTTACAGATATTTTTCCCAGAAACCCAAAGGAAAGTTGACTAGCTTACAATACTCCTCATGCATACTCAGTGCCCTCCATAAGGAGAAATAGTACTGCAACCAAGTCATCTCAGACAGCCAAGCCAAGTTTCTTTACTCAGCTCTGCTAAAAGGTAGTTACCAAGAAAGATTTGGATTCCTGGTATGAGACTCTCAATTTGCCTTTCTCTTTGGAAAGGAGACTAGCTTGCATGTCTCTCTTCCAGAGAAGCATTATGTGGGGATACAAGCATAGAAAACACTTCCCCCCAAATACATATGCTTGCTTAACATGTTTTCAACATGCCCAACCCTACGTCTAGTGCAGTTAGGGGACAAATTTGACATCATCCTCATGCATATGGTCATTGGGTATGGCCAACAATTATGGATTCTGCATGGACACTAACAAATATTTTTATTGTAATTTTGCATTTCCATAATAAAACAACACAAGCATGGTGGCGTGAAACTATCAGTTGAAGTAAAAGATTAATATATAGTAGCAGAAATCTCAGGTTTTATACAGAAAATAAAATTGGTTTGTTGAGATAAGGCGCAAAGGATCCTTAAGTGGTCACACATGAGTGGGTGGCCTACGAGAGTCCAAGTTTAAACTGGGATTTATCATGGGGGAGTTCTGCAAAAATAGATGTCAATTATTCATTGATCACAAACCAACTGATATGCCTCTAGACTTCACAAAAATCTAGAGTATTTATCTTCCATGCACAAGCAATCATTTATTTAGCAGGAAGTGGAAAAACTAATTTTCCTGGAGTCTGAAGCCGCTTTTCTCAACCATTTTATTAAAAGGGCCTCCTAAGGCCTTTTCCATATGCCTGCAACTGAATACATGAAACTCTTTGAATGATATCCCGAAACTACATAAGCTATTCTAGTAGGGACAAGACACCACCTATATTAAACCTTAAAAGATGTCTCCAACAAGAGTATGTTTTGTGTACTTCTGCTTGTCGAGTAATGTGGAGCCAAAATATGATTTCCCTTTTGAGACTTAGGACAGCTGGGGAGAAGGTATGGGTTAGGCAAGACTACTCTAGCATGTGGGTATCCCAAGCAGCAACTTTCAAATGGGGTTACCGTGAAGAGCAGGAAGTATTTTTGAAGATTGAGATAAGATAAAATAAGACCTTTATTTGACTATTCTCTGAATCTCTCAGATGGTGACCTCTACTTATATATTATTGGACCACCTCTTTAAAAGTGTTGGGGTCCTGCTATTACAACCCATAACCCATATGGACATCAAAAAGAGAAGGCTCGTCTGTAAGCTGTACAATAATTAAAAATAATAAAGAATATAACTACTAGGCAGGTATGAGTAATGCATTGGATGACATACAGGAAAAACGAAATATGTTCACATAGCAGATGAACACCAATGTGACAATGATAACCACTATTCTAGGAAACCAACTCCCACTCATGCCAGCCCAAACAGCTTATATACACATAATAACATTAGACAAGCAAATACTGAGAGGTGTCTTACCTCAAATTCTCCTTTGGTATATTTGGCATCTGGAACACTTACAAATTCATCCTCACTAATTTCAGGAATGCTCTGCAATAAAGATAGAGAGGAATTTTGTGAAAGGCAGCACAGACTCTTTTGTCTGGATCACTATTACACAATTATGTACACTAAGTAGATAGTGACCCGAGCCAACGTGGCGCTGGGTAGGTGGGCACAGATAATAATATAAAAAATATATTGGCTATATTGGCTTTACAAATCACTAGTCAGACCACACATGGAGTACTGTGTACAGTTCTGGGCTCCTGTGAACAAGGCAGACATAGCAGAGCTGGAGAGGGTTCAGAGGAGGGAAACTAAAGTAATAACTGGAATGGGTGGACTACAGTACCCAGAAAGATTGTCAAAATTAAGGTTATTTACTTTAGAAAAAAGACGACTGAGGGGAGATCTAATAACTATGTATAAATATATCAGGGATCAGTACAGAGATCTCTCCCATCATCTATTTATCCCCAGGACTGTGACAAGGGGACATCCTCTGCGTCTGGAGGAAAGGAGGTTTGTACACAAACATAGACGAGGATTCTTTACGGTAAGAGCAGTGAGACTATGGAACTCTCTGCCTGAGGAGGTGGTGATGGTGAATTCACTAAAAGAGTTCAAGAGAGGCCTGGATGTATTTCTGGAGGGTAATATTACAGGTTATAGTTACTAGAGAGGGGTCGTTGATCCAGGGAGTAATTCTGATTGCCTGATTGGGATCGGGAAGGAATTTTTTTCCCCCTAAAGTGGGGACAATTGGCTTCTACCTCACAGGGTTTTTTTTGCCTTCCTCTGGATCAACTTGTAGGATAACAGGCGGAACTGGATGGACAGATGTCTTTTTTTGGCCTTATAAACTATGTTACTAGGAGTCTCAGATTTTATCATTACAGTTAAAGCTTAGTCCATATGTTGTGTTTGCATCTATTGCTATAGTGCATTATTTTCTGTGATTTTCTAAATGTAGCCTTGTACATCCACATATTTACTATCATATCGTGCAGGATGTTGTGTCTTTTTTTTTCCATGATTTTTATGTACACTAAGTCAGCTCCATTCTATGAACTACCATTACATTTTATTAACTAACATAGTAGTGGATAAACGTAGTGGACATATCCTCAGTAAACTGGAGATGTAGATGGATGATGAATCTTAGTTTAAATCCTTAAAGGGGTTGTGCACTTTTGGGTGGGTTTTGGTAGACCTGCAAAAGGAAATTAACGTACCTGCTTTCTAGCGCTGGCTCCCTGTTCTTTTTCTCACGGACCTTGGCTGTTCCACTATGCTCCCAGGATGTCAACTTTTTGATGACCCTGCAGCAAATTGTTAACGGCAGCAGTGACCTTCTCCCCTTGTGTCATGTGACCATTTCACATGACATAAGAGGAGCAGGTCCCCACTGTGGCCAACGATTGCTGCAGTGGCATCAAAACAGAAGATATTGTCCTGGGAGTGCAGCGCAGCAGCCGAGGACGGGGAGAGAGGAAGCAGGTAGTTTTTTTTTTATTTCCACTTACCGAGCTGTGTGAGGGCTTGTTTATTCACCTGTAGTTTTATATAACATTTCTACGACTTTCTGATAACTTTTGATTACAATTTTTGGAGACAAGGTGAGAAAGAGCAATTCTGTTTGTTTTTTTTTGTTTTTTTACAAACCTTACCATGTGGGGGGTAAATAATGAATAGCATCTGAATGGGAAAAGGGAAGATGATGCTTTAATTTGTCTTTTATTTTGCATTGTTTTCACTTTTTTACACTATGGGACTTGAAAATTATGGGGGCTCAATCACTAGTATAATCAACTGTAAAACTTCTGTATTGCAGTATATTATGCTAGACAGCAATAGTGTACCTTCCATGAACTCATACCATGCGATTGCTATGGGGCCTGGGGGAAGGGGAGTCCAGCTCTGAACTCTTTCTGTTCTCAAAATGAGAACACTGCATTTTTATACACTCACTATAAGGGGGAGCTCAGTGAGACTTTTACAGTGTTCATTGCAGTCAACGGTAACTGTATGAATTCCTATGCACTGAGCTCCCCCAAGTGGTGACTGCAGACAGGCAGTTGTGTAATACACTGAGAGAAGGCGCAGACAGAGCTATATGGGGGGATTTATTAATGTATCTATGCCAGCTGTTTTGTGTAAATATATTGAGAAATATGGTGCCATATTTATGAAGCACTTGTTCCACTTTTTTTCCAACAGATGTTGCAATCGCCATTGATTGTGGTATCTAAGGGATAAAATGGGTGGGATTGGAGCTAGCTCTGATCATGATCATTGCAGCAGGATGTTAACGGGGTTACAACTGACACTATCGGGGGTGATGGAACATCGTTAGCTCTCTAGTTCCCTTCTCATTGAGAATCATGTCCCTAATTGCATGGTCTCAAAAGGATATATGGAGCTGAAGCTATTGACACCAATTGTTCAAGAGTGAGGAGATCTTCCAATAAAAACAGAGCTGGAATCTGTGCGGTGGTGGCTACAGCCAGGATAAGGTGTCTGCCACAGTTGAAGGACAAGGCAGATGCTCTTGAACTATGTCATTAAATGTGTTCTATCTAATTTTCTGTATTTTTCATGGTCTTCCTTAGAACTTCCGTAACACCAGACTTTGTTGGCAAAGCCTACAAGAACATTTCAGCTTATTAATTATTCAATACGTACATTGAAGTGCCAGAGTGTCAGTAATGCAATGACCATTGCAGTTGTAGTCCTTCCTTTGCCCCCATGACAATTGAATACAAAAGCTGAATTAGAGTCCTCAGCAAGGATGTTCTTCATAGCCTGAAGAATCATGTCAAAATCCTGCATGACAGAATAGATGTAAAGTCATTACAAGGTACTGTCCAGCATACAGATGAATTGGTTTTATAAAAAAAATGCACAAAGGTTCTAAACAATGGGGGAGATATACTGATCAAAATGAACCAGAATTCTGGTTTAATTTGCACCAAAAAACTGATATGTATGGAGAGTTTTAGACATTGGTATTCACTCATCTGACAAGGGGTATGGCTTATAAAAGGTGTGAACTATGAGAAAGGGGCATGAGAAGCAACATTGTACACAAAAAAACTGCACCAAAATGTTGGCACACGATTCTGGCGTAAAGTAAGCCAACTAATATTATAGGTAGTATAAACCTAGACTAGACAGTCTAAAGGTGTGCCAGATTTACAATCCATCGTCAGCCATTTTTAGAGTGTCTATTGTACATTAGACAGCATTAGTAAATCTGCCCTATAGAGTAGAAGTTTCCAGAGGATTCACAGCACACATTGACTGCAGGAAACAAAATACTGCATTCCACTGATGGATTTTGGAATCATCGGCTGAGAATGCTAATAATGATACATTATTAAAGTATTGTTCTAACTTACAAAAGAGGCAATTGCAGTAATTAGTAAATGTATCCAATTTCATATCTTTAGGTGAACGCCTCTCAGACTACTACAATGAGATATTAATAAGATATTTTATTTTAAACCATTAACCCCTTCCGTTTTTTTTTTTCATTTTCATTTCTAACTCCCAGCCTTCCCAAAGCCATAGATTTTTTATTTTTCCATTCACATAACCGTATGAGGGCTTGTTTTATGTGGGACAAGTTGCACTTTCTAATGGCACAGTTTATGGTTGCATACAATATAGTGGGAAGCAGGAAAGAAATTCCAAATGGAGTATAATTATAAAAAAAGAAAAAAAAAAAAAACAGCGCTAGAGTTTTAAGGGTTTTGTTTTTACAGTGTTTCCTATGCAGTAAGTTTGATCTGTTACTGTCATTCTCTGGGTCAGTATGATTACAACAATACCACATATGTATAGTTTTAATCAACATATTCTGACCCCCATAACATTTTTATTTTGATGTATACGGAGCTGTGTGAGGGCTCATTTTTTGAACGGCAATCTGTAATATCATTGATACCATTTTGGGGTGTGTATGACTATCACTTTTTATTCAATTTTTTGTAGGAAATGAAGCGACCAAAACCAATAGTCTTGATGTTTATTTTTTTAATTGTTAATGTATTTTTATTTTAATTTTGGGGAAGGGGGGTGGGATTAGAATTTTTAAAAATATTTTTAAAACTTTTTTTTTTTTTACACTTTTTAATAGTTCCCATAGGGAACTATAACAATCAATTAGATTGTTCTAGATAGTAACTAGTGTGCAGCAGCCTCGTATCACTCAGGACTGCAGAGGCTGCTGCACACACACTCTGGCTTCCCCGATCCTTGCTAGGGAGAGCCAATGCATAGCCAGGTGCAATCGCTCCTGGTTTTTGACGTCTCAAATGCAGTGGTCAGATTTGGCCATGGCATATGAGGGGTTAAACATATGCGATCAAAGTTATTGTCAATCTCATACATTATTCCTGAATGCCTGCTGTTCAAAAAAAGCAGGCATCCAGTGGCTATGGCACCCACTGTACTCGCGAGAAAGCTCAATTTTTAAATACCCGACCACAGATGTCAATTTAGGCAAGTCGGTCGGGAAGGGGTTAAAAATTGTTCAGCTTCTGAAAGCAGATACTCATATGGTCAATGCTAGGACATATGCATGAAAGGACACCAGAAATGTGTGGTATTGGCTTACAGAAGCAAAATAGAAATATAACTTTTAAAGTAAAGTCTGAACTCTCAACAGTGTTTGCAGCGGAGAATAATTTGTGCATATGAATAGAGGTTGTCTTCTGTTTTCTGAGCAGAAATATTTTGCTACAAAATAATAGTTAAAGGGGTTGTCACATGAAAAATATTCTGCATTTTTCAAACTAGCACATGGATCTGCATATTTCTACAATTGCATGGAATTAAAATTTAGTATAGCCAATGAGTTATTAAAATCATCTGTATAGGGCCACATGCTGTTGACTCGTTTCCTTATTTCTCTGTCCACCTTGCTGAGGTGGTCGCACATGCTCAGTTTCATCCTTCAACTGCCACCAACCTTAACAGAAAAGCTACACCCCCTAAGAAATAACACAACATATGACAAAGGGCATGCCTAATCAGCTGCCAGCTTGAAATAAATCAAACAGAGCAACTGGAGCAAGAAATGGGCAGATCTCCAGATCCAAATGAGGTACCAGGATGGTTCTAGTTTTGTTAAGAAGAGAAAGTCATGTACTATATGAGGTCTGAACCATTTTAAAGGGGTTATGCCATGATTTATTTAAAAAATAAAAATCAGACACATAATAGTATATGAAGATCTCTTTCTAACAAAATTTGACACTGTACCACACATGAGAGATCTCCACACTCTTATTCAGGCTAGAAGCTCAGAGGCGTGTTCTTTCTGCTGTAGCCCTTTCCTTGTAACTCCTGAAGCTTCTTACAACAGATATGGCTGATGGCAGTTGAAGGATGGAACTGAGCATGTGCGATCACCTCACTAGGTGGACGTGGACATAAATATAAACTCCAAGGGGCTCCATTATAGTGGCATAAACAGAATCTCCCACATCTGAGACATTTTTGTAACAGAAAGTAAATTACCAATGTAACTAGTTTTCATGTTGAATTATATTAAAATAACATTTAATAGTGGCACAACCCCTTTAATATAGAATTTCTAAGAAATCCACAGAGCCTTTTTTTTTTTTAATATAAGTGCCGGGTCGATTGTTATTCAATAAATCCCTGATTGTTACCTGTTCCCTGGGAGCGCAGAAGTCAGGAATGGGGATTCTTTTATACACCAGTCCAGGATATGTGCTTCTTTGCTGGTTGAAAATTTCCTGCATTGTCTGACATGTTTTGAACATCTTCATTTGCTTCTCCTGTTCAAGGTAAACTTCCAACCATTTTTGGGAAGTCAGAATATGATTTGTTATTGTGGCTTCTAATTTCTAACAAAAGAAGTAAAAAGAAATGAGCACATTTATAGCGTAAAATTGATTTCACGGCTACAATATCGATACATAGTTCTGTATGATATGTAGTATCAAGAACAATCATATCGAAGTAATAAATACCTAATTAGACTGATCTAAAATGCAGAAATATAAATCCTTGGTTCGTTATTTTCTTTATTATATCTGTTTTAGATAGTCAATTTGGAACTGCAGCTCCCTCAGAGGTAAACTCCCTCTTTTCTTTGTGTACTTAAAGGGGTCATCTCAAGATTTTAACTTATCTGCATCCTTAGGATAGGGATAGGTGTCTCATTGAAGGGGGGCTGACCACTGGGACCTTCACTAATCACAAGAACAGTGACCCTCTGTCCACCCTGTGCTCTGGGGCTGCAATCTGCTGGAAATAGCCTAGTACTGTAATCACCGCACCAAATTGAATCAATAGCGGGCACAAAATGGCAAATATGTGAACTGATTAATCAACATTAGCACATTATATTCATGTGTCTATAGAATATCTTCAGCGGTTTCACCTACCTGATGAATGTTAGCAGGCACTACAAATGCAGATCATTGCTTATAGGATAGAGAAGGAACCGTGAACTACTGTATAATACATACTCGTACACAGTGTCAGACTGGGGTGCCTAGGGCTCACCAGTAAAATTTATTTTGGGGGGCCACCGTACAGATAAATTCACATATTACCTGCTCACACAGCAGCAAGATGCTACCAGATGATTGACTATGGGGGTCCCTGCAGCGACTTTGAGAAAGTAGGTCCTGGGGAGAAGAGGACACTAGTGGCTTTCCTCTGTACCTAGAAGTCATCTCAGCTATCTGATAGTGTCTATAATAATAAACTGGGGAGTTTCTTTAATAATCTATCAAGTTTTTTATATGAAAATAGGCTGGTTGAGGTGCTCTATATTGAATATATGTATGAAGTGCAGTAAGTCTAGTGTTATGTGCCACTTGTGCAGGGGGTGGGAGACTAGGGGCCCATCTTGCTCAGTAGTCCACCGGGGGATTCCCCTGTACCCCCGTGGGCCAGAACGAGCCTGCTCATACAAATATCTGACAAAAAACGACAAAAAGGTATGCATCTGCACCTCTCCATTTATTGTATAACCAGATGCAGATCTCTGCTTCCACCTCACCAGTTAAGACAAGGTGCATGTCACAGAGCAGAACCCACATCCACCAGACATTTATGTCATATCCACAACTAAAGTGGAAATATCCATTTAACTGCATTTTAATGGTAGTTTCCTCCAGATGTTCTTCTATGGTAACAGTTACCTGAATCAATCCTCTTTAGTCTACCACTTTGCTAGAAATGACATCACTGAGACAGTTTTGAGTATGATGTGTAGGACAATCCAGGATTATTCACTTAGTTCATACTGCCCCCTGGTGTCTTAAGTTAGGGCAAGACAAGAGCCATGAACTACAGAACTAATAAATAAATTTATCTTTAAAGACCCTATTAGCTAAATGTGGTGAAGTAATTTCCTTTCATATATAGCAACCATGTAATTTAATTAATATAATTTTATGTAATGTAAAACTGCAAGCATTTTGTAATCAACACATCTGTAAGTTATCTGCTTCACTCATCCCCTCTTCATTAGGAAGTGAAAATCAGCTTCTATGTTTACTTCTACAAAAACTTACAAAAATACAATATTTAAGATAATTACAGCATACAATTATTTGCAGTGAGAAAGTTTTAGTGCAAATGGCGTATCACCTCCAACTGTTCTGGTGTATTGACAGGTACGGCAATAGGTTGTTCCAAGTTGTCCTGCTCCCTTGGAGTGTATATTTGTTCATTGCCTTCCAGCACCACATCTTCTCGTAGGTTCACCCACAGAATATTGGAGTATTTCCTCTTTGCATCTGTCAGGTAGTTCAGAACACAACCCGTGGCCTGCATACAATGGCAAGTTGTCGTTTAAAACTTCAAAAGAGAAATTTGAACTAAAATTGAAAAGTGCAAGTTAAAGCTTCACATACTCCGTATATATTGGAGTTATAGCTACACTCCTGCTGGAGACTTAATAACCAATCTAAGGCCTTGTGTACACGGCAATATTTGAATACCCTACCTATTGAAGGTACCATAAAGTGGTACACAAAGTGCCTATGTTCCTGTATTGAAGACCCATGGTAGTCTGTACACCATATGGATTTGTGAGGTTTTGGTTGTTTTGTAATATAATTTAGGGATAGTGGTGATATAATTGTGCTGAAATAATTTTGTAATATACGTCATTAGGGAAAGATGTTTCTTTGTTCTAGAAAACAGGATGTAAAGAGTCTTCCTAGCAAAGCTCTGACAATGTTGCAAAGGAGAGTCAGTCTTCAGTGTTTTACTGAGTGCTGAAGATGCCTGCGCGTAACATACCTGCCTCTTGTCACTATCTGATTTGATAGACTGAAGACAGACTCTCCTTAGCAATGCTCAGTTCGAGCTTTGCTAAGAAGGTCTTTAGGCCTCTTTCCCACTTGCGGCAGCATGGATCCGGCGGGTGAAGGGTGCCGCCGGATCCGTGCTGCTGCAGGTACATGTGTGGGGCCGGAACCGCGCTCCGGCCCCACACATGTAAGACACTGTGCTGAGGAGGAGGGGGGGGTTAAACTTACCTTTCCCTGCAGCTCCCGACCTGACCCAGCGATGAGGAGGTAGACAGCGCGCACACTGCTAAGTTTCACCACAGTGCCACCTGCTGGAGGGAGGAGGGAGCTGACAGGGAAAAGGTAAAAGGGACGGATCCGTCATGAACTCCATTGAAAGTCAATGGAGGACGGATCCATTTACTATTGTGTTACACCGAACTGATCCGTCCCCATTGACTTGCATTGGGGGCAGGGGCGTCGCTAGGGCTTTTTATCCGGGGCTGGGGCCCCGAATCAAACTAACACTGCCCCGAACATCGGGAGACTGTTTGCTACTGCACTGCACTATTCACTTACTCCATTACACTGCCTGGGTGCCGGCGCCATCTAGTGGACTACAGACTGCAAGCCAGATCAGGGCACAGACGGAGCACACACAGCAGTCTAGAAGGCTCCTCCTCCCAGCCTGCTCCCAGCCAGAGGAGCCGACACTGCTGTAAGTAAGAATTGCTAGTTAGAGCCCCCTACCCCCTCCCCTCTCTTATTCCTTGGCTAGCTGTGGTGCCTGTTAACCCTTACCCTCTTATCCACCAGCTGGTGTTTATGCAGCCAGACATTCCCAGGGCTGGTGTAAAATGGTGCAGCTGTGTAGTCAGGGCCTAGGTCGGAGAGGGAGGGGGAGGGTTGTCAGGCCATGCAGTGCTTACACCTAGACAAGTTATGGTGCTCAGTCCTGCCTTGTGCTCCTCCTCTAGCTGCAGAACTGCCCTTACAATTCATGATGGTGCCCCAGGAATCCTGCTTAAAAGTAAGTGTGTAGTATGTGTGTGATGTGTAATATGTAATGGTGTGTGATGTGTAATATGTAATGGTGTGTGTGATATAAAATATGTAATGGTGTGTGTGATGTGTAATATGTAATGGTGTGTGTGATGTGTAATATATAATGGTGTGTGTGTGTGTGATGTGTAATATGTTATGGTGTGTGTGTGTGTGTGTGATGTGTAATATGTTATGGTGTGTGCGTGATGTCTAGTATGTTCCTGCATGTAATACAGGATGTATTAAATGTACTTTATTTTGTACAGTGTATGGTGGCATCAATGCCTCTATATACCATACAGCACTTATTAAGATTGACCCTAGTGAAGATTTAGGCTTCATTCACACGACCGTATGTGTTTTGCGGATCCATTGTAACAATGCCTATCCTTGTCAGCAAAACGGACAAGAATAGGACATGTTCTATCTTTTTTGCGGAACGGAAATACGGACATACGAAAACGGAACGGACACGGAAACAAAATACGGTCGTGTGAATGAAGCCTAAGAAAGGGGTCTAACAGAAGCAGCAGAGAGCTGGACTCTGTCAGTCCTCTAGATCATCCGCCACAACCATTACTGTATTTGCCTTACATGCCGCAATCAGCATAGATTGGGGCATCTATGAATTGATAAGGAATAGAGATGAGCGAACGTGCTCGTAATGAGCACTGTACCGCTTGGCTCCCCTGCGCTCGCATAGGCGCAGGCAGCCGCTTCCGTCCTCCTCACCCGACGGAAGCGGCTGCCTGTGCCCATACGAGCGCAGGGGAGCCGAGCGGTACAGTGCTCGTTACGAGCACGTTCGCTCATCTCTAATAAGGAATGTCTGGTTTTATCTTATAAAAAAAAAACAGTACATGGCAGTGTGCGGGGGGAGGGTCGACTTAGAGAACTGGGCCATATTCACTGGGGCTTGGGCCCCGGATCTTTTGAGACCCTAGCAACGCCCCTGATTGGGGGACATTCCCGATCCGTCTTGGTGCGGATGCCCAGACCAGAGAGCAAACCGCAGCATGTTGCGGTTTGCTCTCCGGTCTGGAGACTGAAGAGAACTGAACGGAATGCTTTTAGGAGCATTCCGTTCTCTTCAGTTCAGTTTTGTCCCCATTGACAATGAATGGGGGCAAAACTGAAGCGTTTTTTTCCGGTATTGAGCCCCTATGACGGAACTCAATACCGGAAAAATAAAACGATAGTGTGAAAGTAGCCTTAAACGGAAACAACAGTTACACTTTAAAGGAATTGTGCCACTAATAAGACATCCCCTATCCACAGGTGATAAGATAAATGTTTGATCTCTGGGGGTCCAATCTCTGGGATGACTAGAACAGCGGTCAGGGAGAATTGCTGAACTGCCCCATTAAAGAGGAGCGGTGAGTATGTGCATCCTCCACTCCATTCTATGGGACTACTAAGCATAGTGCTCACAGCAGTCCCATAGAAACACATGCAAACCACCACTTTTGGAACCTCGTTCTCGTGATTTCTGCAGGTCCTAGAGGTCGGAATCCCAACAATCAAATACTTATCCCTTATCCTGTCAATAGAAGATAAGTGTTATTAGTGACACAACCCATTGAATCTAGACTGTAGCGTTCACTAGGACCAAAAACCAACAATTCTGAGGGCAATCAATATATCAACTATATTTAACCCTTTCATGACCGGACCTATAAAAGGCCTGAATGTCCAGGCAACTTTTTGTGATTTGGGCACATGGTGGCTTAGTGACCCTAATTTTTTTTTTTTCGTTTGAATACGAAAATAATTTTTGCTATTTTTTTTACTTGACACTTAGGACTTATTATTAGAATGTTTTTTTTAAAGATATTTTATATTTTTTTAGGTTTAATTTAGACAAAAACGCTAATTCTTATAAAAAAAAAAGGATTTTTTTTAAATTATAGATTTTTTTTTTTAAATATTAAAACTGACGCACAAATTAATTATTGCAATGGGTTCCCTATTTGATGACGATCATTTTGATATATAGCATATATATAGATATATATATGTATAGATTTTATTTGACGGGGCGACTATGGTGACTGTTTCTATTGGCGACTGCGTGTTTAATTTTTTTTTTTTACACTTTTTTTTGTTTGTTTTTTATTTATTTTTTTTTACTTATATATTAATTTATTTTTGACAACTAATATGTCCCCCAGGAGGTCATTAAAAGACCTCTGGAGGACTGACTTTTTTTTTTTTTCTTTTTTTTACACTTTTTTTCCCACTGTTTCCACTGTAACTGGGGCATCCACAGGAGCCCCAGTTACAGGGGAAAACAGCCCCCTGGGGGCTTATTACACAGAGGCAGAGCTGATCAGGGTCTCCTTAGACCCTGCAGCACTGCTCTGGCCCCGAGACACCCGGCGGTCACGTGACCGCCAGGTCTAACACAGGAAGCGGCGCTGCCGCTTCTTTCCTGCCTGCGCCGCTGAAGAGGTAAGGCTGTCCTCCAGCTTAGGAGAAGACAGAAGCGGTAATAAACCGCTCCTGTCTTCTCCTCAGGGTCCCCGCTCTGTCTGTGAGCCGGGACCCGACCTGCTCCTGCTAGATTGCAGGAGCAGGAGCTTTAATCCCAGCGCTGATCAGCGCTGGGATTAAAGGGCTGCCTGCACGTCTATATACGTGCTATCTGCACGGGGCATGTGCACATAGGACGTATATAGCCGTATGGCGGTCGTGAAGGGGTTAAAAAGCATAGATTAACATTTATTATTTAAATGTAAAAAAAAATACAGGTAGGAACACATAAATCTAAATTGAATCAGACATTCTCGGGGTAGATTTGTGTTAAAAAAGGCACACATTTTGTTGCATGCAATTTATGTCCAAAAATTTGTGATATTCTGATTTTACACTACCTTCACCACTTTTGAAGTGGGTAGGAAAATGGGCATACTTAGCTAGGTGAGTAGCTGTACACCAGATTTATCAAGTGCAACTTTCTGCATAGGTTCTGGTCCCTCGCGTGTGTACAGCAGGATATTGGTTGGCCAGGTGAGAGGTCACCGAAATATGTCTAGGAGGAGACACTTCTTCCTCCTAGACGACCGCCAATTTACATACCCTTTTCCCAGGGACAAAGCTAAAAGCTTATGGGCCCTGGTGCAAGAGTCCAAGGCCCTCCTTCCCTCAGTGTTTTGTGGCCAGGGGCAGGGAAGCACATAGCCTTCCTGCTTCCTGAGGCAAAAATTGAAACATCACCTCCCCCCATGCCAAATTTAATTTGAAGATTCTGGGCCCCAGTGCCAAATCTATGACAGGGCCAGTGTCTTCTTATATGGGCCCCCTTGCCCAGTGTCTTTGGGCCCCCTCAATCTCCTGAGCCCGGTAGCGACTGCTACCTCTGCACCCCCTATAGCTACGCCCCTGCCTTTTCTCCAGAGAGCATTGAGTGGCCTACAAGACTCTCTACGTCAACTGGCAGACTCCACAAGGAGATAAGGTACCCCCTTTGACTTACAAAAAAGTCAAACTGTCCATGTGAAAAAAGATATAATTTAATATCGATATGTACACACAAGTACATGAATAATTATACATTCTAGTGAATAGAACTGCGCATAAAATCTAATGCACCTTTGAGTTTGGTTGAGCGGTACCATAAATAGCCATCTTGGGTACCCTTCGAAAGTTAGCTACACTCATTTCCTTCACAGTGCTCAGAACATCAGGTGAAAACCGTTCATCCAATATCTGCAAAAGAAAACGGATAAGAGTATAAGTATAATGGGATGGATAAAATGTCTCTATCATAGATAGAACCTATTACTCAGGCACCTTCCTGTGTACTCGTTAGCCCTAAGAGGCAGAGGGAGCATGCTTAACCTACAGGCAGTGAGATGCATAGTTGGCAAGAAGCAGGCTCAGCCTGTGGATGGAAAGTACAATGCTACTCCGACGGTCAGGACTGCCGGGCAGGGAGAGGGAGCATCAGCGAAACTGGAGTGCAGAGGTCCTGAATCAGAAAAGCTATCAGCCATGTTCACCAGCACAAGAGGAGCAGCGATGGGCACAGACCACCACTATATCACTCCAGTGCTCTAGCCATCGAACTGGGTTCATCTTCATTCAAGTGAATAGGTTTTATTTACAAGAGCTGTCCATATACATAATTGACGATTGTAAATCTAATGTGTATTGAGGACTCATCACTGTCCACCAAAGTGGATGTTGGGGAAATGAGTATTGGGTATATTGAAATCCATGCTTTGTTGGACAATGACATAAGCTACTGTCAAAAGTGTCTGAAAGCAGTTTATCTCTTACTGTTGAAATAGATATGCATGTTTCGCTGATCTGACTTCATGTTTATGGTATGGTCAAGGGGGATATGGGCATTGGGCCAACCGCCATTTAATGTGTAGACCTTTCAGCTTACAATTTACTAGCATGTGTTGATGTGTTTTGTAATGCAGGGTCAAATACAATTCCCCATTTTAGAGAGTGCTCTGTCAGTTTTCATCTAAATTCTTTACTGGTGTCAGTGCTGGTTAGTTCTGTACACATCAGGAAGAATTCTATAGAAACAAACCCATGAAGACCAGTGCTCCTCAATCTTTGGCTCTCTGGCTGTTGCAAAACTACAAATCTGCAGCTTGTCGGGACATGCTGGGAGATGTAGTATTGCAATAACTGGAGAGCCATAGGTTGTGAAACACTACTGTAGACATTTGTATTGCACCTCCACTCCCATTCCCCACACACACACTAGTACTTACCAATACCCGTGTTCCTTTGGTTATTAGCTCCCCAGATAAAGTGAGTTCAGACAAATTCATGGTTGCTTGAAGCCTGTAAATCCAAGGATGCACACACATCCATCGACTAAAACTCAGTGCAAAAGCCAAGGGATACTGAAAAGAGGACATAAACGTACAGACTGTTAAATACATGTAGTGGTTAGTCCAGGGAAATGTTGATGATACTTATTTCTTAGAAACCGTTTAACATTAATCAATCCATTATAGTCCAACTGGTCAAAGGCACTATGAAAAAAGGCTATTAGAAAAAAAGACTTTGGTTAAATGCTATGACAAACTGCTCTTTAGGAGCACATTTCATTTTCATAAATATGAATAGAAATTTCAGATTTTGTTAAAATTCATCTCCTTCTAAAGCTGAACTGGACAAACAGGATCTTTAAAATGGTTTTCTGAGATAGGTCTTCAGTATCTTATCGGCGGGGGTCCGATACCTGGGACCCACGCTGATCAGCTGTTTAAGCTCCTGTGAGCGTTGCAGCCAATGTACAGCACTGTACATTGTATAGTGGCTGTGCTTGGTATCCCAGTTCAACCCCATTCACTCCTAGGCCAAGTTACCGATAAACGTGACGTCACTGGCCTATGAATGAGAAGGCCGCAGTGCTACTGCAAGTGCCACTGCCTTTTAGAACAGCTGTTCAGCGGGGGTCCCGAGTGGCGGACTCAGATACTGATGTTGATACTAATAGTCTTAACATCTCAGAAAACCCATATAAAAAAGTGCCACCTATCAGGAGTTAACTTACTATAAATAAGTAATAGATCTAAGGAGGTGGACAGGAAGAACCGACAGAATCTCTGCGTTGTGTGATCTCAAGTAAAGTGTAAAGGTACACTTCTATCAAAAAAATTTTAACATATTACTAACTTATATGTGAATATTCTATGTAATTTTTTAAATACAAAAAATGGTTGGATGGTATTCTAGATATTTTTGAAGTCATTCCATGTGTTCTAGTTCCTTTCCTGGCTCTTTAAAGGGATTCTGTCAGCAGCATTTCACATATTGAGTTATTTATACCATCGGATTCGGCCAGTTATAAGCAGTTCTAAATTGTAATTGTTATAGGTCACAGAGGCAGTTTTTGTGTTAAAAAAACGATTTTTAGTAGCTGTCACTCACTATTATAAGGAGCCCAAGGGGAGTTGCCAACCGTTGCAGGAGCCCGGGCTCAGCGATTCCTTGGAGCCCAGGCACGCCCACCTACTTAATATTCACTTCACTGACTCGCTCAGTGAAGCTTCGGCACGGACGAAATCCCGCGCATGCGCAGTACATCAGGAGAGGCCAGTGCCCGCAGACTGCACGGGCGCAGGCCTCTTGATGTACTGCGCATGCGCGGGATTTCGTCCGTGCCGAAGCTTCACTGAGCGAGTCAGTGAAGTGAATATTAAGTAAGTGGGCGTGCCTGGGCTCCAAGGAATCGCCGAGCCCGGGCTCCTGCAACGGTTGGCAACTCCCCTTGGGCTCCTTATAATAGTGAGTGACAGCTACTAAAAATCGTTTTTTTAACACAAAAACTGCCTCTGTGACCTATAACAATTACAATTTAGAACTGCTTATAACTGGCCGAATCCGATGGTATAAATAACTCAATATGTGAAATGCTGCTGACAGAATCCCTTTAACTTCCTCTTTGTTTGAGCTTTTAGCACAGCAGACAGTATTGCTTAATTCTCTCAACCAGGAAGGAGAGGGGGATGAGTTACTCAATTAAAGCATCACACAGTATACTACTCAATGCAATGTTCTTCTGGGGAAATACTTATCTAGACCAGTTGGCCAGTATTATGAGAACAGTAGAGCCATCATACTATCATTCCAATTCTACACCTATTATAAAGATTTCTTATCTTCCCCTCACAGCAACAGTAAACTGACAAAATTTCTAAAAAATAATTGTTTTTTTTTAATCTTGAGTATAAAGGGCACCTGTCAACAGATTTGTACCTATGACACTGGCTGACCTGTTACATGTGCACTTGGCAGCTGAAGGAGTCTGTGGTGGTCCCATGTTCATATGTGTCCGGATTGCTGAGAAAAATTAACTTTTACTATATGCAAATGAGCCTCTAAGAGCAACAGGGGCATGGCCATTACTCCTAGAGGCTCTGCTCTCTCTGCAACTGCCATACCCTCTACACTTTAATTCACAGGGCCAGGCAGTGCAAATGTGATCATGCCTGTCTGGCCCTTTCATATTACAGAAGGAGCTGCAGTTTGAGAGAGCTGAACCTTTAGGTGTAACGGCAACTCCCCCGTTGCTCCTAGAGGCTCACTTGTATAAATTGAAACTTCATTTTTCTCAGCAATGCAGGCACATATGAACATGGGACCAACACAGATGCCTTCAGCTGCCAAGCGCACATGTAACAGGTCAGCCAGTTTCATAAGAACAAATCTGCTGACAGATGTCCTTTCTGATGGAAGTGTCCCTTTAAAGGGTGAGAGGTTGACCCTTATTCATGCAATTACCTTGAATATGACATACCTGCTCATGAAGGTAGAAGTTGAAAGCTATAAGGTAAAAGTAGCGTTCAAGGCTATTGAGGGTTCCTCGGAGGAAATATTCTTTGGTACTACTTCCCTAAAAGAAGAAGTAAATGTCATATTGACACCAGAAATCCAATATGGAGTACATACATATGTCATTACACCTCTCCACTGCCCACACATTACACTGGTGTACTCCTATGTTGGTGCTATGACTAAGACTGCTGTGGTCAGTCAAAACGCATAATTTAGCCACCCTTTTCCTGTTGAAGGTCTATGCAGATCTTCAGATATGTGGGTCAAGTCATGGCACCCTCTATAGCTATACCACTCTACAAATCATCTCCTTTGAAGCACAGAGGACATAGACTCGGATCATATTCATGTGAATTTCCTCCTGTTCTCAAAAACATACTTGACTGAATTGGTTTCCCAGAAATGACCCTTAATTAAAGTCTCTGTGCATGTATACTGCGCTGCAGAATGATAGGGTGCTATATAAACTACATAGAGTAAATAATAGTATGGATACACAGAGTTGTATAGATGATATATAATGCCGATGATATTTGAAATAAAATAAATATAAACTTCATGCATCGGCATCATGGAATCACTCCATCCAGACACCCGGCCAGTGGTAAAATAGTTAAAGTGTTCAGAATGACGCCTGCTAGATCACTGCTGCTTATAAAGTCTCATTCCTTCCTGATGTAAATCTTATGTGTTTAAAACTGTTATTACTACCGTGAGCTGTGGATAAACAGCTATGCAGATTCAATTTATGGTCAAGTCTAAGTAATTTTCCACTGTCACCGACATCATGCAATGTTCCCCCAGTGGACCTCCTCCCCGCAGCTGAACGACACTGAGCTTCCACTGGTCATCAAGTGGTTAAGAAGAAAATCTATCCATGGATGGAGGAGTTCTTAGAGAACAGAAGTGCTTAGTTGCTAACAGTTCAAGGAAACCTTCTTGCACCTTATACTAACAATTAGCTGGGGTGGAGGGGCTAAATTTAAATCTGGCCAGTATGCCAAAAGCATACCGTATAGATAAAGTAGAAAACTGTCACCTTTACAGTAGTTGCCTGGTTATTGAAAAACTGAAAATAAAATAATAAATAAAGTTGCAAGAAATTTAGTTTCTAAAATCTTCCTCTGATGCCGGGTTACATTGCTCCTGGATATAAATACCAGGGTGGCATACAAACTATCTGCAAATTTTCACTTAGACATAAGATGTAGTTATTAATAACTATGGACAATAAAAATTGAACGTGACCCAATTTGTCCGTAAACTGTGACATCACTGTGTTTATTATCCCTGTACGGTGACATCTCTGTGTTTATTATCCCTGTACGGTGACATCTCTGTGTTTATTATCCCTGTGCTGTGACATCACTGTGTTTATTATCCCTGTGCTGTGACATCACTGTGTTTATTATCCCTGTGCTGTGACATCACTGTGTTTATTATCCCTGTGCTGTGACATCACTGTGTTTATTATCCCTTTGCTGTGACATCACTGTGTTTATTATCCCTGTGCTGTGACATCACTGTGTTTATTATCCCTGTGCTGTGACATCACTGTGTTTATTATCCCTGTGCTGTGACATCACTGTGTTTATTATCCCTGTGCTGTGACATCACTGTGTTTATTATCCCTTTGCTGTGACATCACTGTGTTTATTATCCCTGTGCTGTGACATCACTGTGTTTATTATCCCTGTGCTGTGACATCACTGTGTTTATTATCCCTGTGCTGTGACATCACTGTGTTTATTATCCCTTTGCTGTGACATCACTGTGTTTATTATCCCTGTGCTGTGACATCACTGTGTTTATTATCCCTGTACGGTGAGATAACTTTGTTTATTATCCTTGTGCTGTGACATCACTGTCTTTATTACCCCTGTGCTGTGACATCACTGTGTTTATTATCCCTGTGCTGTGACATCACTGTGTTTATTATCCCTGTGCCGTGAAATCACTGTGTTTATTATCCCTGTGCTGTGACATCACTGTGTTTATTATCCCTGTGCTGTGACATCACTGTGTTTATTATTAGAGATGAGCGAGTAGTGAAATATTCGAAAGTTCGAAATTCGATTCGAATAGACCGCGAAATTCGACTATTCGACCGAATATCGAATCCCATTAAAGTCTATGGGAAAAAAATGCTCGCCACTTGGAAATCTCAATTCGACCACTTGGAGGTCACCAAGTCCACCCTGAAACCTCAGAAAAGGATGCCAACACTGCTGGAATGCAACTGGGACAGCAGGGGAAGCATGTCTGGGTGCATATAACGCGCCCAAGTCGCACTATTACGCCACTATCACAGCCTCTCAACAATACACTCCAAAGACAATATAACCTCTCTGTAAAGTGAGACCATACAAGGAAACCTTCTTTCCTCTACATTGCCATGGACCCCAAGCCATACTAGACAAAAAAGAAGATAAAATTCTGCACCCCTTAAAATCACGTTGCCTATGACAACCACAGATGGCATAGGCAAGGGAGAAAGCAAATAGACCCCACCCCTAATTGTCATTGTGTGTGTGTGTGAGATGTGGTCAGACATGTCTTCTTTAAAATGTAAAAACAACTCAAACACATGCAGAAGCCTTAAAATGCCCAAATTGTTGGCGCTTGAGATGTCAGTGACCCGACCTGGCCCAGTGTCATGTCTAGCAGGTAAAGCAGTGGGGATGTTGAGGGATGCGTAGGACCGCAAAAGGCAGGAAGAGGCCGTGGGCTGGCCAGAGGCTCATGGAAAATTTTGTGGAGGCCCAAGAGGTGAGACGTCTTAAAAATTATGTGGAGGCCCAAGAGCTGAGACCTCTTAAAATTATGTGGAGGCCCAAGAGGTGAGACCTCTTAAAAATTATGTGGAGGCCCAAGAGGTGAGACCTCTTAAAAATTATGTGGAGGCCCAAGAGGTGAGACCTCTTAAAAATTATGTGGAGGCCCAAGAGGTGAGACCTCTTAAACATTTTGTGGAGGCCCAAGAGGTGAGACCTCTTAAAAATTTTGTGGAGGCCCAAGAGGTGAGCCATAAATATATAAATTTTTCTTATTTACGGAGCAATTCTACGGCGGTTAAGGAGGAGGAGGTGGAGGAGGAAATGGCACTTCATACAGATGGCACTTCACTTTTGGCTGCTTTCCACTGTTGGAGAAGCAAAGTCCGGGTCAATCCACTTGCTGTTCATTTTGATTAGCGTCAGCCTGTCGGCACTGTCGGTTGACAGGCGGCTGCGCTTATCGGTTATAATGCCCCCGGCTGCGCTGAACACCCTTTCTGATAGCACGCTGGCGGCAGGGCAGGCAAGCACCTCCAAGGCGTACAGGGACAGTTCCAGCCACGTGTCCAACTTGGAGACCCAGTAAGTGTAGGACGCCGAGGGATCGGGGAGGACAGGGGTACGGTCTGCCAGGTACTCCCGCAACATCCGCCGATACTTGTCCCTCCTGCTGATAGCGGGCCCCGCAGTGATGGAAGTTGCACGAGGGGGTGCCATGAACGTGTCCCACACCTTGGAGAGTGTTCCCCTGGTGGCTGTGGGCCTGATTGATGTTGTGGGACTCTGGGAGACCCTCTCCTCTCTGCCGCCAGCGATGGTGGGTGGGAAAATCTCCATCATGTTCTGCACGAGTTCCCTCTGGTATTCCAGCAATCGATTCGTCCTCTCCTCTACCGGAATAAAAGAGGAGACGTTATCTTTATACCAGGGGTCCAGGAGTGCGAAGACCCAGTACAGTTTGTTCTCCACTATCCGGACAACACGTGTGTCCCGGGAAAAGCAGCCCAGCATGAAGTCAGCCATGTGTGCCAGACTCTGAATAGGCATGACGTCACTGCCCCCACCAGAAGGATCACTTGCCATTTCCTCCTCTTCCGCCTCCTCTCCGCCCCATCCGCGCTGAACCAATGGGACGCACACAACCTGACTGCTACCCTCGCCGCCAGCATCCTCCTCCTCTTCCACAGCCACCTCCACGTCGTCCTCCTCCTCCTCATCCTCCTCCTCCTGCAACTGCCACCGTGAAGCAGACAAAAGTGTGGTCTGACTGTGTAGCTCCGTTGCGTCTCCTCCTACCCCCGTCTCCTCTGCGTGCAATGCGTTCTCCCTTATTGCGATGAGCGATTCTTTAAGGACGCATAGGAGCGGGATGGTTACGCTCACTATAGCGTCCTCGCTGCTGACCTTCTTGGTGGACTCCTCAAAGATACGCAGTACATCGCATATGTCTGCCATCCATGGCCACTCGTGGTTGGCAAACTGAGGGAGCTGAGTTGGAGGCACGCGTGGATTCATAATCTGGTACTCCATCAATGCTCTCTGCTGCTCACACACCCTGGCCAACATGGAATAGGTGGAATTCCAGCGAGTCGGCAGGTCGCACAACAGCCGATGTTCAGGCAAATGGAGGCGTTGCTGGAGTTTTTTTAAGCTAGCAGCAGCTACAGTTGACTTCCGAAAGTGAGCGCACAAGCGCCGCACTTTCACAAGTAGCTCTGCCAGGTTGGGGTAAGTCTTTAGAAATTTTTGGACTACCAGATTAAAAACGTGGGCCAGGCATGGTACGTGATTGAGTTCGGCAAGCTCCAGAGCCGCCACCAGGTTACGGCCGTTATCGCACACGACCATGCCTGGTCCTAGCTGCAGCGGCGACAGCCACATCTCCGTCTGCTGCAATATGGCGTCCCTCACTTCTGGGGCGCTGTGCTTCCTGTCGCCCAAGCTGATGAGCTTAAGCACCGCCTGCTGACGTCTCCCCGCGCCAGTGCTGCAACGCTTCCAGCTAGCGGCTGAGGGCGATGTTAAGGCAGAGGAGGAGGAAGAGGAGGGGGGTGTATCAGAACCCATGCTGGCAATCTTGGGCGGGGGTGGTAGGTAGGCCGTCTCTGTTTGCGACCCCGTCCCCGCTTCCACAACATTCACCCAGTGTGCCGTCAAAGAAATGTATCGTCCCTGGCCGCAAGCGCTTGTCCACGAGTCGGTGGTCAAGTGGACCTTTGCGCTGACTGCGTACCTCAGGGCCCGCCTGATGTTACGCGACACGTGCTGGTGCAGGGCGGGGACCGCACTCCGGGAAAAGTAGTGGCGGCTGGGGACGGAATAGCGAGGTGCGGCAGCCGCCATCAGGTCGCGGAAGGCCTGCGTCTCCACAAGCCTAAACGGCAACATCTCCAGGGCCAGCAGTTTGGAGATGTGGCAGTTTAAGGCTTGGGCTTGGGGGTGACTCGAGGCGTACTTCCGCCTGCGGTCGAACGCCTGCGAGATGGACAGTTGTTGGGACGAGGAGTGTGAAGGTGCAGGCGAAAAGGCGGGGGAAGGGGAGGCTGAAGGAGAAGGCCCCAAAGTAGCCGAGGCAGAGGCAGATGTGGAGGTGTCCTGGCTGGAGGTCTGGACCGCAGTGGCAGCACACAACAAAGGGGAAGAGGCAGTGGCAGCAAGACCGGGCGCAGGTTGTATTGCGTTTGCTCTCTCCCACTCAGCCCAGTGCTTGACTTCCAAGTGACGCCGCATGCCTGAGGTGGTCATATTGCTCTTCTCAGAGCCCCTACTCAGTTTTGAGTGGCAGAGTGTGCAAACCGCGCTCAGTTTGTCATCTGCACAAACATTAAAAAATCTCCACACCACAGAAGTACGAGGCCTCGATGGGGGAGCTTCGCGCGACTGCCCGCTGCCGGGAACAGCTTCGGCCCTGCTGGCTGTGGCCTCACTTCTCTGTCTGGACTGTCCTCTGCCTATGGACATCCCTCTGCCTGTGGACATCCCTCTGCCTCTGGACATCCCTCTGCCTCTGGACATCCCTCTGCCTCTGGACATCCCTCTGCCTCTGGACATCCCTCTGCCTCTTGCTGCCTTTTTCGGTGCTGCGCAGACCACCACCTCTCCACTGCTTTCCTCGCTGGACATCACCCCTGGCCAAGTGGGGTCGGTCATTTCGTCATCCACCACCTCCTCTTCCACTTCCTCACTCTGCTCCTCCTGCTGCCCACTGGACATTCCAACAGCCTCCCTTGATGGCAACTGCGTCTCATCATCATCATCGCTCATGATAACAGATGCTGGCTCAGGGTCCACATCAGCAGGAGATGGCGAAAACTCAAGTGTTTGGGCATCACTACAAACAAATTCCTCTGCTAGCTCCTGGGATTCTTCCGGCACATCTGAAAAAGGACCCGAAAAGAGCTCCTGGGAGGGGTCAATGGTGGGATGACTCTGTTGACCAGGTGTGGAGGAAGGAGGGTCAGAGTGAGACTGTGTGGATGACTGGCTGGTGGACAACTGTGTGGAAGCGCTATTGGCTATCCATTGCACCACCTGTTCAACCTGCTCAGGCCTCAACAGCGGTGTAACCCGCCCCCTGCTTAACTGTCCCATAAAGGCAGGGATTCTGGATGAGCGGGATCCTGGCTGACCCTCACCAGCAGGCATTGTATCCCCACTGGCTTCAACAAGGCCCCCAACAGCATTTCCGCGCCCCCGTCCACGTCCTATTCCGCTAGCCCCCCTCCGCATTTTATTTTTTTTTTGTTACAATATTTTGCCTTCACAGCCATGAAATTATTTTGCAAGAGAACGCACAGTACAGTTGCCAATTATAAGGCCTATATATTTTATATTTCAAGGTACACAGCCGTGTACTAACTGTTCAGACGGTGGGTATTAACACCAGGTATTTAAATTAGTTTGCAAGAGAACGCACAGTACAGTTGCCAATTATAAGGCCTATATATTTTATAGTTCAAGGTACACAGCCGTGTACTAACTGTTCAGACGGTGTGTATTAACACCAGGTATTTAAATTATTTTGCAAGAGAACGCACAGTACAGTTGCCAATTATAAGGCCTATATATTTTATAGTTCAAGGTACACAGCCGTGTACTAACTGTTCAGACGGTGGGTATTAACACCAGGTATTTAAATTATTTTGCAAGAGAACGCACAGTACAGTTGCCAATTATAAGGCCTATATATTTTATAGTTCAAGGTACACAGCCGTGTACTAACTGTTCAGACGGTGGGGTATTAACAACAGGTATTTAAATTATTTTGCAAGAGAACGCACAGTACAGTTGCCAATTATAAGGCCTATATATTTTATAGTTCAAGGTACACAGCCGTGTACTAACTGTTCAGACGGTGGGTATTAACACCAGGTATTTAAATTAGTTTGCAAGAGAACGCACAGTACAGTTGCCAATTATAAGGCCTATATATTTTATAGTTCAAGGTACACAGCCGTGTACTAACTGTTCAGACGGTGGGTATTAACACCAGGTATTTAAATTAGTTTGCAAGAGAACGCACAGTACAGTTGCCAATTATAAGGCCTATATATTTTATAGTTCAAGGTACACAGCCGTGTACTAACTGTTCAGACGGTGGGTATTAACAGGTATTTAAATTATTTTGCAAGAGAACGCACAGTACAGTTGCCAATTATAAGGCCTATATATTTTATAGTTCAAGGTACACAGCCGTGTACTAACTGTTCAGACGGTGGGTATTAACACCAGGTATTTAAATTAGTTTGCAAGAGAACGCACAGTACAGTTGCCAATTATAAGGCCTATATATTTTATAGTTCAAGGTACACAGCCGTGTACTAACTGTTCAGACGGTGGGTATTAACACCAGGTATTTAAATTAGTTTGCAAGAGAACGCACAGTACAGTTGCCAATTATAAGGCCTATATATTTTATAGTTCAAGGTACACAGCCGTGTACTAACTGTTCAGACGGTGGGTATTAACAGGTATTTAAATTATTTTGCAAGAGAACGCACAGTACAGTTGCCAATTATAAGGCCTATATATTTTATAGTTCAAGGTACACAGCCGTGTACTAACTGTTCAGACGGTGGGTATTAACACCAGGTATTTAAATTAGTTTGCAAGAGAACGCACAGTACAGTTGCCAATTATAAGGCCTATATATTTTATAGTTCAAGGTACACAGCAGTAGTGCCAAATATAGTTTGGTATGTAGCAGAGCACCTAATACACCACTAATGCCTCTCTCTGTCCCTACTCCAGCAGCTATCCCTGAATACAGCAGCCGTTCTCTGTAAAGTCTATATTATAGTAAAGCTATCACTGTACTGCACTATAGTAGCCCTGATAAGGGCTTTTAATCACGCTCCTGCCTGTCCAACAGCTAAAACCTGTCTCTCCCTTCTCCAGCCTCTGTCCCTGACTAAGTTCACGCAGCATATGCGTACGAGCAGGAAGAGCTGAGTTTTTAATATTCGAGGTCACATGGTTTTTCCAGCCAATCCATGTAGACGCCGTTTTCGCGCTGCCAGCGTGCTCAGCGTGCCTGTCATACCCCCCCTGCATGGTGATTGGTGGAAAAAGAGCGCCAGGGAAGGTGGGAGAGGAAACGAATTCTAAGTGCGCCATCGCCGTTATACTCGAACGAAATCGAGTACGACGAATAGCGTAGTATTCGATCGAATACCAGCTCGATCGAACACTACTCGCTCATCTCTATTTATTATCCCTGTGCTGTGACATCACTGTGTTCATTATCCCTGTGTGTGTTTGTTTGCTTTTGCATGTATGCCATGGTAGGAACTGGTGTAAGTTTGTTTTTCACACCCACAGAAGATCTATGGTTAGTTCTGCAAGATGTTCGGAACAACCTCCCTGCCGAGTTCCTTCAAAAACTGTGTGCAGGTGTACCAAGAAGAACTGATGCTGTTTTTAAGGCAAAGGGTGGTCACAGCAAATATTGATTTGATTTAGATTTCTCTTTTGTTTATTCACTTTGCATTTTGTAAATTGATAAAAAAATAAACAATTACTTCTATTTTTGAAAGCATTTTTAGTAAATGCAGATTGCACTGTCACTATGAAAGGTTTTCTTTAAACTCTTCATGACCCTCACATAACAGGATATCAGTGGGGCGCAAGAAGTGTATAGAGCGGAATCACTGGATCTCGCTGCAAATGCGACAGGCGTCAGTTGTGTAATACAAAAGGCACTTGGTCTCAATGACCAGGTTCAGCAATAACTCCAATCACAGTCATTTAAAAGGGGTAGTTCTACCTGAGACAATGGGGGGACATCTGGGACCCACACCTACACGGAGAGGGGAAGGTGCTGTCCGAAGGGCCCCAGGTTTCCCCGGGTCGGGCCACCACCAAGCATTTTCCACTGGCCACTGCTCCCATTCGTTTCTATAGGGCTGACAAAAATAGTCAACCCAAGGTATTTTCAGCGGCCCCATAGAAATTAATAGTGGGTAGCTGCGCATTCACAGTGTACCCTCTACAGCTTTTGTGGCTCTGTTCTTGGTGTAGGTGAGGGTTCCAGAGGGACCTACACCTGCCAGACAATGGGGGCATATCCTAGCGATATGCCCCCATTGTATGAGATGGGGAAACCCCTTTAACCTTAGATGCTATTGATTGTGGCATCTGAGTGGTTAGACAGAGAGAGGGGGCTCCCTCTGTCCTCCAATCAGAGCAATCATAGTGAAATTGTGGGGCTTCAATTGATTGCTATGACATCCTGGGACCTCGTGAAGGGTCCCAGGATGTCATATTGAGATGCTGTTACAGGCAGTCTGTAAAAATCCTATAGATTGCAATAGTATTCTATTGCAGTCTATGGGACAAGCAATCAGAAGACTGCACGGTGAACGTTGCAACAGAAAGAAAATAAAAATACGCGATTCTCAATTTTTTAGTCAGGTGATCAAAAAAAAAGTCTTAATACAGTTCTGTAGATGAATACATAAAAAAAGTTGTGTGTCAGCAAATGGAAATGCAAAGAATTTTTTTTTTTATTTTTCAAAGCTTTTTTTTTTTTTAAGAAGTAAAACAAAATAAAAACGATACCAATTTGGTATCGCTGTAATTGTACCAATGTCATGACATTTTTAACATATTTATTCACCTGACATTTTTTTTCCTGTTTTCAATAAACGATAATAAGCCTTCATAAGATTACGTGAATGAAAAAGTAAAACAGCTATGGATCTTGAATGGTAGGAAGAAAAAATATGAAAATTTGTCTGTGGGTTAATCAGAGCTGATATAGCAAATCATTGAAGGACTTTGCTAGACGTTACACAGTAAACATCTTCCCATTTTACCAGGATTGAGAATTGTATTAGTTAATTATGGATTGTGTAATACCAATTACTAACAAGCTTAACAGGGATTTAACCCTTAGCATACCAGAGGTTTTTTGTTTTTGCATTTTCATTTTTCTTCCCCATCTTCCTTGAGCCATAACTTTTTTATTTCCGTACACATGGCTGTATTAGGGCTTATTTTTTGCGGGAAAAGTTGCACTTTCTAATGCCACCATTTAATATGGCATATGATGTAGTGGGAAGCAGGGAAAAAATTCCAAATGGGGTGGAATTGCAAAACAATATGCAATTCCTCTACAGTTTTACAGGTTTTGTTCCTATGGCGTTCCCTTTGTTGCAAAAGTGACCTGTGCCATTCATTCTCCTGGTTAGTACGATTACAACAATAATATAGGTTTTTCATGTCTAAAAGTGTAAAAATAAATTTAAAAACTTTGAAAAAAAATTTTTGAAAAAAAATGGCAAATTTGCTATTTTGACCCTTTTTTCCATACACTGTTAGCCGTATTGGAAAAATAGTTTTATATTTTAATAGTACGGGCATTTTCAGACACAGTGATGCCCATGATGTTTATATTTTTTTGTTATTTATGTATTTATTCTATGGAAAGGGGGACGATTTAAACTTTTATAGTTTTTAAATTATTTCATATAATTTTTAACAGTTTTATATGGATTTGAGCCGACAAAACCCATTTTTTTTTAAAAAAATTCTGAACCCTCATGGGTCTTTTAGACCCATGATTTCAGGAGAATTGCTAAATTCTTATGTTGGCCTGCCACCTGATGCACAAAATAAGAATTGCAGCTTCAATTTTCACACTTGATCACGGAATCTAAAGGCTTTAATAACCACATTCCGCATTATTGCAAGATTTGTGAAAGTATACAGAATTGTTGTAGAAGTGTTGCCCCATCAGACCTGTATGCTCAAGAATGAAAAATTTGTAAGGAAGGTCAGAACAACCTTAATAGGGAAGATTTATCAAAACTTGTAGAACTGGCTTGGCTGCCCATAGCAACTAGAGATGAGCGAGCATGCTCGTCCGAGCTTGGTGCTCGTTCGAGCATTACGGTACTCGTAAGTGCTCGATGCTCAGACGAGCATCTCGCCATGCTCGAGGAAATGGCATCTCCCGCATTTTGAATTTTTGGCGGCTATAAACTCAGCCAATCACAAGCCAGGAGACTCTGCGGTACACCCAGCATCATGTGGGGCCCTTACATGTCGATAGCAGGGGTTGGCTGGCCAGATCAGGTGACCCTGGAATATACTAGTGACGTCCAGCGGTGCTCGGCTCAGAGGCTGTCTGGATGTCGTTAGGGACAGATCTGCTGCGTTTCAGGGACAGTGTTAGGGCCTGGATTTAGTTCTCTGTTAGGCAGGAGTGATCTCAAAAGAACCCAACAGCCCTTCTAAGGGCTACAAGACTTTTTTTTGTCTCCTGGCTGGGCTGGCTGGCACTAGTAGTGCAGCTATCGCCATATATAACAATTTTTTTTTTATTATTGTTTCTCAGTGATACAAATCCATTTCATACAGCTGTGTGGAACCATTCTGTGTGTCACAGTTCAGCTGTCCAGTCACCACAAACCACAATCCGTATTTTCTGGCCAGGTGACCCATACTGTACGTCACGTAATTAAAAAAGGTATTTTGCTCTCACTGATACAGCTACATTAGAAAAATCTGAGTGCGACATTTTTCAGGGTTGCAGTCAAAATAGCCACCGTCAGCAGGGGCTGAGTTTGCTCTCCGATATATTCTGCACGTCACGTTAAAAAAAAAAAAAAAAAAAAGTTTTTTTGTTGTTTTATCTCAGTGATACAAATCCATATTTTCTGTTCAGGTGACCCATTCTGTACGTCACGTAATTAAAAAAGGTATTTTGCTCTGACTGATACAGCTACATTAGAAAAATCTCTGTGCGACATTTGTCTGGGTTGCACTTAAGCAGACCAAGTCTGCCTAATCTAATAGTTTCAGTGTAATTGCTCCATACTGCACGGTACGTAATAAAATACGTAATTTTGCTCTAACTTATCCACCTATATACAAAGCACAATCCGTATTTTCTGTCCAGGTGACCCATTCTGTACGTCACGTAATTAAAAAAGGTCTTTTGCTCTCACTGACACAGCTACATTAGAAAAATCTGAGTGCGACATTTGTCTGGGTTGCACTTAAGCAGACCAAGTCTGCCTAATCTAATAGTTTCAGTATAATTGCTCCATACTGCACAGTACGTAATAAAATTACGTAATTTTGCTCTAACTTATCCACCTATATACAAAGCACAATCCGTATTTTCTGTCCAGGTGACCCATTCTGTATGTCACGTAATTAAAAAAGGTCTTTTGCTCTCACTGATACAGCTACATTAGAAAAGTCTGAGTGCGACATTTTTCTGGGTTGCACTTAAGCAGACCAAGTCTGCCTAATCTAATAGTTTCAGTGTAATTGCTCCATACTGCACGGTACGTAATAAAATACGTAATTTTGCTTTAACTTATCCACCTATATATTAACTTGTTCAGATTGAACAAGTTTGTGGGTTTCAGTACAGCAGGCCCATTTTTTTTTTTTGTATATATAATACACTTATATACAGAAAATGTTGAACCCCAGGGCTAAGGGTCGAGGACGAGGGCGTGGGCGTGGGCATTCAATTACTGCAGGGGGCAGAGGCCGTGGTCCTGGGCAGGGTGAGACAGTACCTGCTGATGAGGGAGCAGGGGAACGCCGCAGAGCTACACTCCCTAGCTTCATGTCTCAACTTACAGGGACACGTGGTAGAGGACTGTTGAAACCACAACAGTGCAAACAGGTGATGTAGTGGATTGCGGACAATGCTTCAAGTAATTTGCCCACCAGTCAGTCTTCCATGCAGTCCACCCACGTTACCCAAGGGAGCACTCCTCTGGCTCCTCCACCTCAACCTCCTTCCCCCCAGTCTGCCCCCTCCCAGGAAAATTTGGAATGCGATCCGGCATACTCTGAGGAACTGTTTTCTGGACCTTTCCCAGAGTCACAAACCACTTCTCAGGTTGCTGCTGACCTCTTTCCCGATGCCCAAGTTTTCCAACTGTCGCAGTCTGTGGGTGATGACATTGTTGACTTAGTGGAAGAAGTGTGTAAAGAGGTGTCAGACGATGAGGAGACACGGTTGTCAGGGCAGGAAGTCCGAGGGGGGAGCAGACTGAGGAATCGGAGGATGACGAGGTGACTGACCCAAGCTGGGTTGATAAGCCGAGTGAAGACAGTGCTTCTGAGGCGGAGGCGAGTGCTGCACCAGAACAGGTTGGAAGAGGCAGTGGTGTGGCCAGAGGGAGAAGCAGGGCCAGAGCTGGTGCATCAGCAGCAACTGTTTCACGTAGTGAAGCTCCCGTGGCGAGGCCTAGATGTTCGCAAGTCTGGAGGTTCTTTAAAGAAATTGAGGATGACCGACGGACTGTGGTGTGCAACCTGTGCCACACCAGGATCAGCAGGGGTGCCACCACTACTAGCCTAACCACCACCAGCATGCGCAGGCATATGAGTGCTAAACACCCCACTCAATGGAACCAAGGCCGTTCACCTCCTGCGGGTCACACCACTGCTCCTTCCCCTGTGTCACTCGCTGCCTCTGCTAGTCAACCCCCTGCCCAGGACCCCGGCACGAGCGCCTCCCGCCGGAAAACCACACCTTCGCCCACAGATCCTCCACAGCGTCCACCAATGTGTCCCTGCGCAGCGTTCAGCTGTCTTTACAGCAGACGCTGGAACGCAAGAGGAAATACAGTTCCACCCACCCACATGCCCAAGCCCTTAACGTCCACATGTCCAAATTGCTGAGCCTGGAGATGCTGCCCTATAGGCTGGTAGAGACCGACGCCTTTCGCAACCTCATGGCGGTGGCTGCCCCTCGGTATTCGGTCCCCAGCCGCCACTATTTTTCCCAATGTGCCATCCCATCCCTACACCAGCACGTGTCACAGAACATCATCCGTGCCCTGACCAACGCTGTTTCTGAGAAGGTCCACAAGTGCTGCCGGGCAGGGACACTATATATCACTGACGGCACATTGGGTTAACTTGGTTGAGGCTGGGACCGAGTCTGACCCTGGGGCCGCTCATGTACTGCCCACACCGAGGATTGCGGGGCCTACCTCGGTCACGGTCTCTCAGACGTACTATGCCTCCTCCTCTGACCCCTCCTCCTCCTCCACCTCCTCCTCCGAATTACCATCCGTGGGCACGGCGCCTTCAGTCGGTAGCTCTAGGCGCAGCAGTGCCGTGGATAAGCGCCAGCAGGCGGTGCTCAAACTGCTGAGCTTAGGTGACAAAAGGCACACCGCCCAAGAGCTGTTACAGGGCATCACGGCGCAGACCGATCTGTGGCTGGCACCGCTGAACCTCAAGCCAGGCATGGTTGTGTGTGACAACGGGCGTAACCTGGTGGCGGCTCTGCAACTTGGCAGACTCACACATGTGCCATGCCTGGCCCACGTGTTCAATCTCATAGTTCAGCGGTTCCTCAAGACATACCCCAATCTGTCTGATTTGCTCACCAAGGTGCGCTGCATCTCTGCGCATTGCCGCAAGTCGACCACAGATGCTGCCACTCTCAGGGCAGCGCAGCGCCACCTACAACTGCCCGCTCACCGACTGTTGTGCGACAAGATGGAATTCGACATTAAACATGTTATCCAGAGTTTACCAGCAGCGCAGAGCGATTGTAGACTGCCAGATGTCAACTTCCACCAGAACTGGTAGTCAGGTCAGTCAGATTCCTCAAGTCTACAATGAGGAGTGGATGTGGATGTCTGATATCTGCCAGGTGTTGACCAACTTTGAGGAGTCAACACAGATGGTCAGCGGCGATGCCGCTATTATCAGCCTCACCATCCCGTTGCTTTGCCTGTTGAAAAACTCACTGCTCAGCATGAAGTCGGAAGCTTTGCGCTTGTCACAAGAGACGGTGGAGGAAGATACGTCACTTGATAGCCAGAGCACCCTCCGGTCTGTTTCTCAGCGCGTATCGGAGGAGGGGGGTGAGGAAGAGGAGGAGAATGTCGGCGAGACAGAAGAGGGTACCAATGCTCAGTCCTTCTTAACTCTTGAGCGTGTATGGGCTGAAGAGGAGGAGGAAATGGAGAGTCAGGACAGTGAGGAGAGGGAATTCTTGCGTGTTGGGACTCATGCGCACATGGCAGACTTCATGTTAGGCTGCCTATCCCGTGACCCTCGCGTTAGAAGCATCTTTTCAAACACCGCTAGCGGCAGAGGGCATGGTTCTGTGGGCCAAGTAGCGGGGGAGAGGAGGCGAGCAGGCAGCTTGTCCAGCACTGGCAGGGGAACGCTCTCCAAGGCCTTTGCCAGTTTTATGTCACCCCAGCAAGACACTGTCACCTGTCCCCAGTCTAGGCAGAGTAGGGGGGAGCTGTACAGAAAGATGGTGAGGGAGTACCTAGCTGACCATACCAACGTCCGGACAGATCACTCTGCTCCATACAACTACTGGGTTTCAAAGCTGGACACGTGGCCTGAACTGGCACTGTACGCCTTGGAGGTGCTGGCCTGTCCTGCCACTAGCGTGTTGTCAGAGCTGGTATTCAGTGCAGCTGGTGGCAACATCACCGATAAGCGTACACGCCTGTCAACTGACATCGCTGACAGGCTGACGCTTATTAAAATGAACAAAGCCTGGATTTCACCGGAATTCAAATCTCCGGGGGAAAGCAGCTAAAGATTAACATTACTTATGTATCCGATTCCTCTTCTCTACTCCTCCTACTCCTCCTCCTCCTTGTCGTCTTTGCCTAACGCTGACCCAAAAAACGCAATTTTTTTAGAGGGCCAACTGGCACTCTTTTACCACAATTTTTCCGGAGGGCCCCCTACAGGCCCTCTCCCCAAACAATTTTTCCGGAGGGCCACCTACAGGCCCTCTCTCTAAACAATTTTTCCGGAGGGCCACCTACAGGCCCTCTCTCCAAACAATTTTTCCGCAGTGTCAACTACAGACAGTGTAAAACCATGTTTCAGGAGCGTCAAACAGACAGTCCAAAACAATTTTTCAGGAGGCGCATGTACCGACATTTAAAAAAAAATAAATTTTCTGTGGGTCGACTTCATGTAATCCGAAAAGAAAAAAATTTTTGGAGGCTCAACAAAAGCCATTTCACTGCATTCTCAGTCGGACAAAGTCATTGGTGGTGTAACCGCCATGCTGTGTCAGGCTAAATTTTTGGGTGCTTCACCAGCTACCGCATACTAACTCAGTCACTCTGTTGTCACCGCCACCATACAGGGCCACAAAAAATGTTTATGTGGTTCGCCTGCTACCGCAGTGTCACTCGCTCACTCTGTTGTCACCGCCATGCTGCGTCAGGCTAAATTTTTGGGTGGCTCACCTGTTACCTCATCTAACTTGGTCACTTGTTGGTGTCACCGCCATGCTGTGTCAGGCTTATGCCTGCATCGTGTGGCTGGGGATAGGAGAGCAGTGCCAGCATGGGTGATGGACCTTCATTGCACCTAGTTGGGTACTTCCCTAACATGTGATGGGCATGTGCCTCGCCTTTCTTGGTCTGGGTGAGCACAATTGCCATGAGGGTAACCACCAGGCTGTTGCAGGAGAATTTGGGGTAATGGTGGGATTAGGCAGCCTCAGAGGCATCCATGCATGCTGCCCATGCTGTTTCCTGTCCATTTCCTTGGTGTTTCCATCATTTTCTGAGGTTTCCAGGTTTTCACCCAGCCAGAGCCTTGGTCCCCTGCAAAAATGCTTGCGTCTCCCATTGACTTCAGTGGGGTTCGTTACTCGAAACGAGCACCCGAGCATCGGGAAAAGTTTGTCTCGAATAACGAGCACCCGAGCTTTTTAGTGCTCGTTCATCTCTAATAGCAACCAATCAGATTTCACCTTTCTTTTTTCAGAGTTCCTTTAGAAAATGAACCGATCTGATTGGCTGCTATGGGTAACTCAGCCAGTTTTTCCTTACATCAGTTTTGATAAATCTCCCCACAATGTCTTTCACTAGAAAACTAAAAACACAACTAATATGAAGAACATATGGCATAATACACCAGAGAGATGCATATGAAGCTAAGAAATGTGAAGTATTTTCCATAAAACTATGTAGGGACACTAGGTGGCGCTATGCTCAATTCAATAATAAAATATACACAATTAAGCCTATATATGTTTATGCGCTTTAACATGTAGTTCTGCCATTAATAGCTCAGTTGCTATGAAATGCTAATCATTATAAAACTAAATATATATGCAAGAAAACAAAACTACTAAAAAAATTATATAAATCCAGAGGCAGACTGAATTCTACTTGGTTTGTTTTATTAAAAGATGAAAGATAATAATGAACACGTCTGTTAAAGCAGTTTCATTAAAAAAAAATATGACTGACAATATTAACTGTATCTGACATTATTACAGTATCAGCTTTGCTAAACTTATAGGAACTTGGTTGCTCCCTTACCCTTTGTTACCCGAAACCAAATTAAAAGTGATATTTTGATATTTTATGTTTTGTGCCCTTCCTGCTAATTTAACCAGTTCAATACTGTGTCATTTACAGTAAACCCTACCCTCCCCCGACCTGGCACATTTTCTGATTTTTTTAGTACCTGAGTTTTTAAGGGCCATAGTTCTTTTTCTGCTTGGTTATATAAACAATTTTTTACATCTTTTTGCCAGCGATGCAGGTGGCTTTTGTTCAGTATTTTTTGTCCCCTAGGACCCAGCAGTTTTTGCAGACCCCTTTGCGCCAGCAATCACATGATCGCTAAGCCCAGAGCAGGAAGTGGTGGCAGTACTGCTCCAGTTTCTGTACGGAGGACTCAAAGAACACTCACTGAGCGCTGTGTATACAGCAATGGAGAAGGAGGGGATGGTAAAATGCTGACAGCATGGTGCCCGCTGCCACAACTGTACGATTAGTGGGCAACTGCCATGTCTGCAAAATCGTTAAGAAACGTCCTTGGAGAGATAAGCATGGACCTCCTGGACTGGACGTATATAGCAAACGGGCGGTCCAGAGGCAGTTATACGGTCATTAATTTACAAATATACTTTTTAATTAACCTTTATTTAAACCATATGACACTGCTCATGGAGTTGTGTGGTTTACAATACCCCATATATACTCAATCAGGGAAGACCGAGTCAACAGAGGGGAATTCCCATGATCAGGATCATCATTTCTAGGTCTAAGTCAAGAGTGGTTACAAAGATTGTCTCTTGATGCGGGCCTGGGGACCGGTCTTGTCCAGCATTACACAGAGACCTACTGATTTACTGTGTGATGGAGCTGCAGGGAGATTGAACACTTACTGTCTGGTTTTCCCACAGATTACATCTGATTGTTGGGGGTCCCAGAAGGGGGGATTCTTTGTGATCAGCTTATTGTGAAGGGAACCTTGTAACAAGTAAGGATTGTTCAAAGCGGAGAGTCCCTCTAAATCAGAATTAAATTAGAGTTAATAGACTACAACTTTCTAAAGCCTCTGTTCCAGGAGTGGTAGAAGATAGCTGGGAACAGTTCCAAACATGAAATCACTTGACAGTGGTTTATTCTTGTCTGCCAAAGCAGGTTTTTATAACTAAATGTCAAAGGTGCCATAGACCTTGTTCGAATAAAAGTCATTAGAGCGGTTGTTTATTTCCCAGGGGACTTGCTAAATTACCTCGTGTCCCTAGTTGGCAGTCCTTTAGCTTTATAACTTGATACACATACCAGTATATAGTGTTTGATATTACACCAAGAACTTGACTGAAAAATTGGAATCAAATTCCCACAGTCCATTTGGTGCACTCTTCACTGTGCCACTGTGGCCCTCATATGGGGGAGAATTGCTTTATGTGGTAAAAGTTGGCACATTGGCATTGACTGGAGCAATTTTCAAGTGACTCAATGTATTTCTATGGATGCTAATTTATAAACTGTTGTTTGCAGCCCTAGCTCCATACGATAAACTTTATGTGCTTTTGCCAACTTAAGACAACACCTTGCCAAAGTACTGGTGAACCTGGTGCTTTATTGGAACTTTAAATGTGACCTTTACCTCCATCAGGTCACATATTCAGTTAGAGCTAGAACAATGGACAGGCCTTAAAGACACATACATATAGAAGTAACGTACACACCTGTATACGTAGTCAGAATAAAACTGAACCCAAGTGTGGGAAAAAAAGAATTATATTCGTTTTTGCTTCTCCCACGATCAGGTTTTGTTTTTGACAACTTTATCAAATACCCTTATAACTGTGGCTGCCACAGTGCCCCCATCACAGTGGCCGCCACAGTGCCCCCATCACAGTGGCCGCCACAGTGCCCCCAATACAGTGGCTGCCACAGTGCCCCCACATAGTGGTTATTCCCCTTCATGTCCCCACCCACATTGTGCCTCCTTCACAGAATTATGCCCAGCTGTGCCACCAGTAATATGCCCTGCTGTGCCCCCAGTAATATGCCCACATTGTGCCCGCGAGTAATATGCCCACATTGTGCCCCCGAGTAATATGCCCACATTGTGCCCCCGAGCAATATGCCCACATTGTGCCCCCCAGTAATATGCCCACATTGTGCCCCCCAGTAATATGCCCACATTGTGCCCCCCAGTAATATGCCCAGTTATGTGCCCCTCACAGAAAGTAAAAAAATAAACACCACATACTTACCTTCTTCCTAGCAGCAGTGGGATATTGGCTGCTCTAGTCTATGAAGGAGGCGGAGCCAAGGCTGACTGTCGCCCCCCTGCACAGACCAGAGGTGCAGAGGCAGGCCAGGGGGAGGGATGATTAAGCAGAAAGCCAATGCCAGCTCTCTTCTTCATCATTACAGGCAACTGTCTCTGCTTCCTATGGACACAGGGACAGCTGCCAGAAAGTGGGACATACCTCCCCCATACCGGGACAGCAGAACACCCACTGCAATCAAACTGTCCCGCTGGAACGGTTGGGAGGTATGCAACTACAACATGGGGTGACCTTTGGGTTTTTCCAGGGCCACTTTAAGTTTCAAGTCCGCCCCAGGCTACTTTTACAATAGTGTTTTTTCTGGATCAGGCAGAGTTCAGCAAAAACGCTTCTGTTACTGATAATACAACCATCTGCCTCCGTTATGAACGGATCCGGTTGTATTATCTTTAATATACCAAAGACGGATCCGTCATGAACTCCATTGAAAGTCAATTGGGGACAGTTCCTTTTGCTATTGTGTCAGAGAAATCCGTCCCCATTGACTTGCATTGGGGGTCATGACGGATCCGTCTTGCTCCGCAACACAGGATGGAAAGCAAACTACGACATGTTGCGCTTTGCTCTCCGGTCTGGGAACGCAACCAAATGGAACGGAATGCTCTTTGGAGTGCACAATGAATGGGGACAAAACTGAAGCGTTTTTTTCTGGTATTGAGCCCCTATGATGGCCCTCAATACCGGAAAACTTAAACGCTAGCATGAAAGTAGCCTAATGGTGGCAGCCACACCACCATCATAGTGGTGACAACTACTTGCTCCTTTCTAGCTGTTCAAGGGCGTACAATGCTTGTTCTCTGCCCGGGTAAAGGGCCCTTTGTGTGCAGGACAGCAGAAGGCAGCTGTAACGTATATGGTTACTTTTCCATGAGCACATACTAGACATATGCAACACAGGAGGCCGCCCAGCTGAATATCACTGCTTAATCATCATGAATGACTACACAAAAACTGATGATCTGAACAAGTACAACCTGTCCAGATGTTTAATCTGCTAGTTTACCGTCATCAGATGACATTATCAGGAACAGCATCGTACATGTTGTGCTCGTGACAAGTGTATCTCTTGATATCTCTGCTATCTAATCAGATGATGGTGCAACTGAATATATTATCACACAGGATGCGTGATGTGGTCAGTTAGATCATTCTGACATCTCGGTTGCTCTGAGACAGTTACAAATTCTAGTATAGACATGCGGATCATGAAGACAGTAGTATGTTAGAACCACATTGCTATGACAGATACATCTGCTGAAGATACACTTCCTTGTGAGTGCACTCTTGGAACAGATTGTGAATTCCTGGAGCTTCCTGGATGACAAACATTGCATGAGAGATGCGCAGCCATTCTCAGCATCTTGTCACCCAGACACTTGCTTTTACCGAATGCACCTTCCTGACACGGTTTACATCACGTCCGTCCTGTTTATACTGCTCGTTTGGATTGTTATGAATCAGAAAAGACACAATTTCCTTCCTTTCTTAAACTAACGGCCCCAGATCTGCCAGCAGAGCCCTCAATGTGTACACTGTGGTTAGATAATGAGGAGGTGGACTTTCGGCTAGCTGCAGCGAAGAAGACACCTGTCTGAATGAATGTAGACAGCAAAGATGTCGCAGACGCATAATCATATAAATGTTATACTGGGGAGGAAAGGAATAAACGTATCACTAATGAAAATTACTCATCACTACAACATAATATATCATATCAAGCATTAATTCTCTAATACACATAACTCTTGTATATACATTGCATATGGGAGACTCAAATTACCTGAATTTGGTAGTCCTCACCAATGCCCTCCAACTTCTTCTTGCATTCATATATGGCTGACTTGATATCATGCATTTCCGAACACAAAGAAATAGCATGGTCCACCTATATGTAAAAAATAAAATTGTCACCATGTCCTGGTTACTTGCATGTCCAAAATATAGCGGAATATAGACAGTGTGATGAATCTGGGAACCCTATTGACTACAAGAAGGTATGGCCAAACCAGTTCTTGCCTGCACGTGTTTTCATAAATAAAGTCTACAGGTTGTCAATGTTTCCTTGCAGTGCTGGGGTCATGGGTTTGAAGCCAACCAAGGACAACATCTGCAGGTTCTCCACAGGTAGGGGCCCCATTTAAACTTTCAAATTTCCTGTCCAGAACAACTGCCGATACAGCAAGTTGACTGGTGCTCAATTAGGCTACTTTCACACTAGCGGCACGGGTGTCCAGCAGGCTGTTTTTCGGCGGGTGAACAGTCTGCCGGATCCGTGCTGCCGCTAGTGCACATGTGCGGTCGGAACTATGCTCCAGCCCCAATCACTATAATGGGGGTGGGCCGGAGCTCCGGCCGCAGCACGGCACACATGCCGAGAGGCGGCCGGACTAAAATTCTGACATGTCGTAGTTTTTGTTTGCCATGCTGCAGCCGGAACTCCGGCCAGCCCCCACTATAGTGAATGGGGTCGGAGCGTAGTTCCGGGTCACACACGTGCACTAGCGGCAGCACGTATCCGGCAGGCTGTTCACCCGACGCTAGTGTGAAAGTAGCCTTACCTGAATTTCCATGAAGCAACCATTGGCTATTTGTGATGCGCTTTTCTCACAAAAGGACTTAAAGAGCATGGATAGTTGTATGGTTGGGGTGATTCCATGGAAAGTCAATGGCTGGCATATAGGCACTTGACCCCAACACACAACACACACTAGGGTCAATTTCGAAGGAAGCCAGTTTTCCTACATGCATATTGTCCTAAGTTGGACTAGAACCCAGGACCCCAGCACTGCAAGGCACTAGTGCGATGTGCTGCCAACAACCGACAATTTTTATACCGCATAAAACGGGGCACGTTTACCCGTGGGAATGATCGGGAACAACCTGTGTAAAGGGCCTTCAGAGTGAGTCTCCTGTGAGTTCAGGTTTCCTTGTACATCCCAAAAAACATACTGATGGGTTTGTCCAAAGGAAAAAAAAACAAAAATGCAAAATAAAAATAAAAAATTATAATATATAATATAATAAGAAAAATTATATATATATATATTATAGGATGAAGCTCATAGGATGAATGCTCATCTCTAGCATGTATATTTATATAAAGCACACACACACATACATAAAGAAACATAAAGAAAATCACACAGGTAACACCATGCTCATGACATGCACAACTAAAGCGTACACTGTATGGAATACCCTCTTCCTCAGAAAGTAACGTTATCTGATTATATACCTAACACAGATTATTTCTTTTACAAGTGATTCAGCAGGAAATTATTTTCCCTAAAGAAACCAGAGATTAATCTATGGGGATTAAATTGCAGAAAATTGTGCAAAGCAGGACAGTTTTTAAAGAGGATTAATCTCAAGAGAATCCATTGCAGAGATTAATCTGTCTTGTTCAGCCCTTAATTACATTCATACAGTTGGCCACACATTATCTTGGAAAACAATGCTTTATATGGGAAAGGAAGAATGTGATGAAATCCATTATAAATATCACATTATTGCCTTCTTTCTTTCATTATAAATCTGCTAACAAATCTCAATCATGAAGAAGGCAAAATACCAAATGAAGACAATTTAATGGCTTCTGAAAGTGTCAGAGACACATGGTGAGCTGTATGCTTCTCCTGTTAAGATTCGGTTGAATGCAAATTAGCATTTTGTTGGGTGTGATCATCATTCTGATTTTTTGCAACTGCTGTATTACAGTCATCTCAGCTGAATCACACGTATCATACACACACTCTGCATTCACACGTATCATACACACACTCTGCATTCACACGTATCATACACACACTCTGCATTCACACGTATCATACACACACTCTGCATTCACACGTATCATACACACACTCTGCATTCACACGTATCATACACACACTCTGCATTCACACGTATCATACACACACTCTGCATTCACACGTATCATACACACACTCTGCATTCACACGTATCATACACACACTCTGCATTCACACGTATCATACACACACTCTGCATTCACACGTATCATACACACACTCTGCATTCACACGTATCATACACACACTCTGCATTCACACGTATCATACACACACTCTGCATTCACACGTATCATACACACACTCTGCATTCACACGTATCATACACACACTCTGCATTCACACGTATCATACACACACTCTGCATTCACACGTATCATACACACACTCTGCATTCACACGTATCATACACACACTCTGCATTCACATGTACCATACACATACTATGCAACCCAAGTAAATCACATGTATCACACATAACGGAACCCAATGCAAATCACATGTATCATACACACATTGCAACTCAATGCAGTCATTTTATCACACACTCTACATTCACTTGTATCATACACACTAACATAATGCAATCACACACAGTGCAGCATAATGTAATCGCAAGTATCACACACAATGCAGCTCAGTGCCATCACACACACAATACATAATCATCAACGCAATCTGATCAAAGTATCACACACATAATACATTTAAAGGGACACTATCGCGAAGAACACAATTTTGATGTTTTACAACATAACAAAAGCAGGTTTTAACATAATGTATTTTTCAAATTGTGTAAATGTTTTTTTTTATTCAGTTTTCTTGCCTTACATGGGGGCTGCCATGTTGGTGTAAAGTGTGACAAGTAAAGTGTGACAGTCTGGGTTTACAACACAATGGCACCTCACTTACGGCAGGCATGTACATAGGTTTCCTCAGTCGCTGCCGACCCTATAGAGAATGAATGGAAGACGTGAGCCCGCCCCTGTGATGACACCAGTAACACACAGCCAGGTCCTTCCTCCTTGCTGCTGGGGGAAGCCCACTGTGCCTGCTCCTCACTCCTGCAGCAGCGTCCTTGTCTTCATTAGGCTGCCTGTTCTAAATTCTATGGCAGCTTACCCCAGCAGTGCAGACAATTTTTGCTGAGTGTACTGCTGGGGTGAGCGGCCCAGGACTCAGAAACAGAGTAGATGGAGGTTCTTGGGGCTGTAGGACCATAGTGATGTAATTGGCCATGTGACCAGTGGGGGAGGAGCCTGAGGAGCAGAGATCTGTGTTTTTGTAACAAAGCCATTGTCTCATCTTATCTTGCTGAAGCAGTGATGTCACCGCTGAAGGTGTGAATTGCTGATGTCATTGGTACCACCCATTTTTTTGCAGCATGCCTACTTACAGGTTGCTCAAAGCCTCATTTGGCCAGCAGAGCTCCCCCTGGTGACCAAAGATGGTAAATATGGTAAAATCTAATATTTATAATATTTCACACATTGGAATTTTTATTTATTTATTTATTATTTCTTACAAATATATAATAGATTTTTTTTAGCATAAATAAAATATAGAACAGGTTTTTGTGATAGATTCCCTTTAAGTGCAATCACATGTATCATACACACACACAATACATTCATACATTAAATACATATTATGCAACTCAATCATCACACGTATTATACATGATGCATTCACATATTATATGCATTAAAGGGTTTCTGTCACCAGTTTTGGGCATATAAAACAGGATGACATTTGCAATGTGCAAATGTCACCTGATGCCCAAACTGGTGATCATTTTTTTACTGGTGCCCCCGTTTTTGAAATAAATCAACTTTTGTCGTATGCAAATGAAGCTTACTAGGTGCAAGGGGCGGTAACCCTGCACCTAGTAAGCGCCGTTTCCCTACCTTTATTCACGCCCCCTTTGTTGTGATAGACAGGGCCAGGCAGCTCGCTCTAGCTGCTCCTGGCCCTGTCCGTGCTGAAAATCCCGCGCCTGCGCCGTTCGGACTTCATTCGGCGCAGGCGCAGTGAGTGCCGATTGCTGCCGGGCTCCCGGCTTCCTCACTGCGCCTGCGCCGATGACGTCACAGAACACCCAGAAGAGAAGGCGGCGCAGGCGCAGTGAGGAAGCCGGGATCCCGGCAGCAATCGGCACTCACTGCGCCTGCGCCGAATGAAGTCCGAACGGCGCAGGCGCGGGATTTTCAGCACGGACAGGGCCAGGAGCAGATAGAGCGAGCTGCCTGGCCCTGTCCATCACAACAAAGGGGGCGTGAATAAAGGTAGGGAAACGGCGCTTACTAGGTGCAGGGTTACCGCCCCTTGCACCTAGTAAGCTTCATTTGCATACGACAAAAGTTGATTTATTTCAAAAACGGGGGCACCAGTAAAAAAATGATCACCAGTTTGGGCATCAGGTGACATTTGCACATTGCAAATGTCATCCTGTTTTATATGCCCAAAACTGGTGACAGAAACCCTTTAATAAATGTACAAAACACAATGGGTGACATTCATCAAAACTGGTGATAAGGAAAACTGGCTTAGGCACCCAAAGCAGCCAGTCAGATTGATCCTTTCATTATTTAAAAGAGCTAAAAAAAAATGAAAGGTGAAATCTGATTGGTTGCTATGGGAAACTAAGCCAGTTTTCCATAGCACCAGGTCTGAAAAATTTCCCCCTAATCTAGAAGTTCATTTGGTTGTTTTTGACTTTTAGAAAAATGCATCATGAAGACGTCCATCCACCATGAATCACATTGTGTAGTAGGATGCTGCTGTAATGTGAACACTTCTTCTGAGCCATAGTTACCTCTTCAACTATTTGTTCTCCATTTGGTACCATATTGATGAAGTTTTGTATCACCTGGAAACGTTCTTTTGGCAAGTCATTGGTGCTCTGGGTGATCCTGGAACGCAAATAGCCAAATGTATGAAAATGCCACACTGCAGTAATATATTTGGCACAAGTGCAATGTAGTTGCTCCTAATTCAGTAATAGTATGTCTGGGAAATGCCTGGTGTGGCGTTGCAACTTTTTTGCAACTTCTTAAAATGTTGCAAATAATACAAAAAAGTGATCTTCAAGGAAAACTCCACATCTAAAAGTGGGGCAGGCAGCCAAATGTCTCCAAATTTTGCGCAACAGTGGCTGTGTGCCATAAATTGTGACATTTTTACACCAAAAACTGGCGTAACACATTTGATAAATGTCCTCCTTTAACTTCAACACACTGATCAAAAAATGTTAAGAAAAACTCATCAGTTACTAGCCAGGCAGACCAACTAATTAAAGGAATCTGTCACCTACAGTTCTTTTACTGCATGTAATCGACGGCAATACTACGTACTGCTGTGTAACATGAGTAATACTATACCTGAACTCTGCCCGCGTCATTAGCCTCGGGGAAATCTTGCGCAAGCGAACTGCCTGCACAGGGCATGGACTCACTGTAGGTACCGAGTATGTGCTGAGCCCTGTGACGCAAGACCAATGCCCACAGTATGGAAGTATCTGTGCTTGCGAGAGATTACCCCGAGGCAAGCGCTAATGATAGCGCAGAGACTTCCCTGCTATGGGCATTGGACTCGCGCACAGGGCTCAGTGCTTGCGCACTACCTATAGTGAGTCCATGACCACTTCAGGGAAGTCACTGCGCAGACAGTTCACTTCCACAAGAGTTCACCGACGTAGGCAGAGTTCAAAACAAGTACGAGACAGAGCAGAACAAGTGAAGGGGTGGTCTACTGTTCTGGGCATTTTCTGACGTTCTGAAAGATCACTAACCCAGACAGATATAGGGGCACATTTATTAAGACTGGCGTTTTAGATGCCGGTCTTAATAACCCCTATATCTGGCAGTGAATCCGCCGGAGTTAGGAAGAGGCGCCGGCCTCTACATAAGTTCGGGGAATCATCCACCACTTCTTAGCTGTGTTACATTTAGACCATTTTCTACGTCTAAAACAGGCACCCACGCCACGTCCACTTTTTTAAGACCAGGCGTGAGTGGGGAGACGTCGCAGATTGAAGTCCTTTGCGCCACAATCTGCGCCAGAAATATGCCTAGTTTAGGCGTATTTCTGTTTGATGAATGACCCCCATAGTTTTAATCATGTTACACAGCACTACATAGCATTGCCATCGGTTACATACAGTAAAAGTAGGTGACAGATTCCCTTTAAGACATATGGCTTGTAAAGAAATCATTAGAACAAAGCCAAGTCTTTCCACCTGCCAAAGTAGACTGGTACCAAATATTCACATTGTCATAGAAACCAACTCCTGTCTGTTAGTCTTAGTATGTAAATATATCTGATTTATGTTAGGCTCCATAAGAACGTGGAATATTCAAAGTGAATGTTATGGCTTAGCTATGTACTTGCTAGCAATTACATTCAGGGTAAGGATATATATTGGCTAGATTTGCACTATATGACTGTTGTAATGTATGATCTGCTACAAGGCATTATCTCATTTTTCCCACGTGATGTCTTTAATGCCAGCCCGTCCTCTTTCCCCACCACACCTACTTTTGTAGACCTGCTGTGAGCGGGGTAGTTACAGATTGCAGCACAAAGAGTCTTTGTGCCACAATCTGCCCAGAAATATGCCTAATTTAGATGTATTTCTGTAAGTAAATGACCCCATTGGACTTAATATGGAATATTGTGCTGGGTTTTTTTGTGATTTTACTTGGGATTTATTTGGGAATATTGGCCTATTGATATATTAGGCCTCTTCTTTGGTTCCATTGTGAGCTGTGTTGAGGGGGAGGTTGTCATACAAATAATTCTTTGAGACCACCAAGTCCTTTTGTGGTGTTTTTTAACAGTTTTTTAAACCGTCCAATAAAGCTTTAATCATTTTATATGGTCTGCATCAGTTTTTGCCGGTAGCACTAATTGGCTTTCATTTGGTGGTGCCCATCCTGTGTTTCATATGTGTGTAGACATTTTCTTTATCTGTCAATCCCAATTTGCCAGTTTAGCCACGGCATGTTGAGGTTGGGATCATTCCTATGACTGATAGGCCACATTCTGGCAGATACTAATCTTATTTGTGTGGTTGGCTTTACTCAAATAAACCCAACCGGTTTCAGTCATATACAGCTGGATTCACATGCTACAAAGTGTTTCCACGGGACAAGTATGGCAACAGATTAACCAGAGATTTTGATACAAATTTTACCCACTCACAACATTATGGAGCAGATTTACTAATCCTATGGATGGTGGAAACATAAACTGCACCAGATTTATCACAGGCTCAGGCTGGATTATAAATCTGGTGCAGGGATAGACACTTTTGTCTAACTCTGTACAAATTATTGGTTGGCTTACTTTGAAACAAAAGTTTATGCCAGAATATTGGCGCAATCTTAGGCCATGCCCCCTTTTCCAGCAAAGCCCCTGTCCCGTCTTGAGTTGGAAAAAAAATAGAGAGGCCCTAGTTGGGCCAAATTGTGCCAACTCATTCAACGTTTTAGAAACACTCTAGGTGCAGACACATTTAGTAAATATGGTTCAATGAGTTAAATTCAGAAGGCAAAGCATAAATATGAAAATTTGGAACATGATCTGAAATCTATACAGATATACAATCCCATTCATGTGCATTATACAGCACTCAGTCATGGAATTTTGCAAAAATCTGGAACAAACAGAAAACATCTAAAAGTCAATGAAAGAATCAGTTCAATAACATTTAAAAGGACTCACATCTGTTTTTCGGTTAAACCCTTTCGGTGATACAGAACTAATGTTCCCAGAATCATGGCTAAATTTGTCCTCCCAACTCCTGTCTGGCAACTGAAAAGCAAAGCAGGTGGTGCACAGCTGGTATGAAGCAGCAGGAGGCAAGGGTTTTCCTAAAAAGCAGAAAGTAGATGTTTAATTAGAGGACTCCATAAAATATGTCCACATTAGCATCATAATTCTATATTTTTACATGAATAAATCAGATTCAGATCATACATAACATAGTAACATAGTAACATAGTAACATAGTTTATAAGAACGAAAAAAGACATCTGTCCATCCAGTTCGGCCTGTTTTCCTACAAGTTGATACAGATGACACATCAAACAACCCTGTCCATATCAAAAAGAAGGCATAGAAAGAATCCATGACATCAACATTTTTGAAGCTGTATTTTTAGTTTTTATATTTTAATGTGAATTTATAGATTTCATGGTATGTTCAGAGCATGGAAAGTTGAACTGTAACTGTCGTTTTGGTTTAAAGAGCCTTCTCAACAAAGTTCTAACTGAACATTACTAATAAAAGCGAGGGAGTTTTATCTAACTGGTGTAAAGTAGAACTGGCTTAGTTGCCCATAGCAACCAATCAGATTCCACCTTTCATTTTTCATAGCTCCTTTGGAAAATGAAAGGTGGAATCTGATTGATTGCTATGGGCAACTATGCCAGTTCTTCTTTACACCGTTTGATAAATCTCCCCCAGTCTGTTTTCAGTGTTTTACTGAGCGCTGAAGATGCCTAGGTGTAACAGGTCAGATAGGCAGGGTGATGGGCAGTGAGAGTTAGGGATAAGTACATAGTCAGGGACTGGAGCAATGACAAGAGGCAGGCTGAAAGCCTCTGTATGTTACTCACAAGTGTCTTCAGCACTCAGTAGAACTGTACACTGAAGACGGACTCTCCTTAGCAACACTGTTAGAACTTTCAAGACAACTCTTTACACCTGGTTCTCTTAAGCAAAAAAAATAAAAAATCTTTCCCTAATGACGTACATTACTAAAATGTTTAACAGTACATACACTAAAAATAAACTGGAATAATTGTTATACTTTACGTGAAACCAATGTAGACACTAACAGTTCTCTACAGTGAGCCTCTGGACAAATATACGGTGACCCTTTACCAGCTAGGACTATAATATATAGCATACTCTCTCTATATATATATATATATATATATATCACATAGAAGACGAGGCAGCACTCCAATGCTTGTAGTAAAAAAACGGAGCTTTATTCCCAGAAATGCGATTGATTGATGAAAAATTATATGAGTTTTTGTGGATTGAGCACCCGGTGACACCTGTTCTGTATACCTTGCCAAAGATCCACAAGGATTTGATGGACCCGCCAGGGAGACCCATTGTGTTGGGGAGGGGTTCTATCTTTTCTAATGTGGCTATTTTTCTTGACAGGTTTTTGCGCAAGTATACGATAGGAAGTCGGTCCTATATCCGTGATACAAGTGATTTTTTATTCAAGATCGCTGATATCAGGGTGACTTCGGATATGTGGCTGGCATCATTTGATGTGACGAGCCTCTACACCTCTATTGATCACAGTAGGGGTGTGGGGGCCGTCGTCAAATGCCTTGAGGGGGACAATATTCCACCGGAACAGAAGTGGTTTGTTGTCTCCCTATTGGAAGTTGTTCTACATATGAATTATTTTGCGTTTAAGAATGAATTTTTTATCCAATTACGCGGGACCGCGATGGGGTCCAATATGGCCCCAACATACGCGAATATTTTTATGACCTGTCTAGAGGAGGAGGACATCTATGTATCGCCCCATTTTAACCAGGTTGTGGGATGGTGGCGGTACATAGATGATATCTTCCTAGTCTGGAGGGGTTCAGAGCAGACGTTGAGGGATTTCCATATGTTTTTGAACAATATTGATCCTGACATCCAATTCACATTGGTTTACTCCCAAGAGTCGGTGCAGTTCCTGGACACATTAGTTAGTTTGGGAAGCACCAATTTAACTACTGATCTGTACACTAAGGAGACAGATTGTAATAGTCTCCTTAGATTTGAGAGCTCCCATCCACGCTCCATGATTAGATCTCTCCCCTTTAGTCAATTTCTTAGAGTATCAAGGATTGTTATGGATCCGGTGACTAGGGAATTGAGGTTGGATGAGATGGCTGAAAAGTTTCACAGGAGGGGATATCCTCGAGCTCTTACATCTGCCAATAGACAAAAACTTAAACAACATGTTGCCAGAGTTGAGGTTAACAAAGATTCTCGGATACCATTTATTACAGCGTATTGTGAACAGAGTGGCGATATAGCCAAAATTGTACGGAAACATTGGTCCACTCTGTCAGGCCATTTCCAACATGTCCCAGAACTTCAGGTTCCCCCATTGATGTCCTATAGACGCACTAAGAATTTGAGAGATGTTCTTGTTCATAGTGGTCAAATGGGGACGGGCATGAGACAACAATCTTTGATTGGAGTGAGGAGGACTGGATGTTTTCCGTGTCTGTCATGTGTGAATTGTGCGTACATGGACAGGGCTGAGACGTTCATTTCTCCACACTCCAATACGTCATATTCTATTAGACATTTTATGACGTGCAATAGCAGTTTTGCTATCTATGTTGTTAAATGCCCCTGCCCTTTGTGGTATGTGGGTGAAACTACACTTGAGATAAAGACTAGAATTACACAGCATAGATATTCCATCAGAAAGAAAAGATTGGACCTCCCTGTCCCTAAACATTTTGTGGAGAAGGCTCATAAAGAGAAAGACTTGAGATTCATGATCATTGATCATGTTCCTCCACTCAATAGGGGTGGAGACAGGGAGAAGCGATTAAAACAGAAAGAGCTACAATGGATATATAAATTGCAAACGCTCAAACCTGGCGGATTAAATGTGGATTTCAATTTGGGAGTATTTAGCTAGATTCATTGATAAACCAACCATGTGGGAGTGTCCTCTTGGATAGTAGAATGGGAATATGACCAGTGTTAATAATGTATGATTTGATTTATTGATTGACACTGATTACAATTCTTTTTGTTTCAGACTTGGATATTCTATGAAGCCTTTTGGGGTTATATTGGATGGACAAGCACCAATGATTTTGAAACAACAATATTTTTTTACAAATTATGCATTTTTGTATATAGATTGGGTGCGCTGGGGGAGTGCCACTTTTTCTGGATAGATGTTGGATATATGAGTGTTGATGTCACACTGTTCTATCCTTATTGGATGTGGGTTGTGTGCCCTGATCTAATTTAGGATGAACATACACAGTTTATATATTCACTTGAGAGTTGGTCCTTTGGAACCACAATATTAGATGGTGGTGTGAATTAGAGGGGGTGGAGCCATTGGACAATGGTGGGATGTGAGACGGTAATCCGTTTTTCATATCCCCGGTTTGCCATTAGGGAGAATTTTTGCCATCGGGTTATCCTGACGGTAGTTCTCTCTTCCCCCCTTCTTGCACACATATAAGGATGTGGGCTAGTATGATTTGGGACCTAGTATTTGCTGGGACATAACCTTGAATTTGCTCTGTTATTCATCATCATATAGATCCAATGTGAGTTCTATCTAGATGGTATCTCCTTCGGTGTCACTTGTCATATTTGTTTAGGTTCGCAGCTGCTGTTGCGCGGCTGCGATCCTTCGCTACGGCAAGAATATGGGGGGTTATGTTTGTTTATCTGGTTGCCTAGACTCCGCACAGCAGTATGCTGTTTCCGCCCGCATGACATGTCATGTGACCTGTCATGTGATGGCGGGGACTCAGACATGCGCAGTGGCCGTGTACGGACGCGAGATTCGTTACATGCAATGGTGCCTGTACCATCTGATATCCTCAAACAAGGTATTGAGAATTATTATTGTTTTCAATTATATCGTTTTTAATATTAGGAGCGTTCACGTTGGGAGATCACTTGCTTCCATATAGATATGGAGGATTCATTGGGGATGATACACATTTTGTATAAGTATTTGTTGTTGTCACTATAATGATCTATGTATATGGTCACAGTTGTTTTCACGCTATTTTGACACTTGATATTGTTTACATTTGTATGATTGGTTGATTGTTAATTGAACATATGGGGTGTTACCCCTCCTATTTTGCTTATTTATATGTTTGCTGTTGCACTGGTCACATATGCTTGAGAAAGGCCTCATTGAGAAGGCTGAAACGTAGCATTTCTGGGGAATAAAGCTCCGTTTTTTTACTACAAGCATTGGAGTGCTGCCTCGTCTTCTATGTGATACATCAGTGGCGTATTTTCCTGCACCTGAGGGATTGCACCCGTCATTTTCAATATTGACTTGTGCTGCTGCTTATATATATATATATATATATATATACACACACACACAGTGGAGGAAATAAGTATTTGATCCCCCACTGACTTTAAAAGTTTTAATACAAAAAAATAAATGAAACATCTCATAATTTTATGCCAGCTTTATTTTAACAGTGCCACATAGAATATCAAAAGAAAAACGGAGAAAATTACATGAAATGAGAAATAAAAAATAATTTGCATTTCATTGAGGGAAATAAGTATTTGATCCCCTAGTAAAACATCATTTAATACTTGGTGACAAAACCCTTGTTGGCAAGCACAGCAGTCAGACGTTTCTTATAGTTTTTTATAAGGTTTGCACACACTTCAGGAGTAATTTTGGCCCACTCCTCTCTGCAAATCATCTCCATATCCTTAAGGTTTTTAGGCATGCATATGGAAACGCGAAGCTTCAGCTCTCTCCATAGATTTTCTATGGGATTGAGGTCAGGAGACTGGCTAGGCCATTCCATGACCTTGATATGCTTCTTATGGAGCCACTCCTTTGTTTCCTTGGCTGTATGTTTTGGGTCGTTGTCGTGCTGAAAGACCCATCCACGACCCATTTTCAGTGCCCTGGCAGAGGCAAGGAGGTTGTCACACAGGATTTTGCGATACATGGCCCCGTTCATCTTCCCGTCAATGCGGTGAAGTTGGTCTGTGCCCTTAGAAGAAAAACACCCCCAAAACATAATACTTCCACCACCATGCTTGACGGTGGGGATGGTATTCTTAGGGTCATATTCTGTATTTTTCTTCCTCCAAACACGTCGAGTTGAGTTGAGGCCAAAGAGCTCAATTTTGGTCTCATCTGACCACAGCACCTTCTCCCAGTCTCTCTCGGAGTCATTAATATGTTCATTGGCAAACTTGAGGCGGGCCTGGATGTGAGCCTTCTTGAGCAGAGGAACCTTGCGTGCACTGCAGGATTTTAAACCATTACGTCTCAGTGTATTACCAATGTTTTTTTTGAGACTATGGTCATTACTCAGCTCCTCCCGTGTAGTTCTTGGCTGATTTTTAGCCTTTCTCATGATCAATGAGACTCCACGAGGTGATATCTTGCATGGAGCTCCAGGCCTGGGTCGATTGACAGTAATGTTGTACTTCTTCCAATTCCGAATAATTGCACCAACAGTTGTCACCTTCTCATCCAGCTTCTTACTTATGGCTTTGTAGCCCATTCCAGCCTTGTGTAGGTCAACAATTTTGTCCCCGACATCTTTAGTCTTGCCCATTGTGGAGATGTTGGAGTGTCACTGAGACTGTTGGCAGGTGGCCTTTTATACAGGTGACAATTTGGGACAGGTGTCTCTCATCCAGGTAACGACTTCACTGTGATTAGGGTGTGTCAGTGGTCTGTGGAAGCCAACATTAGTCATGGTTTTACTAGGGGATCAAATACTTATTTCCCTCAATGAAATGCAAATTATTTTTTATTTCTCATTTCATGTAATTTTCTCCGTTTTTCTTTTGATATTCTATGTGGCACTGTTAAAATAAAGCTGGCATAAAATTATGAGATGTTTCATTTCTTTTTTTGTATTAAGACTTTTAAAGTCAGTGGGGGATCAAATACTTATTTCCTCCACTGTGTGTGTATATATATATATATATATATATATATATATATATATATAAGCAAAAAGGCAGCACTCCAAAATCAATAAAAAATAAAGAACATACTTTTATTCACCCATGTGGATATGCAACGTTTCGGGTCAGCACTAGAGCTTTCTCAAGCAGTTATACATGTGAACAGATCAAATATACACACACACACACACACACATACATATAAAGTGCATATACAGTAAATCATGAATCAATATACATAATTAAACATAAAAAATAAAGTGCTAAAAGTGCTATAAAAAGTGCATAGTGTCATAGTACATCATAATATATTCATATAATTGTTCACATAATAATCAAATCCCTATACATAATACAGTGAATACACCAAATCACATAATACATTGATTAATATGCATTACAAAACATGATTGCACCTGTATACTTCATATGCAAATGATTGTCCAATGAATAGATCAAAAGAGAAGGCTCACCAGGGGACAAACAACATGGCGCCAATGCGCATGTCAAGGAAAAGTAGAGGAGGCAGAGGAAAGCAAATTATATATATATATATATATATATATATATATATATATATATATATATATATATATTTATACACACAGTGCCTTGCGAAAGTATTCGGCCCCCTGGAACTTTTCAACCTTTTGCCACATTTCAGGCTTCAAACAAAAAGATATAACATTTTAAATTTTTGGTGAAGAATCAACAACAAGTGGGTCACAATTGTGAAGTGGAACGAAATTTATTGGATTATTTAAACTTTTTTTGTAATAATAAAACTGAAAAGTTGGGCATGCAAAAAATCCCATTTACTTTCAGTTCAGAAAACTCACTCCAGAAGTTCTTTGAGGATCTCTGAATAATCCAATGTTGTCCTAAATGACTGATGAAGATAAATAGAATCCACCTGTGTGTAATCAAGTCTCCGGATAAATGCACCTGCTCTGTGATAGTCTCAGGGTCCTGTTTAAAGCACAGAGAGCATCATGAAGACCAAGGAACACACCAGGCAGGTCCGTGATACTGTTGTGGAGAAGTTTAAAGCCGGATTTGGATACCAAAAGATTTCCCAAGCTTTAAACATCCCAAGGAGCACTGTGCTAGCGATCATATTGAAATGGAAGGAGTATCAGACCACTGTAAATCTACCAAGACCCTGCTGTCCCTCTAAACGTTCATCTAAAACAAGGAGAAGACTGATCAGAGATGCAGCCAAGAGGCCCATGATCACTCTGGATGAACTGCAGAGATCTACGGCTGAGGTGGGAGAGTCTGTCCATAGGACAACAATCAGTCGAACACTTCACAAATCTGGCCTTTATGGAAGAGTGGCAAGAAGAAAGCCATTTCTCAAAGATATCCATAAAAAGTCTGGTTTACAGTTTGCCACAAGCCACCTGGGAGACACACCAAACATGTGGAAGAAGGTGCTCTGGTCAGATGAAACCAAAATCCAACTTTTTGGAAACAATGCAAAACGATATGTTTGACGTAAAAGCAACACAGCTCATCACCCTGAACACACCATCCCCACTGTCAAACATGGTGGTGGCAGCATCATGGTTTGGGCCTGCTTTTCATCAGCAGGGACAGGTAAGATGGTTAAAATTGATGGGAAGATGGATGGAGCCAAATACAGGACCATTCTGGATGAAAACCTGTTGGAGTCCGCAAAAGACCTGAGACTAGGACGGAAATTTATCTTCCAACAAGACAATGATCCCAAACATAAAGCAAAATCTACAATGGAATGGTTCAAAAATAAACGTATCCAGGTCTTAGAATGGCCAAGTCAAAGTCCAGACCTGAATCCAATTGAGAATATGTGAAAGAGCTGAAAACTGCTGTTCACAAGCGCTCTCCATCCAACCCCAAAGAGCTAGAGCTGTTTTGCAAGGAAGAATGGCCAAGAATTTCAGTCTCTAGATGTGCAAAACTGATAGAGACATACCCCAAGCGACTTGCAGCTGGTAATCGCAGCAAAAGGTGGAGCAACAAAGTATTAATGCAAGGGGGCAGAATAATTTTGCACGCCCCACTTTTCAGTTTTATTATTACAAAAAAAGTTTAAATGATCCAATAAATTTAGTTCCACTTCACAATTGTGACCCACTTGTTGTTGATTCTTCACCAAAAATTTAAAATGTTATATCTTTTTGTTTGAAGCCTGAAATGTGGCAAAAGGTTGAAAAGTTCCAGGGGGCCAAATACTTTCGCAAGGCACGGTATATACAGTATGTATATATATATATATATATATATATATATATATATATATATAGACCCTAGATATACTAACACAGTTATATAAGGAGGGTTTAGTAGAAATTCAATTGAACTGCCAGCTGAAGAAAAGTTGATTATACTGTGTGTCATATTAAGACAATACAATCGATAAACATAGAGGGGCATGTCTGCATTGCTGACTTCACCTGCACAGACCGGGATATTCCTGTCCTTGTACTGTGTCTATGCTCCATGTAGGCAAAGCATAGAAAAAGGATCTTGGCTGCTTTACAAACAACAACAACAAAAAATAAAGACATTACTACTGACATCTAATTATTAATAAAATAAATGAGGCACAAAATCTGAGTGCTTTTAATAGTGTAGAGGGCTCAGCAATCTACAGCACATCAGCTGTAATTTCTATGGGAGGTTGCTGACACCTGGTGTAGACCAAAGGTGTTTTACTCAAAAAACACTGTTTAAAGTCGAGCAACACTGTTGGTTCCCTTATTGGAATTCTTGTCTCCTGTCAGAAGTTCAAAGTGTACCTAGACATTTAGATGACTTTTCAGAATACACTGTCATAGGTGCGTACATACGTAATAGCACTATTTCCCACCGTTATATGGCTTGTATTCTGAATTTTTAGCAGAATATTTAGTTTTTAACTGTAAAGGCTCCATATCTCATTCTATCACTGTGAACAGGAGATTCTGCTCTCACTCAGAAGCACCATATTCAAGTGCATCTCAATAAATTAGAATATCATCAAAAAGTTGTTTTTTTCAGTAATTCGATTCAAAAAGTGAAACACATATATTATATAGAGTCATTACAAACAGAGTGGACTTTTTCAAGTGTTTATTTCTGTTAATGTTGATGATTATGGCTTACAGCCAAGGAAAACCCAAAAGTCATTATCTCAGAAAATTAGAATATTATATTAGACCAACTGTAAAAAAGTTTTTAAACAAAGAAATGATGGCCAAATGAAAAGTATGTACAGTAAATGTACTCAATACTTGGTTGGGGCTCCTTTTGCATGAATGACTGCATCAACGTGGTGTGGCATGGAGGCGATCAGCCTGTGGCACTGCAGAGGTGTTATGGAAGCCCAGGTTGCTTTGATAGCAGCCTTCAGCTCATCTGCATTGTTGGGTCTGGTGTCTCATCTTCCTCTTGACAATACCTCATAGATTCTCTATGGGGTTAAGGTCAGGCGAGTTTGCTGGCCAATCAAGCACAGTGATACTGTGGTTATTAAACCAGGTATTGGTACTTCTGGCAGTGTGGACAGGTGTCACGTCCTGCTGGAAAATAAAAATTCCATCTCCAAAAAGCTTGTCGGCAGAGGGAAGCATGAAGTGCTCTAAAATTTCCTGGTAGACGGCTGCACTGACTTTGGTCTTGATAAAACACAGTGGACCTACACCAGCAGATGACATGGCTCCCCAAACCATCACTGATTGTGGAAATTTCACACTCGACCTCAAGCAGCTGCCTCTCCACTCTTCCTCCAGACTCTGGGACCTTGATTTCCAAATGAAATGCAAATTTTACTTTCATCTGAGAACAACACTCTTGACCACTGAGCAACAGTCCAGTTCTTTTTCTCCTTGGCCTAGGTAAGACGCTTCTGGCGTTGTCTATTGGTCATGAGTGGCTTGACACATGGAATGCGACACTTGTAGCCCATGTCCTGGATACGTCTGTGTGTGGTGGCTCTTGAAGCACTGACTCCAGCAGCAGTCCACTTCTTGTGAATCTCCCCCAAATTTAGGAAAGGCCTTTTCTTAACAATCCTATCAAGGTTGCAGTTCTCCCTGTTGCTTGTGCACCTTTTTCTATCACCCTTTTTCCTTTCACTCAACTTTCCATTAATATACTTTGATACAGCACTCTGTGAACAGCCAGCTTCTTTAGCAATGACCTTTTGTGGCTTACCCTCCTTGTGGAGTGTGTCAATGACAGCCTTCTGGACATCTGTCAAGTCAGCAGTCTTCCCCAAGAAACAGTTCATTCTGTTTGTAATGACTCTATATAATATATGTGTTTCACTTTTTGAACTGAATTACTGGAAAAAAAAACTTTCTGATATTCTAATTTCTAATATTCTAATTTATTGAGATGCACTTGTAGCAGTGTTCCTCAACTCCAGTCCTCAGGGCCCACCTAACGGTCAGGTTTTCAGAATTTTGTTTCGTATTCAGCAGGTGATATAATTAGCTTAATTGCATCAGGACTTACCACATGTATTCATTCTGTGGGATATCCTCAAATCCTGACTGTTAGGTGGGTCCTGAGTACTGGAGTTGAGGAACACTGTCATATAGGACAATATAGAGAAGTACTGCACAGGATAGATGTACATAAAGCACTTGCTATTAGATGCTACAGCCTCTGTGTCTGTCTGTCTGTCTGTCTGTCTCTCTCTGCAGCTCACTCCTCCTCCCCTCCCCACTGACTTATATAGGCAGCTGTTATCTGGTCCTTCACTAAGATGACAGTCTGTCTTGGGCTCACAAGCCAGATTCAGCAGAAAATTTAGAGTGTTAGTTTAGGAAAGTGTAAATCTAATGATAGGAGATGCACCTGTTCAACACCTAAAGCATCTATTGCATAAGAGCATTGCAGAGGATACTCTGAATATCATAAGGCCTAGTTCACACTTCAGTGACATGATCAGTGATGTCCAATTGCAAGTCAAAACATTACACCTTATCTCTGTGTAGCCTCCACACCTGGTTTTGGCTCACAGTTACTGATGGAAATCACTGACCAAATCACTGAAGTGTGAACTAAGGGTGCCTTAGTAACTGTACCATTTAATCTGCAGTCTGTGTCTCCCGCTGTTCAAATTTAAAGCAAACCTGTCATCAGCTTTACCCTGCTCACACTGAGGACAGTATAAAGTAGTGTCAGACACTGATTTCAGCGGTGTGTCATGAGCTAATATTAGGTGGTTGCTGAGAACTTGAATTATATTAATTGCAGCCCAGGCCTGGAAAAGAGTCATGGCTGCCTTAGAAGAACCACAGTTATTCATGAGTTCCTGCTCCGTCCACCCATCAATCAATGATTGATTGCCAATTATTAAAAGGTGGGTGGGGAGAGCAGAAGCTCATGAAAAACTGTGACCCTTCTCAGGTAACTATGACTCTTTTCCAGGTCCAGGCTGCAAATCATATAATGCAGAAACCATCATAGCAGCCAATGAATGACAGACTACTGGAATCGGCATGTCTGTCACTACTTTATGCTGCCAAAGGGCAACATAAAGTTGATGACAGGTGCCCTCCATTACTTCTTGTTGTTCTTAAATCAGTAAGATCAATAAGCACATCAGCTAATTACAGTACTTAAAAATTCCTAAAGAAACAAAAAAAAAACTTCACAAGAAATTTCATAAAAACAAGAAGAATATTAAAAAGAACAAGTTTGAGCTTTGGAAGCAGATACACAGTGGATTTGGCAGGTTCACATAAGAACGCAGCAGTAACTCAAAGTGATATTTGCCTACTTCAAACAACTTCTGGAAGTGCAGTGATTCACCTCCTGGCACGACTTGTATATTCTTATGGTGATGTGCCAGTTCTTAAAGTATACTGTAAGTTCAATCTAATACAATTGTATGCAAAAGACTACTCAAACTAGTTCTTGCTAAAATGTGTATGACTAAATTTGAATAATCTGAGCTAACTGCAAACTTTACAGTACCACCTCATGGGCAAACTCCACAACCAATTCAACCTTGAGGACTGAGGGATCAATATGTATGGAAAGTGGTGTGCTCTACAGTGTTCTATACACGTGCATCTTGTGTCCACTGTATCCAGTGTAATTTAAATAGGATCAGTGCTGACACTCCACAAATTCTAACTAAAGTCGAAAAAGGCATTGGATTTTAAACCTAACGTTTTACTCACCCTGAGAAAGTTTACAAAAGCATCAAACTGTGATTCCAGAGGAGCACCATCTACTGGTAGGGGCAAACGATGATATCTGTGAATGAGAATGTGAACCGTCATTAAGTTATGTTAACCTTTATTTAGTCTTTATAAAGAACTTTGGATTTTATGCCTGAAAACATCCAGGATATAAAAACTGTATTTTACTCTTAAGAAAAAGAAAAGATAAAATGTAATCAAACATAGAGCAGGTAGCCCAACACAAAGCAATCTGGAGGCCCATTTTATGTGTAGTCATATTATCCTGTCCTATCTCGCTTATTTATTTGTAGCATCTCCACCTGTATTCCTCCTCACTACAGAGCATTGCCTGTTATTATGTAGTAGTTGTCACCCACAACACCACAATTGTCTCCAACTACTACATAACCTCCAGGTCTGAAGTGTGCTCTTTTGGAATGGACTGTGATAGCTGGTTCTACAAATCACATGATGATACTCACCAAAAGGACCTAAAGAATTAGAATTGGAATTCTGCATTGTTTTGTTCCTCTGTTATTTCTACTATAAATTCATAAATAGATTGACATCTGAGGATTATAATTCCCCTTGTCAAACAGGTGTGTTCCTAAACAACCTGATACTATCCAATGAGTGCCACCTGTATTATACTATGTAGAGACTCACCTCAAACTAGTAACACCCAGCTGCAGTTATCAGGATAGGAAATAACCAGTCATTTAATCCCTTGGATGCAGCGGTCAATAGCGACTGTGGCAACTGAGCAGTTAGGCAGAGGAAAATCAGGGGACTCTAATTGGTTGCTATGACAGCTTGGTGCCTTGTGAAGGCTACCAGGCCAGTCATAAGAATCTGCCCACAAAGCCGTACCACTTGGAACTGAACCAGAGTTCGGGAAATGGTTTTTACAGTATAAATCAATTTCGGAAGTTATTACACGAAGTCTTATGAGACTTCGCAAAGTAATAACTTCGGTTCATCAGAGCCAATACATACTAATATTGTATGGAGCGTTTGCTCCATACAGTATTAAAACGAAGTTTTATGCGAATTGACTTCGGATGTTTCATCCGAAGTCGATTCACTCATCCCTAATAGTGACATGGAAAAATAAAAAAACACCAAAAATTCTAAAAAAAAAGTTTAACAAAAATGTAATATAAATAATAGGTCATTTTCTGATGACACATTCCCTTTAAAGGGGTTTATCGCAAGATGAATGTGAATGAAAAGTGAAAATCAGACATATAGTACATGGCAATCTCTTTCTAACAAAAACAAAGTTAGCCCTGTACCTCATATGGGTCCAGAGCTTTCCCATTCACTGCTCCAGTTGCAGCTCAGTGAGTGTGTCCTTTATACTACAGCTCTCCCTGTAACTATCACAGTAGATATGACTGATGGCAGTTGAAGGATCAACTTAAGCTTGTGCAACCACCTGAGCAATGTTACTGAGGTGGACAGAGAAGTAAGGAAAAGAACAAACTGCAAGCAGCACTATACTGATACAATTTATTGAATAGTGGATATACTAATACAAAAACATTCAGATAGGGATGCGGGTTTCCTGACAGAATGGATTTAAAAAGCTTATGAGTACATTTCTCAGAAAAAAAATCATTTATCATCTATGCACAGTATAGGTAATAACACTATGATCACTGGTGGTCTGACATTTGGTATCTCCACCAATCAGAAGATTGAGGGTCTCTGAGAACTTTCCATGAATGGAGCAGTGGTGTGCATGTATGATTGACCACTCCTTCATTCACTTCTACTGGACTGATGGAAATAGTCTAGACCCAAGCAAACTTCTTGGGCAAATTGATAAAAAAAAATGTTGAACTCTGACAAAGTAAACTATATGGTTATCACTTTGCTTTAACACAATGAAGATATATTATGAGGGTGCCAATCTCCTATTTTAATGGGTGCTGAAAACCTGTGCAGGAATCTCTTCTGTACAGGTCATACAATGTTATCAAATTAGGATTTTGGGTATTGACCGAAGAATCATGGAAAGATGAAGGGGGAGTTCTGCAATGCAAGACAAATGCTATGATCAATATTTTTACTGTGAAAAAGTAGACCCTTCTTTTTAATCTTAGTCAACCCCTTTAAATAGCAACAGAAAGGGGTCCCATTGTGATATTTGCAATTGGCCCTTGTCACCTCTGTGTACGCCCCTGACATTTTCATTAGTATATTTACACAGTTATATGCATAAATATATGTATTCACGCTCACAAATTTTACTAACATCACTCACCTGTAAGAGGGCAGTAAGAAAACAGGCCTGCTATACACTTCCTCAGTCACGTGTACATCTTCTTCACACTCAACCTTGACAGAGTGAGGCTCATCCTTAAAATGTTCAATGTCATTATATACAAAATAGCTGTTCCCACTCAACTGAGCAAAGTCGTAAAGCTAAAAAAAAAAAAAATTAAGTATTAAAAATAATATATCCTCCTGATAAATCTTTATTTAAATTGCAGACAAGTAGGAATTCCTGTGCACTAACACAATATGTCATTGTATACGTATTTCATTTACACAGCTGAGTCACATTATTATGACCACCAGCTAATATCCAGAGTAACTGCCATGTGCAGCTAGACGGGCTGGGAGTGACTCAGTAAGGTTCTGGTAGGTGAGCCATGCTCACTGCAGTGCATCCCACAGCTGCCAGAGGTTTCTTGGGGGAGGATCCATAGAGTTAACATGATCATCAAAGTGGTTCCATAGATGTTCAATTGGGTTCAAGTCAGAGGAATTAGAAGGTCAGAGTAGTACTTGGAAGTCTTGTTCATGCTCTTCCAACCACAGTGAGACATTTCTAGCAGTATGATAGGTCACATTGTCTTGTTGGAAGATCCCATCCTCCCCAAGGAAGACAATCAGCATGTATGGGTGCACGTGATCTGCAAGGATGAATTCATACCCAAATTGGTTGAGACTGTCTTCCACATAAATGAGTGGGCCCAGAGAATCCCACAAAACATTCCCCAGACCATAATACTGCCACCACTAGCTTGTGTTCTTCAAGGAATGGATGCAGGGTGTTTAGACACACATTTGATTGCCCCCTGGTTTATTTTGGTGTTAAGCTGATCCACTGTAGAGCATCAGTCTGCCCTCTGACCTTGTAGACGACCTTCACCTCTCACATCAATGGAAAATTATGCTCCACAGTTTCCAAGATGCTTATTAGAATGGTACTCTTTATCCACTCACGATACTTTTCCCCCACAGCAGCATGCAAACAGTTCACAAACGGTGCCGTTTCAGAAATACTGCCACCCTTGGTACAAAAGTTAATAATCCTCCCTTTTTGCAACTCTAATAAAATGTCCATTTTTCCCATGACAGCAACAAGGTATATGTGTGCAGACAGCCTATCACACACTTTATACGCCCACCAAGCCAGATCATGGTACATGACTTTCTTCGTGATCTACACACTGCCAACATCAAAAGTATGAAGAGGCCATAATAAGGTGAATCGACTGTGTGTATGAATGATCACCTAATGAAGTGAATTCCTAGGTGCTCATTCCCTAATAACCACTGGGATCTTTTTTTAGCAAGTCAACAAACCTATTGTGCGAGGAAAGCCATGCAAACACAAGGAGAACAGGGAGAACATAGAAACTTCATTCTGATACTGTCCTTTCAGATTTGAATCCAAAATATATGATTTATTAAACTAGAATACCTCTTTACGAATAGCAAGTTCCAAATTCTCTACTCGGAGTCTTTTTTCCAGGTTGTGCAAATTTTCATGCAAATTCTCCTTCCTTCTGGGAGTATATGGCACAAAGTCACTTTCCAATCTCAGAAACACCACGGGCTCTTCACGGACACAGACAAACATGCATTCCTACATCAAGACAAAATAAGGATTCTGTATTAAAAAGAACTGAATACCCATCAAGCCCTACTAAACTTAGATATACTAGTTTTCCCTAAGCAAAATGTGAGTTTTTTATATTTTCAAAAGGTAGGTGAAGAACCTCTTTAATAAGAACTTTTCTTATAGTGATGAAAGAGCATCAGCTCCCCACAATGTTCCCTTGCATGGACTGGTTTTGGTGACAGATATGCTTAAGACAATCCTTACAACTTAAAGTCATGATGTAGACCCTTTATAAGCATAAAATGACACCAAAAAGCACAAACATTGTTTTTCTATAAAAGGTCCCGCTTCAAATTTCACAATCTGAAAAAGAAACAATTTTCTAAATATGACAATATAGCTGCTTAGTTCCATCCCACCATTATAGAACCCATGTGGGCTTTGGTACCTGAGGTAAAAAACTAATATTTACCTTATTACCTTACTTTACTTATTTAAACTAATGTTGTGTTGTTACTGTGTATCTTTATGTACATAAGGGGCTGTGCCAAGTTTAGAAGTTATCCCCTTTGCACAGGATAGGGGATGACCAACTGATTGCTGGAGGTCCAATCACTGAGACCCCCACCGATCCAGAGAACCATGGTCCCAGTCCTCTGATCTGATAGAGTAGCAGCTCTTGCACTCTCTATGAGACTGCTGGAAACAGCAGAATGTTGTACTTGACCATCTCCAGCAATCCCATAAAGAATAAATAGAGTAGCGAGGCCCATGCCCAACATGCCTATGTGTCAGATCAGAGGAATGCAACCTCTGTTCTCATGATCGGTGGGAGTCCCAGCGGTCAGACCTCAGCAATCAGCTAATCATCCCCTATCCACATCCATAACTTCTAGTCTTGGCACAACCACTTTAACTTTTGTGTCTAAGGCAAATAGTGAGCAGTCAATGAATGTCCACCTTTACTTAAAAAAAAAAAAAAAAAATAATAATAATAATGATCAGTGGACACTACTTCTATTTGGTACCTTATGCCCATCATTCTGGAGCTTCTGTAGTACTTGTTTGAAGCCGTTTAGGCTGGGTTGGCCCATTCCATACACTTCATATCCTCCTTTTGCTTGGCGGAAATTTGGAGCACCAAAACTGCTTGTAGTGTTTAGAACATCTAACTTGCTGTACACATCCCGTACCATAAAATATTTACCCTAAAAGAAAGAAGAATATGAGGACTCTTCATTAGATGATTTCAAGAATACTCCATTTAATATTCCTTGTTTCTGCAGAGGAAAAAGGAATGTCTGAGGAAGGAGGAAGATCCCTCCAAAACGACTTGCGTGCTTGTTTTTAATTCTTTCAATGCATTTATTTTTAACATACTGTCAGCGCCCCATCCATCTGTTTTTTACTATTTTTATCTTCATTATAACTTGCTACTTATAGATGTCGACTATAATTGCAATGATTTCTCATGGCAAATGTTCAGAAAAATATCAGAGTACTTTTTTGGATCAGAACTAAAGGTGCCCATACACATTTGTATGGTGGACTTAAAGCAAACCTGTTAGGTAGTTTATTTTGCTTTATCTAAGAGCAAGAGAGAAAGAGAGAGAGAGAAGTTGAGCTTTGTGATTTATAGGTTTATATTATTTTGTACAGGATTTCTGAGTGAAAAGCAGAGTAAATCCTGACAGGACTTCTAGGAGAGACACAGAGTCCCTGCTCATGCCAGGTCTAAAAAAGTGGGCGTAGCATGGGTGGGAAAGGGGACGGGCAGGTAGTCCCATCTCATTCATCATTTTCTATGCCTGGTTTAGGCATTGAAAATGGTATAAAAGTAAGCCAGCTGGGAAGCTGGCTTACATTTAGAAGCGGCCCTGGATGCTTTGAAGTTATATAGAGGCCGGCGCCCCTACAAAACTTCGGCGATCTACCGCTAGCGCAGGGGCTTTATTAAGACCGGCGTCTAAAACACCGGTCTTAATAAAATGACCCCAAAAGTCTTTGGTGGATACATACTGACACAGGGAAGGCTGTAGGTAGGGTAATCAGGACTCTAAATGCTCTAATGCTCAACGTTCCTAATCGGATAAATATAAATATATATATATATATATATATATATATATATATATGTACAGTGCCTTGCAAAAGTATTCGGCCCCCTGGAACTTTTCAACCTTTTGCCACATTTCAGGCTTCAAACAAAAAGATATAACATTTTAAATTTTTGGTGAAGAATCAACAACAAGTGGGTCACAATTGTGAAGTGGAACGAAATTTATTGGATCATTTAAACTTTTTTTGTAATAATAAAACTGAAAAGTTGGGCGTGCAAAATTATTCGTCCCCCTTGAATTAATACTTTGTTGTGCCACCTTTTGCTGCGATTACAGCTGCAAGTCGCTTGGGGTATGTCTCTATCAGTTTTGCACATCTAGAGACTGGAATTCTTGGCCATTCTTCCTTGCAAAACAGCTCAAGCTCTTTGAGGTTGGATGGAGAGCGTTTGTGAACAGCAGTTTTCAGCTCTTTCCACATATTCTCAATTGGATTCAGGTCTGGACTTTGACTTGGCCATTCTAAGACCTGGATACGTTTATTTTTGAACCATTCCATTGTAGATTTTGCTTTATGTTTGGGATCATTGTCTTGTTGGAAGATAAATCTCCGTCCTAGTCTCAGGTCTTTTGCAGACTCCAACAGGTTTTCATCCAGAATGGTCCTGTATTTGGCTCCATCCATCTTCCCATCAATTTTAACCATCTTCCCTGTCCCTGCTGATGAAAAGCAGGCCCAAACCATGATGCTACCACCACCATGTTTGACAGTGGGGATGGTGTGTTCAGGGTGATGAGCTGTGTTGCTTTTATGCCAAACATATTGTTTTGCATTGTTTCCAAAAAGTTGGATTTTGGTTTCATCTTACCAGAGCACCTTCTTTCACATGTTTGGTGTGTCTCCCAGGTGGCTTGTGGCAAACTGTAAACGAGACTTTTTATGGATATCTTTGAGAAATGGCTTTCTTCTTGCCACTCTTCCATAAAGGCCAGATTTGTGAAGTGTTCAACTGATTGTTGTCCTATGGACAGACTCTCCCACCTCAGCCGTAGATCTCTGCAGTTCATCCAGAGTGATCATGGGCCTCTTGGCTGCATCTCTGATCAGTCTTCTCCTTGTTTTAGATGAAAGTTTAGAGGGACGGCCGGGTCTTGGTAGATTTGCAGTGGTCTGATACTCCTTCCATTTCAATATGATCACTTGCACAGTGCTCCTTGGGGTGTTTAAAGCTTGGGAAATCTTTTGGTATCCAAATCCAGGGGCGGATTGGCCATAGACCTTACAGGGAAATTTCCCGGTGGGCTGATCCCCAGGGGGCTGCCTGAGCCCTCCTCATGGCCGGCCAGTGGAAGTTTTTGGAGATCTATTTTGTGCTCCTGGCAGTATTTTGTGATGGACTGTGGTATTTGGCTCTGTTGGGGTGGTATAATGTGTCACAATATGGTATTGCTGGCCCCGTCTACTTGTGTTGGTCCTGCCTTCCATCAGTTTGGACCCAACTACAAAACTGGGCCACTTTTCGTATTTTTTCCAGGGCCACTTTAAGTTCCCAGTCCGCCACTGTCCAAATCCGTCTTTAAACTTTTCCACAACAGTATCACGGACCTGCCTGGTGTGTTCCTTGGTCTTCATGATGCTCTCTGTGCTTTAAACAGAACCCTGAGACTATCACAGAGCAGGTGCATTTATACGGAGACTTGATTACACACAGGTGGATTCTATTTATCTTCATCAGTCATTTAGGACAACATTGGATCATTCAGAGATCCTCAATGAACTTCTGGAGTGAGTTTTCTGAACTGAAAGTAAATGGGACGAATAATTTTGCACGCCCAACTTTTCAGTTTTATTATTACAAAATAAGTTTAAATGATCCAATAAATTTCATTACACTTCACAATTGTGACCCACTTGTTGTTGATTCTTCACCAAAAATTTAAAATGTTATATCTTTTTGTTTGAAGCCTGAAATGTGGTAAAAGGTTGAAAAGTTCAAGGGGGCCGAATACTTTCGCAAGGCACTGTATTATATATATATATATATATATATATATATATATATATATATATATATATACACATATACACACATACATATACATATATATATATATATATATATATATATACACACACACATACAGTACAGACCAAAGTTTGGACACACCTTCTCATTCAAAGAGTTTTCTGTATTTTCATGACTATGAAGGCATCAAAACTATGAATTAACACATGTGGAATTATATACTTAACAAAAAAGTGTGAAACAACTGAAAATATGTCTTATATTCTAGGTTCTTCAAAGTAGCCACCTTTTGCTTTGATTACTGCTTTGCACACTCTTGGCATTCTCTTGATGAGCTTCAAGAGGTAGTCACCTGAAATGGTTTTCACTTCACAGGTGTGCCCTGTCAGGTTTAATGAGTGGTATTTCTTGCCTTATAAATGGGGTTGGGACCATGAGTTGTGTTGGGCAGAAGTCAGGTGGATACACAGCTGATAGTCCTACTGAATAGACTGTTAGAATTTGTATTATGGCAAGAAAAAAGCAGCTAAGTAAAGAAAAACAAGTGGCCATCATTACTTTAAGAAATGAAGGTCAGTCAGTCCGAAAAATTGGGAAAACTTTGAAAGTGTCCCCAAGTGCAGTTGCAAAAACCATCAAGTGCTACAAAGAAACTGGCTCACATGAGGAACGCCCCAGGAAAGGAAGACCAAGAGTCACCTCTGCTGCAGAGGATAAGTTCATCCGAGTCACCAGCCTCAGAAATCGCAGGTTAACAGCAGCTCAGATTAGAGACCAGGTCAATGCCACACAGAGTTCTAGCAGCAGACACATCTCTACAACAACTGTTAAGAGGAGACTGTGTGCAGCAGGCCTTCATGGTAAAATAGCTGCTAGGAAACCACTGCTAAGGACAGGCAACAAGCAGAAGAGACTTGTTTGGGCTGAAGAACACAAGGAATGGACATTAGACCAGTGGAAATCTGTGCTTTGGTCTGATGAGTCTTTGGTTCCAACCACCGTGTCTTTGTGCTAGGCAGAAAAGGTGAACGGATGGACTCTACATGCCTGGTCCCCACTGTGAAGCATGGAGGAAGAGGTGTGATGGTGTGGGCGTGCTTTGCTGGTGACACTGTTGGGGATTTATTCAAAATTGAAGGCATACTGAACCAGCATGGCTACCACAGCATCTTGCAGCGGCATGCTATTCCATCCGGTTTGCGTTTAGTTGGACCATCATTTATTTATCAACAGGACAAAGACCCCAAACACATCTCCAGGCTGTGTAAGGGCTATTTGACCAAGAAGTAGAGTGATGGGGTGCTATGCCAGATGACCTGGCCTCCACAGTCACCAGACCTGAACCCAATCGAGATGGTTTGGGGTGAGCTGGACCGCAGAGTGAAGGCAAAAGGGCCAACAAGTGCTAAGCATCTCTGGGAACTCCTTCAAGACTGTTGGAATACCATTTCAGGTGACTACCTCTTGAAGCTCATCAAGAGAATGCCAAGAGTGTGCAAAGCAGTAATCAAAGCAAAAGGTGGCTACTTTGAAGAACCTAGAATATAAGACATTTTTCAGTGGTTTCACACTTTTTTGTTAAGTATATAATTCCACATGTGTTAATTCATAGTTTTGATGCCTTCAGTGTGAATCTACAATTTTCATAGTCATGAAAATACAGAAAACTCTTTGAATGAGAAGGTGTGTCCAAACTTTTGGTCTGTACTGTATATACATACACACATATACATACACACATATATAGCTCAGTTATTGCTCTATCATATTCTAGTCTCAGAAATCCTCAAAAAGGTTGCCTTAATACACTTTATATTTGAACTCTCGCACAGGCAGAAGGCCTCTCCAAAATACGCATGCAGGTTCAGTCGAGCATGTTCTGAATGTAGAAAAAGGAGAGAGCCACTGAAAAACACCTCTGGCAGTAGCTTATCTCCCAGAGAACAAAAGGATCAGGTAGTTGAAATCAAAATGCCTAATTATTGTCTTCCCCAATGGATACACCTCTGACAGCTGCTTATCTCCCATGAATGAAATGGTATGATAGCTGAAATTCAACTGCCGATCTTTATATGTCCCAACTTCTGACAGGAGGCCCCATGCACATTAGATGGTCAGCCAGTCCGACCAAAATCAGTGGGTTAAGCAACATTTATCCAACTAAGGCTACTTTCACACTAGCGTTTTGGAATTCCGGTATTGAGCTCCGTCATAGGGGCTCAATACCGGAATAAAACGCTTCAGTTTTGTCCCCATTCATTGTCAATGGGGACAAAACTGAACTGAAGAGAACGGAATGCTCCAAAATGCATTCAGTTCTCTTCAGTATACAGACCGGAGAGCAAACCGCAACATGCTGCGGTTTGCTCTCCGGTCTGGGAATCCGCACCAAGACGGATCCGGAATGACCCCCAATGCAAGTCAATGGGGACGGATCCGTTTGCTGTGACACACTAGTAAACGGATCCATGCTCCATTGACTTTCAATGGAGTTAATTCCGGATCCGTTTAAAAGATGTTAACGATAATACAACCGGATCCGTTCATTACGGATCCACAAGGTTGTATTATCACTACGGATCCGGCGGGCCCCTTCACCCGCCGGATCCGTAGTAAAGGCTAGTCTGAAAGTAGCCTAAGGCCACTTTCACACTAGCGGCAGCATGGATCCGGTGGGTGAAGGGTCCCGCCGGATCCGTGCTGCCGCAGTTGCACGTGTGGGGCTGGAACCGTGCTTTGGCCTCGCATGTGTCAGACACAGTCTCACTAACATACATACATACACTTACACACACATACACTTACATACATACATACATACATACATACATACTTACATAGGCCCCAGCAGAAGGAATGAAAGATTCCCCACAGCGCCCTCTGCTGGAGGGAGGAGGGAGCTGTGGGGAAAAGTGCAGGTGACGGATCCATCATGAACTCCATTGAAAGTCAATGGAGGACGGATCAGTTTACTATTGTGTCAACCAAACGGATCCGTCCCCATTGACTTGCATTGGGGGTCATTCCGGAATCGTCTTGGTGCGGATGCCCAGACCGGAGAGCAAACCGCAGCATGTTGCGGTTTGCTCTCCGGTCTGTATACTGAAGAGAACTGAATGCATTTTGGAGCATTCCGTTCTCTTCAGTTCAGTTTTGTCCCCATTGACAATGAATGGGGACAAAACTGAAGCGTTTTATTCCGGTATTGAGGCCCTATGACGGAACTCAATACCAGAATTTGTAAACGCTAGTGTGAAAGTAGCCTAAAATGTCCACCTTTGCTTATTAGACAGCTATTACTTTGGTCAGCCTGTCCTTGAATGTATGAGGTAGTACTGATTAAACACTATCTGAGGCTCTCACCTGTACAAGATAATGTTCTGGCATGGTCTCAGAAATCCTCCCAACAGAATAATTGGCTTTAAGCAAATCATCATGAATTTGGAACTCTTCTTTACAATTGTATCTGGAAAAAAACAAATTCATCCTTTAAATTTTAAGCTTGTATGGGCAGATCTTCTGTATGCCTTCATCCATGTTTAGAGGGAATGTACCATCAGAAAATGACCTATTGTTTAAATCATGTTAGACCTATTTTTAAATAATTTTAGGTGATGTTATTTTTAATTTCCCATACCAATATCTATATTAAAAAAACAACAACTTTAAAGGGAATCTGTCATCACTTTATGCTGCCCATACTAACAACAGCAAAAAGAATTGACAGGTGAGTTGATTTCAGCCTGTTTGTCATTTATAAGTTAACAGTAAGTGGTTGCCGAGAACCAACATAACAATCATTGCAGACTGGGCCTGGAAAAGAGTCACGGCCACCTGAGAAGAGTCATAGTTATTTGTGAATTCCTGCTCTCCCTGCCCACCTGCTGATGACTGACAGTCTTCTGCCTAGTTTTCTCCCTTTCTCTCTAGGAGAGAACTGCCAATCATCAGCAGATGGGCGGGAGAGCAGGAGATTATGAATAACCATGACTCTTCTCAGGTAGATTTGACTCTTTTCAAGGCCTGGGCTGCAATGATTATGATGCTGGTTCTCAGCAACCACTTACTTTTAGCTCATGAGTGACACACCGCTGAAACCAGCATATCTGTCACCAATTTATGCTGTCCTCAGTGAACTCAGCATAAAATTGATGACAGGTTCCCTTTAAATCCTGCAGATTTCTCACTGGGCACGAAGGCTTACAGTAGGTGCCACTTCTTGGTCTGTACAGATCACTTGACTGCAGTTATCTGCTTATGATTACAGGTAGAACTACATTAGAACTAGAAGTAGATTAGAATTACAGATATTGCCTATGTATAGACAACATAGGATCCAGCATTCACAATAAGTGATAGCCAAAGTTAGTCTACTCATCCAGACCTCTGTACAGGTCACAGAGTGTGCCTAGAAAATTCTCCCATAGAAGTCAATGACTCAGCTCCTGCCCAATGTCTCTATGGTCCATGGTGGCTGCCGTAAAGCACATCTCTAAATGCTGTTAAGAACAGCTAAGGTAAATGGTAGCCACCATAATCATGTTCAGGAAATAGAAAAAAAAAAATCAGAAAATAAAAACATATTAGAAAAAAGTACCAGTATATCTGTCACTATCTAGTTTTAACTGGCAGAAACAAAATTCGGTGACACATTCCCTCATGAATAATGCCACCCACTTGTTGTACCTATTACAATAACAACATGATTAGTGGAGATCCAAGACCTAGGGACCCCAACCAACCACAAGAACAATTTTATTTAGGCTCCATTCACACGTCCTGTTTTTCTTTCCTGATTCGATCCTGATCCTGATCTGGATCCATTCATTTCAATGGGTCCTGAAAAAATCAGGATCAAATCAGGAAAGAAAAACAGGACGTGTGAATGGAGTTTAGTCACAGAGTAAGGTTAAGCCATCAATAAAGGATAAGCCTAAGTATAAGCCATCTCAATAGAAAACCCTTTTAATAGTGGCATCTGAAGATTTTTAGATGAGGCATAAGAATACATAAAATTGATTTTTTTTTTCCATTTTTAACCCCTTCATGACATAGCCATTTTTCACCTTAAGGACCAGGCCAAATTTTGGAAATATGACATGTGTCACTTTATGTGGTAATAGCTTTGAAACACTTTTACTTATCCAAGCCGTTCTGAGATTGTTTTCTCGTGACACGTTGTACTCCATGACAGTGGTAAATTTGAGTCAATATAAATCACTTTTATTTATTAAAAAATCCTAAATTTACAGAAAATTTGGAAAAAATTGTAATTTTCAAACTTTGAATTTCTCTGCTTTTAAGGCACATTGTGATTTCTCACAAAATAGTTATTACTTTACATTTCCCATATGTCTACTTTATGTTACCATCATTTTGTAGATATAATTTTATTTTTTGGGAACGTTAGAAGGCTTAGAATTTTAGAAGTAATTCTTAAAATTTTTAAGAAATTTTCCAAAACCATTTTTTTTAAGCACCAGTTCAGTTCTGAAGTCACTTTGTGGGGTTAACATAATAGAAACCACCATAAATGACCCCATTTTAGAAACTACACCCCTCAAGGTTTTCAAAACTAATTTTACTAACTTTGTTAACCCTTTATGTCTTCCACAAGATTTAAAGGAAAATGGAGATGACATTTCTAAATTTCACTTTTTTGGCAGATTTTCCATTTTAATCCATTTTTTCCTGTAACACATCAAGGGTTAATAGCCAAACAAAACTCAAAAACTATTACCCTGATTCTGCGATTTACAGAAACACCCCACATGTGATTGTAAACTACTGTATGGGCGCACAGCAGGGCACAGAAGGAAAGGTGCACCAAATGGTTTTTGGAGGGCAAATTTTGCTGGACTGGTTTTCAGACTCCATGTCCCATTTGAGGCCCCCCTGATGCACCCCTACAGTAGAAACAACCAAAAAGTGCCCATATTTTGGAAACTAAGGGATAAGGTGACAGTGTTATTGATATTATTTTGGGTTACATATGATTTTTGATCGCTTTATATTACACTTTTTGTTAGGCAAGGTAACCAAAAATGGCTGTTCTGGCTCAGTTTTTATTTTTATTTTTTTACTGTGTTCACCTGAGGGGTTAACTCCTGTGATATTTTTGTAGAGCAGGTTGTTACGGACGTGGCGATACCTAACATGTATAGTTTTTTTTATTTATTTAAGTTTTACACGATAATATCATTTTTTTAAACAAAAAAATCATGTTTTAGTCTCTCCATAGTGTGAGAGCTGTAGTTTTTTTATTTTTTGGGCAATTGTCTCAGGTAGGGTCTTATTTTTTGCGGGAAGAGGTAACGGTTAGATTGGTACTATTTTAAGGGGCATACGCCTTTTTGATCGCGTGGTATTGCACTTTTTGTGATGTAAAGTGACAAAAAATGGCTTTTTTGACACTGTTTTTATTTTATTTTTTTTACGGTGTTCACCTGAGGGGTCAGAGCATGTGATATTTTTGTAGAGCAGGTTGTTACGAACGTGGCGATACCTAACATGATTGGGGTATTTTTTTCTTTTTTTACTAATTTTAAATTTGAGTTTTGGGGGGAAAAATAGGATTTTTTTAAACTTTTTTTTTTTAACTTTTTTTTTTTTTTACACTTTTTTAGACTCAGACCCACTTGGTTCTTGAAGAACCAGTGGGTCTGATTGTTCTATAATACACTACAGTACACTGTATAGTGTACTGCAGTGTATTTTCATTCTTGCTAAGCCTTGTCAGGCTCCTGCCTTTAGCAGGAGCCTGATGAGGCTTAGCTTACACCATGGCAAGCAGACGCTTCTGAAAGCGTCTGGTTGCCATGGTAACCATCGGGACGCTGCCAGAGCAGAACAGCGTCCCGATGGAAGGGGGAGGGAGCAGCGCCGATGGGAGAGGGAGGGAGCTCCCTCCCTGTTAACCCTTTCCATGCCGCGGTCCCTACGGACCGTGGCATGGAAGGGGTTAAACTGCTGACATCGGCGCCAGCACCGATGTCAGCAGTTTGAAGCAGAGTATCAGCTGTATGCTGATACTCTGCTTCACCCGCTCGGCCATCCTGAAAATCAATGCGGCGGCGATGCCGCCGCCATACCGCCCGCCCGCCGCACGTTACACCCCCCCCACCCCCCATGAAAAATGGATAAAAATAGCGATCTGGGGTGGGGGGGGTGTATATAGTATATATATATTGAAAAAAATATTTTTTTTTTTTTTTTACATTAAAAAGCATTGCATCGCTGTGATTGGCTAGTCTGTATAGACTAGCCAATCACAGCGATCGCTAGCCCGGGACCGCCCCCATTGGTCCCGGGCTGGTAAGCTGAGACCCCTGGCTGTAAGTAACAGCCGGGGTCTCAGCACTGTCACCATGTCAGCAGACATGGTGACAGTTTAATGTAATGACGAGTATACTCGTCATGGAGCATTAAATAGCAGTGTTCCATGACGAGTATACTCGTCATATAGCGTGAAGGGGTTAAATTCATTTACTGTGAATTGATTTTTGCTACAACTAAAGTAATGCCCTATACATCAATTTATCAAAAGTAAAATAATGTTAGGAAGGCACACTTTTCATATGGTCATATGGAGATACAAGGCAAGATAGTAGTATTAATTAAAAACTATTTTATTAATGAAAGATTAAAAAATTGAACTAATTTACTCCTCATGAACTATATCTTCAATAACCCATCATCTTCAGTCCAGGACGTCTGATTTACATAACGAAAAAAGTTGAAAAAATTAATGAAACAATTTAAAAAAAATTAATACACAACATCATACACAACCATATGTTGAATTTATTCTAATAAAAGAAATATGGCAAAAATAAGTAATATTATAATCATCTATATGAGAATATCATAATTGCCTCGACATTGAATGATCAATTTATTCCCAATAGTTTGGTCATTATATTTTGTATGTTCTTTTTGTATTTTTACTAATTTTTATCAATCTTTCACCATTTTTTACCTCCATCTTTATTTCTTATTATTTTATACCATCACTAGTAATATACAATTTATGGACCAGCAATATACAATTTATACAAGAGTGAAGCAATCCCAATGATTCCACTCCAGATCTTCTTAGTTACTCTACTATTACTACCACTCCCCCTCCAAAGAGGGTTATTTAAACCTGGCCAGATCAAATGGAATTTACCACTGAAGAAGGAACAGAACAATAAGGCTCCGAAACGCGTTTGGTTTCAATAAATAAAAGATCTGGCACAAGTGTTTAGAGATATAGATCTCTTTCCATCCACTACTATTACTCTCAAGAAGTTTGGATTCCATAAAAATACACCAGTTATCTACTTTTACTCTCCTCCGGATACAAACTAATATTAACCTCCTTGAATTTGGCACGGTCCCATCTCCGATCACATGGGATCCCACGTGGGATGCCGAAGATAGCGCGCCAATAGCAGCCGGGCCGGTCTGAGCAGAGGTGCTGACGGAAGAAAACAACTCGTGCAGCTACATCGGTGCAAGCGAAGACAATTATCGTGGTGATCAGAACCAGTGGCGTAGCTATAGGCAGTGGCGTAGCTATAGGGTTCGCAGATGCGACCAGGCCCCTAAGCCAGGGGGGCCCCCCGAGGGCCCCCCTTGCCACTTGCAGGGCCGCACCGCCAATTGGGAAAGGTGCGGCGCAGCCCTGCGCACAGTTGGGGGCGGCGGCAGGGCAGAGGGAGATGAGCGCTTCCATTGTGGAAGTGCTCATCTCCATAGTCATCTTTATCGCCGTCCTTAGGACAGCGATACAGATGCCTGTACTGCGGGGCAGGGGAGGGAGAGGCGTCTCCCCTGCCCGTTCCTCTGATAGGCTGCATGCACTAGACCTGCAGCCTATCAGAGGCCGGCTCAGGCGGTGCGATGACGTCATCGTGCCGCCTGAGCCGTACAGTGCGGGACATAGGCTGGAAGAGACCTGCATCGCATCGCTGCCAGCTCCATGGAGGTAAATATAAGTGTTTATTTTTTTATTGTTGCAATCACGGACCTTACTGGCACATGGGGGCATTTCTTACTGGCACATGGGGGCATTTTTACTGGCACATGGAGGCACTGGAGGCATTTGTTACTGGCACATGGGGGCATTTCTTAATGGCACGGAAGCACTGGGGGCATTTTTACTGGCACTGGGGGCATTTGTTACTGGCACATGGGGGCACTGGGGGCATTTTTACTGGCACTGGGGGCATTTCTTACTGGCACATGGGGGCACTGGGGGGCATTTCTTACTGGCACTTGGGGGCATTTCTTACTGGCACGGGAGCACTGGGGTCATTTTTGCTGGCACTGGGGGCATTTCTTACTGGCACATGGGGACACTGGGGGCATTTCTTACTGGAACATAATTTGGGGGAGCATTTCTTACTGGCACATAATTTGGGGGGCATTTCTTACTGGCACATAATTTGGGGGGCATCTATGGGGGTGGGATACTTTACTGGCACATGATTTTGGGGGGAGGAATCAATGGGGGGAACTTCTGGTGCATTATTGGGGCGTTTCTTACTGGCACATAATTTGGGGGGCATCTATGGGTGGGGAGCACTTCTTACTGGCACATTATTGGGGTGAAATTTTGGGGGCACTTCTGGCACATTATTGGGGCACTTCGTACTGGCATATTATTGGGGTGCACTATGGGGGCACTTCTTACTGGCACATTATTGGGGTGCACTATGGGGGCACTTCTTACTGGCACATTATTGAGGGCACTTCTTACTGGCACATTGGAAGCATTATTACTTCTGGGGCACAGTGGGGACATTAGTACTATTGGGGGCACTATTACTAACAAGTGCACTCTGGCAGAGAATTATTAGTTGGGACTTTGGGGGGCACTATTACTGTGGGGGGCACCTGGGCACAGTATTGGCATAGTGCAGTTATTTCTGGGGGACGTTATGTTTACACTATTACTGTCAGAGACACTATTTGCTGGGCGCAGTTATTTTAGGACACTGTGTGCTAATAATTATTGAAGGGCACTATCTGTGTGGTACTAGTGGCACAGTACTGGGGGTGGTAGGATGATTTGTCCGGAAGACGGGAGGATGATGGAAAAGTAGTAAACTAAGATTTTTTTCTGTCAAACTGCAGAGATGAGAAATGGCTGAAAAATGGCATCTGGTCTATAAGGAGACGATGAGGAAAGAGAAGATTACATCAGAGCAGACGTCACTGCATGTACGAGGTAAGGGGCGCTGTATTAGGCTACATTCACTCGAACATTGTGTTTTGCAGTCTGCAAATTGCGGATCTGCAAAAAAGGATCATGTTCCGTATGGCATCCGTTTTTTTTGCAGATCCACTGTAACAATGCCTATCCTTGTCCGCAAAACGGACAAAAATAGGAATGGACATACAGATGTGGACAGCACATAGTGCTCATTTAAGTGAATGGGTCCGCATCTGAGCCGCAAAATATGCAGATCGGAGGCTGCAAAAACAACTGTCGTGTGAATGTAGCCTTACCCTGTATGTTCTGTAGTGAGATACGTAATGTTAGGAGGGAAAAGGTTAGGGTGAGAATTTGGCATGGGGGGGGGGGGGCTTTCAATTTTTGACTTGGCTGGCAGAAAAGCTAGGTGCACCAGCGCTGAGGGAAGATGGGGGGGGCCCAATCTGAACTCTTGCACCAGGGCCCATGAGCCTTTAGCTACGCCCCTGATCAGTACCAAAGGAGGAGTTTAATTTACAATGAATGAGTAATTTTTATGGATAATTTTTTATGGTTGAGCTATTATCTTTTGGATGAATTTATGGATTACGAACTTATATAGACTTTGTGGATGAACTTATATGGACTTTGGACAAACTACTAATTTAGGGAACCGTGGACGCTTTTTTCTTCTTTTTATGATAATTTTGACTTCTCTTTATGATAATTTTGATCTCTAGAACGTTTTTAAAGATTTTTCTACAATATTTTTTACATACTGGGTACCATATGTAATTTTTTAATCTTTCATTAATAAAATAGTTTTTAATTAATACTACTATCTTGACTTGTATCTCCATATGACCATATGAAAAGTGTGCCTTCCTAACATTATTTTACAATTTTACTATTTTTAACGGTTGTGGTTGTCACCTTAGGTCAGTGCACCTTTGATCCACTTGAAGGGGAGGGGAGCCACTGTAAACTTCAAATTATCTACAATTTATCAAAAGGACAGCACTTATTCAATACTCACGTAATTACAACTGGAGCCACCTTATTGGTGATTATGGATTTGGCCTTGTTGTGAATGCTCACTGTCTGAAATGAGTGAATGCTAAGAGAATTCCTGTCTTCTGTACTTGAACTTGCACTGCCATTTCCTTGGAGGCTGTCACTAGGGGGCACTGTGGGGGCCGGCTGTTGAGCTGCGCTGGCAGTTGTACCCATACTCCACAAACGCCTTGAGAGAGGAAAAAATAACAACCATTAAATTATTTGGAATAAACATATGAATTAATGATTCTACAGTATAAGTGAACTTCTTTCATTACATGCAAAGTTACTGCAACAATGTTACTGCCTTGAAGCTCTGAACAGATAAAAAAAAAAATCAGAGAATAGGTCCAAAACGCAGAACATTGCTTACATATTACTATCGTTTCATCAGAACATGCTACACAGACCAGTGATCAGATTACATTCCTAGCAAAGCACGGAAATTACAGCATCACATAGAACTAAAGCTAACTAACACATTTATGTACCATTTTTTTGCCATTCATCTAATATTGTGGTCTGGAACGTACAATACATGAGTAGGCAGAAGACATGGAGATCATTTGCTTTAGTCTGGCAAATGATTATGGCTGAAAGATCTTATTTCAGAATCTGATACATGCACAGATTAGGAGGATGAAGGTATTGTTGCATTTCATGTGGGTTAGGTTATCAAAAGGTTAAAATCAGGCACCAAGGTTTTCCTGTTCAGCGATAAACATCCGGCTCTACCACTGATTGTTCGGATAAGACAGGTGAAGACTGGCGTTCTTTTGGTCAATTCTTAAAGGGAATGCGTCACTTATATTTCTTATTAATTTAAACCAGATAGTGACAAAGTGTCTTTTTTTCTAAAATATTTATTTCTAAATGCAGATTGTCTTTTATTCTATTTTATTCTATTCATGTCATGTTGATGCTGATTGAAAGCATTTAAAAATATACTTTACAGCAGCCACATGGACCATAGAGCACAATAGACAGGAGATGATCATTGATATCTATGGGAGAGTTTCCCAGGCATGCTCTGTGACCTTTGCAGAGGTCATTGTGCAGGGAGGAGGTAGAAAAGCCATGACCATCACCTATCCTGTGTTATCTACTCTATATGTAGTGCCCTGGAGCAAGCTTACTTTGGACTATAGATGTACATTTGCAAAAAATTACTATGCAAAGCCATCAACTCACTACTTTATTGCACTTGGACTAACTTACACCATGATTTATGCTGCTGTTTACAGTTATACTGTTTTCTATTGTTGAACTGCATTTATATGCCTATTGCAATATATCCTGTTATGGCACTATATCTGCACTACACTGTTAAAAGGGTTAATGCACAGCCAGATAATACTGAGAGACTTTGGGACTTTCTACCTATGCACTGAGAAGTCAGAAATCGTCCACAGTTACTATAAGGTACAATGCAAAGGGAGGGAAAAGAACAGACACACTGACCTTTTGACTGTCTGATTTATCTCTGTTGTTTATGTCTGAAGATTTTTTTTTATGTCTGTAAAAACTGCTTGGGGTGGGTTCACATCAGATTTTCCCCATCCTTTTAACATATACAAAAAATGTATATGTTAAACAGATGCTTCAGACTGATTCCATGCAGTGACATCCTTTCACCATAGAGTTCCATTGTAAAAAAAAAAAAAAATCCTTTTTTTACCATTGTAAAAAAAAAGTATACTTTTTTTTTACTGGACTGTGCAGAATACAAGAACGTGGTGTGCTGTGCTTTTGTATCCTTTTTTTTTGTACCATGGAACCAAACCCGAGTTTGGTACAAAGGTTTTTTTACAAAAAAAAATAATTTCCGAAGTTATTATACGAAGTCTCACGAGACTTCGTGAAGTAATAACTTCGGCTCATCACTCCATACTGTATTAAAATGAAGTTTTATGCGAATCGACTTCGGATGAAGCATACACGTAAAGCAGATCTACAATGTCAGGTGACTAGGGGAGTGATAAGGGCTGTGGGCTATTGGGGTCACCACAGTCACATGTGTATTTGCAAAATTATGCTTTAAAGACGTTGTCCAGGATTGTCCAAAAACAGCCCCACATCTGTCCATGGGTTATGTCTGCTCTTAGCTGAGCTCCACTGAAGTGAATGAGGCTGAGCTGTAATACCACACACAACCTGTAGACAAGTGTGATGCCGTTTTTGGAAGAAAGCAGCCATTTTCTAGTCCTGGACAACCCCTTTAAAAACACAAATAGATTGAATCACTGGGAAGAATGCTTTTCACAACTATATGAGCACAATGCTGTCAAACTCTTAAAGAAATAGGCCCGGTCAGCAAAAATAAAATATATAGAATTGTGATTGTGGACTGAACCATTATTACACTGCAACAAAAGCAAAAACATATATAATATATATTTCTATGCTGGTTTTGTCACCAAACCTAGAGGATGAATATATCCAACAACAGTCAGTGTCAGACCTATTGTATGTACATTCAGTTTTTTAAGACAACGTAGGAGGATACCCATGGGTATGTGGGATCTTCCTATACCTTTATGTGCTTTTAGAATCTAAAATTTCCAAATAAATTCAACAGAAAACAAATTGTGGCACGTTTCCTTGGATGCTGGGGGTATTTCATCTATGGAATAATAATCCTAATGCACCTGGTGGATCATCCCATGGTGACATTCAAAGACTCAGCAGAAAGAGGCCTTCTGCTATCCACATGAAATGATCTACCTTTGGAAGGAAAATAGTCTTGCAAAAGTAATGGATCATGCATATCAGGTCATTTAAGGTCACACAACTGAATAGAAAGAAATCTAAAATCTGATGCTCTGGAGCCAATACAATCACAATTAAGTGGTTTTCAGGCTTGGGAAGTTCATCCTTATGTACTCCATTAAGAAATTCTGTGTTAAGATAGGGGAACAATCATCCCTCCCCCCATTCAGAACTTTCAGGTAATAGAATGGCAACAAAGATGGTCTCTCACTCTGGAGGACCCGACATGTCCATCTATTACATGGACAACCTATTGGCTTCTATTGGAGATGTGCAATGCTTTATTTCTCCTGTGGTGGTGCTGTAGAGAAGCTGAACACTTGCTAGATTCTCACACAGAGTACATTTGATTGCCCGGTGTCCCAGCAACAGGAAAAGCTTATTGTTAAGGGACTTTTTAACAAAAATAGGTTGTCCAAAATGTCCTGTTCTAGTAGGATGTTTGGCAATTTCTAAAAACTTTATTCATCATGCCAAAATAAGATTACCCTCTAGTTATAATAATTTCCATAATGTTTTAAAGAAATCATTAAAAAACAGAACAAAAAGAACAGGACATTCATCAACATCACTGCTTGTGCCTAATGACTTTATTTTTGTTGTGTCCATATGAGGATGTGATATGTCAGGTATTTCCTGCCCATGCTATCAATGTGCAGCACACTTGTAGACTGGTAACGAGAGTAATTGTCTTACACTGTCCTGTACTGCCAGTCTGTATCATTCAAGGAAGTCCCCTTTCCATAAATATGTTATCTTCGGGATTTCCTCCAACCATCACAGAAAGTACTTCACAAATGAAGGTGGACAAATTGCATAACTGGTTCTACTAATGTGCCCATAAAGGAGCTGGCATCTCCATTACAAAGTTATCACCATGTTTAGAAAATAAATTATAATTTTTCACTGAAAAACACAGAAATATTTAGAATGTCTCTACATATTTAACTTTGCTTTTCATTTAAAAAATTGTAGATTTTATGTCTTTCTATATGTGAAAGTTTCTAAAATTCATATTATTGTCAACTCTTCTGCAACCGATCCAGGACAGCCAATATAGATTCATTTTCCAATGGATCCTGAGAGATTACATTGACTTATAATGGTTTCTGTCCAGTTTCCATTGGACTTCTGGTATTTTTTATTTCACAAACCTGAATCTTACAGTTTGTTATCTTTAAAAACAAAACATATTTCAAACCTATATTTACATGAAAGAGAAAAATTCACATTTTTGTAAAAATACTTGTAAAAATGTTATACAGTACATAAAAACTGTACATTACAATGTCAACCATGTGAGCAATAGACGCCAGCAGAACACAAGCCATGTCTTTTCCTCAGCTTCCACATTATAAGATGAGACATTTTTATCTGTACTCAGTTGGCTAGATCCACGTTCAGTAGTTCACACAGAAGATCAGATCTTTGTAATGCCAAAGCCTGGATCATAGCAACTCTCCACGGACAAAAACCTAGTTCTCATCAGAGGCCGCACCATAATAGGCAGCGTTTATGTTATCTGAAGGAAGCATTAATGAGGTCTGAATCCCGAGAGACAGAGCGCTGCATTAAAAGTCAAGTATGGACTTTAATTTTTTAATTCGTGATAAGCAATGCCGCTTTTAAAAGTGGGCAATAAACTATGAAATGTGTACTCTTTCCACGATAAGAAAGACTTCTAAGCATAGAAAACGCAGGGAGTTAAATGACTAAATAAGTTATACTGAATCTTTATTCCAAAATAATATACCAATCTGCCCAGCTACTCCTGTTAAAGGAGTCGTCTGGTTTCCAATATTGATCGGTGAGGGTCCAACTCCCAATACACACTCACCAGTCAGCTGTATGAAGAGACGGCAGCTTGTATGAGCTCTGCGTTCTCTTTACTTTTTAACTGCTCACCATCAATACTGGAGTGACGAGCAGGTGTAATTAGAGTTCCTCCATCACTATTCACTTGAATGGGACAGAGTGTAAGTACTACTGTCCCATTCACTTGCATAGGAAGGAGCAGAGAAGCTGTAATGACACTGCTCACAGTGCAATGCGGATGGCGAACAGGTAAGCAGTGAAGAGAAAGCAGTGCTCGCAAGACACCATGTTCTCTTCAAACTACTGTTTAGTGTGGCCTTGGGAGTCGGACTCTATATTGATCCGATATTAATGACCTATCCTGAGAATAGGTCATCAATATCAGAAACCGGACAACCCCTTTAATAACATGTTGCCCACATAGAGGACTCTTTTCTTTCAAGGGTTTGTTCCATTTTAAGACAACTAATCCCCTATCCACAGATAAAAAAGGTCCGGTAGGCAGGGGATCTGACCACTGGGTCACCCACCAATCACCAGAACAGGGACCCGCGCTCCTCTGTTTGAATGGGCCAAAGGTATGCACACTGCCACTCCATTCATCTCTATGGGGCTACCAGAGAATCATTTGGGTTCAGCAAATCCTTTAAACTTAGGGCTCATGCACACGACTGTATGGATTTTGCGGTTGGCAAAAGAATGGCAGTCTAAAGGCTCATGCACACAACCGTGCGCATTCCTTAATAGAACAGTACTATCCTTGTCCGTAATGCAGACAATAATAGGACATGTTCTATTGTTTTGCAGAACAGACATATGGAAACGGAATGCACACGGAGTAACTTTCATTTTTTTTCTGGACCCATGGAAATGAATGGTTCTGCATACGGTCCACAAAAAGAAAAAAAAAACAGAATGGACATGGAAAGGAAATAGGTTTTGGTGCATGAGCCCTTATGCAAATGCTGATGCGCCAACTTAACCTAAAATGTTAGCATTTATTGAATATGTGACCTCAATCATGTGCACTGTACTACAGATATCTCTCTATGCCTATGTGGTTAGCCTATTGGGAATGGACCAACTGAATTTTTTTGTGGCATGTTCCATTGAAATGAGGGACATTTATTAACGCTGGCATTCCCATAGGGCAGTCTTGATCCCTCTGCGCCAGAGTGAGTTGCAACTAATTTATAAAGAAGAAGATCTCTGTGCGCCACAATCTGAAGTCTAGTCGGGGGCTAGCGTATACTTCAGCTATAACTTACACCTTTTTCTTGCGTATATTATAGTAAATCCAGTGGGTGCGCTAAGCGTTGTTATTTTGCATCCACATTAGAAAAGTGTCGAAAAGCTTCGAAAGTCTGAAATTATCATGCACATTTAGCATGCTCCATAATTTGCAACTTTTTTTACGCCACTGCTGGGGCGTAAAGACATTAGTAAATGCCCCTCCATATGTATGAGGAGTTCACCCAAAGAATGACTGCTTCTAGGGGAGAATATCTCTGCACACACTGGGAAGGGGGGGAGATTTATCACAACTGGTGCAAAGGAACGCTGACCTAATAGCCCATAACAACCAATCAGATTTCACTTTTCATTTTCAGAGCTTTTTAGGAAAATAAAATGATCAATCCGATTTCTGTGGGTAACTAAGCCATCTTTCCTTTACACCAGTTTTGACAAATCTCCCCCACAAACGTGCCAGTGTGAATCTGCCCCCATACCAAACAAATTCAGCTTGTATGTATTTATGTGGGTGGTCGAGATATGTTATCATGCAGAAGGTTAAAATTTATTTTTCCATTAAGTTCCTTTTTTTTTCTTGATTTCACATGATGTTAGTAAAAAGTATGTTTAATGACATAAAGAAATTGTTTACTGATACCACGGATGCTAAATGTGCGCACCGCTTCAGCCCAATGGAAAATAAACAGGTTGCTTTGGTTAAGCAAACAATTGTTCAGTTGATTGAGCATTATTCCATTAATTAGGATCTATCAGCTCAGCGCTGTTTAGAATAATGTGAGAACAGCTGCACTTATTCATTAGGCACAAGTTGATAATTAGCAACTAACAAAAGGACGGTATAATTAAAAGCAGTAACGCAAGACAAAAGCTCGAGGGACCCCATGCTTGAAATGCGTTGGAACCAATATTGATATATTCATTTTGAAAAGGACACAGAAGACTGGCTTTCTTGGTTTTATGACTACAGGCACTAATAAAATATATCAGTTCTGCAACCTCAGGTCACCAATCACTCTCCAAATGACCCAGTGGACCTATAATTCTCTAGTCACTGTGGTGGATCATTATTATCCCTTCACTAACCAATGGAGAAAAAAGGCATGTATGGTGTAAACAGTATACATGCCAGTTACAAAAATATCATCTATGGTCATTTATTAAAGGGGTTCTCCAGGAACGATTTAAAAAGTCTGCCAGCAATCTGCCCTAGAATGTGAGCAGGACTGGTTGCCTTCACTCCAAAGCTACCTAGAGGGATGAGGGGCAGGGCCTCACTACACTGCTCTTCAATAGATGATGATGATGTGATCCTACCTATGATATGCCATCATGACTGAGCAGCCTGATAGCTCATGTTTTGTACTGTATGCAAGTGCCAAAGTAACTTGAGTTTCTTCTAATCTAAAACAATGTGGCAGAAAAAAAGAAACTACAAATCCAGCCTGACTGCAGTTTTAATGACCTGAATTAACAGCATCATAGGACCATCATGATGCCCATAGAATTTCTCATAGCTTATGTGAGACAGACCTAATAGAAGTCAAAAGGATTCAGTTAGAACATTATGAAGGACATCTAGTCTATCTATACTAGAAAACAAGATTATGCTCAACTGACCCTTCATTATATTATAATTACTATACATAAATTTATCAAAATCTTTGCAACATTCCGCCGTAACTGAACTAAATACGGTCTGCATCTGAAACCTAAAGGTGGATTTAGATGGGACAATTCTACAGCCAATTGTGGGGAAGGAAGCCTTCCATCTTGATAGTCGGCTGCTCCTTCAGTGAAGGAGACCGTTGAATTTACATGCAGTAATCTCCTTCACTGTATGAGGCCAAGGGATCTCTATTGCAATCCCTCATCCTCATCCAGATTTAGGATTTCTGAGCAGCAGATTGCTGTTTAGACCACTTGATCTTCTGCCCAGAAACTATGATCGGTGGTGCCAGCATGAACTAGCGTTTTGCTTGTTTCCTCGGGTGATCATTGACACATTTATATGGGCAGATTGTCAGGAATGGTTGTTCCCAGTTATCTGGACGATTATTGGCTTGTATAAATGCAGCTTTACTTTGCTTCCATCACCTTTTCAACTGGATTAAAGTCAGTGAATCAATTTCACTATTCAGGTTCATGGTTTCAAAGAAGTCTCTTCAACAGTGCATAAAAAGGACCAGCAGCAATCTAGTTAAATTTATTTTTAATGTATTTTTTAATGTATAAAATCATGTCACAAAAACACAGACAATCCAATAGATTTTCAAAATATAGTACATGGGTAGTAGTAGAACTAGGCATGTGAAATAAGACCAAGACCATGTCTTAAAGGGTTATTCCCATCTTGGACAATGGGGGCATATCACTAGGATATGCCCCCATTTTCTTATAGGTGCGGGTCCCACCGCTGGGACCCGCACCTATATCAAGAACAGAGCCCTCAAAAGTGAAGGGGGGCGCACTGCGCATGCGCAGCCACCCTCCATTCATTTCTATGGGGCCGCCCAAAATAGCCGAGCCAGTTGGCGCGGCTATTTCCATCGGCTACATAGAAATGAATGGGAGCAGTGGCCGCGCATGCGCAGTGCGCTCCCATTCATTTCTATGAGCGCAGAGGGGAGCTTCGCCTTGTGGTGGCCGGACGCCGGGAAACCCGGGGTCCTACAGGCGCAGTGCTCCCCGCTCCGTTCTCGATATAGGTGTGGTTTCCCGCACCTATCAGACAATGGGGGCATATCCTAGCAATATGCCTCCATTGTCTAAGATGGGAATACCCCTTTAAAGCGTCACCTGGGAGAGTTCTCCTACTGTATATATTAGAGGCATATCCAATTGTCTGCAGGGGTGGACTGGCCATAGACCTTACAGAAAAATATACTGGTGGACCTATGCATGGGGGACCACCCAGGCTTTCCTCATGGTCACCAGCCAGGTATATAACAATCTGATCTCAGCATTAATTACTGTAGAAGCATCAGTTATTTATGCACCTGGCTGTCGGCCAACTCAACTGTATCACTGTCCCCAGGACAGTGATCCAGTTGATTACCAAAGTGAGGGCAGCAGTATTTTGTGCAGCACTAGAGTATTGTTGACCCCACCTACTTCTGTTGTCCCTGCCTACTTTTGTTGCTCCTCCTTCTGTCAATTTGGACCAGCCTACAACATGGGGCCACTTTTCAGTTTTTTTCCAGGGCCACTTTAAGTTCCTAGTCTGCCCATGATTGTTTGTGTTGCTGTGACATGATTTAATATAAAAGGAAATAAGGTTTGAAAGTTTTTAAAGGGAATCTGTCTGTCCAGTGCTGATGCAATGTAGCCCACTCTAAGATCATTAAAACTATGGGGGTCATTTATCAAACTGGTGTAAAGCAGACCTGACTCCTCCTTTCATTTTCCAAAGGAGCTGTTCAAAATGAAAGATGGAATCTGACTGGTTGCTATGGGCAACTAAGTCAGTTCTACATTACACCAATTTGATAAATGACCCCCTATATCTTTGTCAGGGTTATCCTCCCCCTCCTCTGTGACATCACTATTTTCTTTCAACTCCGCCACGATGTCAACGTCTGCCTCAGCAAAATCTCATGTCATCAACAACTCGACACATGCACTATATCTACACTGAGTCCTATGCCCACTGTAGGCAAGACACTGCGCAAGTGCAGGCAGTTTCCTGTTCTGTAATTGTGCGAGATTTCGCTGAGGCAGACACTGATGTAGTTGGCGGAGTTGAAAGAAGATGGCAATGTCGCAAAGGAGAGGGGGAACTGGAAAGAAGAAGTGGATTTGGGCACTTGGAAGAAGCAGGCTTAGTCTCTTGGAGGAGGAGGGTTTGGGCTCCTTGAACCATTGTTGACGGGACGTCAAGAACCTTAGCCCACCTCTTCCAAGTGCCGAAATCCGCCTCTTCTTACCAATTTACACTGGGCACTATGTTCAGAATGCTAATGCGCTTCAAAGTTCATTTTTTGGCGTTCTGAAAGATGGATAACCCGGACAAAGATTGGATTCTCTCGTCTAAGCATGCCACTGGTCTCAATATTACTAAAGTTGCCCACTTATGAAATGGTTTCATGCAGCCGTATTTTATTTTGCAGATGTCTCAATATTCTCCTTATTGTCTTACATATGTCCTAAAAAAGGCCCCGCAGCACAACTATCCATTACACAAGAGGATTGAAGTTAGATTGAATGCCTGCATCACTATCATGTCATGTGGAATTACTATTGGACCATAAAAAGGGGTAAATGTAACAAAAATGCTAATGTGTGCAAACAATAAAAGAATTCATCCTCACAGCACCCATCATTGTGCACTCCAAGCCATAACAAACTATATTACATAAAGATGGATCCTGTGGAGTAAAAGAAATAATGCAGCCTTTAAATGGCACTTGCATCTGCGAGCAAGAAAACACTCAAAAGATAAACCTGGTTACGTAAAAAAGCTCTGTTCATATCATTTAGGACACAGAAATCCTTCTAAAACGCCTGGATGGAGGCACAAGTGAACTTCATACTCTAAAGTGCACCCATAATATATTTTCATTTTGATAATGGACTCGGAGAATACATTGACTTATCAAAGAATGTAATCTGATAAAAAAAAACTATGTCTGGTAGAAGGAAAGGGTTTAAGGATTTTATGTCATACAGTGTGATTTGTAATTGAGGGTAATCCAAGCAGAAACACTAGTCCCCGGCTCGTCTCTGCAACCACAGGAAAGAGCATTTCTGCTAATACTGTATAGTGGTTTGCCGACAGCAGATCGTGATTAGACACCACAATCTGCAGCCAGCAAATTGTGATCTTTCAGCATGCAAACGCTGGTTCATCGGGTAACTGGCGGCAGTATTAGGCCCCTTTCACACGAGCGCGAGACTCGGACGTCTCCCGCATCGTGTGCCGTGTACTGAACTCCCGGCACTGAACGGGGGTTACATAGCATTATACTGATTTATGATGCTATGTAACCCTTACAGTTCTGGAATGTGTTGGATAATGCTGACAGTGTTATCCAACACATTCCAGAACTGTAAAGGTTACATAGCATCATAAATCAGTATAATTCTATGTAACACCCGTTCAGTGCCGGGAGTTCAGTACACGGCACACGATGTGGGAGACGTCCGAGTCTCACACTCGTGTGAAAGGGGCCTTACACTGCCAGATGATCGCTCTTTCATCAAGTAATCTGTGGCACTTTTATATCGGCAGATTATCGCTAACTAGCAATTGTACAAATGCTCGTTATCAATAATCTGCTCCGACATCAGGCAGTGTAAAGTGGAGACCCCCAAGGTTACTGCTTAAAAAGTAAAACAACAGTGAGCTTGCAAAGTGGGCAAAATATTGGCCGCATTCAACTGATCATGCCATACCCTTGCATTTTCAGCTGCCAACAACAAAAATCCAACTTGACAGATCTGAATTTGGGCATACAGTGTCATTATCCATCACGATTGACCATCCACGGAGAATTTCTAAATAATCATCAACCATTTTGACTTCCATTGAATTCTGTGTATGGGTAGCATTAGATAAGAAACAACTTAAAGGGGTTATCCAACCCCTATAATGACCCCCCTATTGCCCAGGCACCTTATATGGGTTATACTTACTCCGCATCCCCAAGTCGCTTCTAGCCGTGTGGGGATGAGAAGCGATTCGAGTGCCAGGGAGTGGGGCAACTATGAGGGACCCGGGCCCTAGAAAGATCATTATAGGGGTTGGATAACCCCTTTAATAAAACTTCTATAAACTACAGGAGCCAGAAAAGGAACTTGAGTTTAACGGCTCTTACCTACCACCGAATCAACATAATACACTGCTGCCTGTGTACACAAGTATATAAATATATCATCCTTACTAGATTTATGATGCGAGGAAGTACTACTTCCCAAATTGTATGCAGATCAATAGACAGTGTTTGCTTAGTGAAACAAAGAACAGGAGTCAGATCTCCACCATGAATCAGATAATACTAAATAATCAAGCACAGCCTCCAATACAGCCGCCTGGAGTCACACAGCAAAAAGGAGCAGGCTCTGGATTGTGAACACATAGGTGTGATTTTCAGCACATGGCCTGCGTAACATCTCTAGATGGTAATGATCCACTCTGTTTGTTTAATAGGATCCTCTTGTGGTCCAAATTAACAAAGCTGTTCCAAAAGACTTTCACACCTCAGAGTCGCCAGATTAAAACATAACTGTATACAAAGCAATGCCGACTAGACAAAGGGCACAAAAGCTCTCTGCAGGTAAAAGGTGCCAAGCATTGTTTCCTTAGCACAATACCAACCACACGCTCATGCTAAAAGAGCACTAAAAGTCCACAGGTGATAAAAGGACACCTTATAAAAAGAGATGCTAACGTCAACCACAAATATCTATGTCTGGACATGTGACAAAGTAGTCAATATGGTGGAATTTCTTTGCAGTTCCCACCTGTCACTATACTGCAGTCACTTTGAAAATTAAATGGCAGATAAATGGATTATAACCAGTGTTGAGCGAAGCGCGTTTCAGATCTGATGCAGCATTAAAAGTGACTTTGGATCCAACCATGATAACCATGGAGGAGAACAACAAATACACAATAAATGTAGAGAAGATGGCCATATGGGTCCCTTTACATGGGTCAATGCCAAACCAATGAAGAACACAGAGTGAGGATATTGAAGTCGAATGGGGCTTGTTTCAAGGTCCCTTCACACAGCATTATGCAAGATGAATTGCAAAGCATATTTGGCCAATCTTATTTCCTCGAGAACAAAGGGACTGGGCAGTTGAAATCTAACATGCTTAGTCCTCATCTCCACTGAAGTGTCTTATGCACATTAGATTATTGGCCAGTCCAGAGAAAAAATTTCAGATTAGGCCAACAAACATCTAATGTGTATGGCCAGCTTAACCCCTAAACGCGAAATGTCGTATGTCATTTGTGTGTAGGGAACGGGCTAGGTCCTGCTCCATACAAAGTGGATGCCAGCTGTGTAATACAGCCAACAGCAGGCCACAATGACCAGGATCAGAGGTGAGTCCAGTACCAGTTCTTTAACCTTCAGATGCCACTACCACTCCCATCCTCCGGGGCTTGCAGCAAAAGCAGCTGACAATCAGGGGCATCCTTACAATATTTCCCCTAAATGTCCTTTTCAGTTGTTTGCCAATCACAAAATTAGTTTGGTTAAATAAGTTTAAACTTTTTATAGGCATTAAAGAGGTCTCTGTTTAAAAAAGAATGTGTCACCAGAAATTATATCTGCCACACATATCCTTTCTAATAGAAAAATCTGAAATCAGAAGATAAAAACCTATTTCTTGCCTAAGCTGTTCTTAACAGTATTTAGAAAGCATTAAGAAAATTGCTTTATGGCAGCTACATGGTCCATAGACACCATGGTCAGGAGATGACCTCATTGACTTCTATTGGAGAGTTTCCTAGGCATGTTCTGTGACCTGTGCAGACATGATTCTACAAGGAGAGAACAGATAAGATCTGACAATCACCTATTGTGAATGGTGGATCCTGTTTTATCTATGAACAGAGGTGATATCATTACAGGCAGGATTAAAATGACAGATAAGCAGATAACTGCAGTAAAGTGATCTGTACAGACCAAGAAGAGGTGCCTATTAGGCTTAGTGGCCAGTGCAAAAACTGCAGGAATTTATGGTTTTTGTTTAACTATAGATATTGACATGGAAAATGAAAAATAACAAAAACAATTCTTAAAATATATGTTCGACATAAAAATGGGATTTAAACAATCCCGTTTACTCCTAAGTAGTGAGGATAGCCTAAAAACACTAGTGCAACAAAATATTAAAAAGTCACAAAAAGAGATGTAACTTTTTTCACACCAAAAACTGGCGTAGCAATGCTAGTAAATGACGCCCAATAACTGCAGAGGTCCAAACCTCTGGCATGAACTTCAGCTCAGAAACTGTGCGTCGGGAGTTTCATAGCATGGGTTTCCACAGCTGAGCAGCTGCACGCAAACCTTACATTACCAAACACAATGCCATGTGTTAGATGGAGTGGCGTAAAGCATGCCTCAGGTGGTTTCTTCAGCAGTGGGAATGTGCTTTGTGGAGTGACAAATCTCTCCTCTCTGTACGACTGATGGACAAGTCTGGGTTTGGTAAATGCCTGGAGAACATTAGCTTCTGACTACATTGTGCCGACTGTACAGTTTGGTGGAGGAGGGATAATGCTGTGGGGTTGTTTTTCAGGGGTTGCCCTAGGCCCAGGGGCCTAACTACCATACCATACCAGGGCAAGAAGGGGCCCAGCCTTAGTTGGGATTATCTCTTCTACTGGAGCTGAAAACTAGGTCAGGACTCTACCCTCTAAAGCAGGGATGGCCAACCTGAGGCTCGTCACCTGTTGTTGCAAAACTACAACTCAGCATGCTCAGACTGCCTACAGCTATCAGCCTACAGCAGGGCATGGTGGGAGTTGTAGTTTTACAACAGCTGGAGAGCCACAGGTTGGCCATGCTTGCTCTAAAGGAACAACTTTTAGCAAATGAAGCAGTGGAAAAATGGCCCAAGGGTCATTGAAAGGGGTTTAGGCAGAAACCCTTCTGTCCTGTGTAGGGGCCTGGTTTGATCCTTGCTATGGGGCCCTTACTTCTCTATGTATGTCACTGCCTAGGCCCCTTAGTTCCAGTGAAGGGAAAACAATGATTAATAACACTTTGAACAATTGTATTTTTCCAACTTTGTGGGAACAGATTGGGGAAGGATCTTTTCTGTCCCAGTATGACTGTGTCCCATTACACAAACTGAACCGAGATTGAGGGCCAGGCCATCTTGACCAACCTGACCTCACAAATGTTCTTCTGGTTAAATGGGCAAAAACTCCCACATACACACTTCAAAATCTTGTAAACAAGCTTTCCAGAAGAGGAGAAGCCGTTTTAGCTGCAAAGGGACTTCCATCTTCATATTAATCCTAATGGATTTAAAATTGGATGTCATAAAAAGCTCCTTTAGGTCAGTACTGTGTAGGTGTCCATACAGTGTACGGGCATGCTCTTCATCAGTTTATGGTGTTTGGTTACTGGGTAGCTAACACATATTTCGTTGACTGATGTTGTACAATTGTCAAAGTATCATTTTACAGCTTCAGAAGCTTATTGCATGAGCACATGGTGTGTAAAGAAAGCCTTGCACATATTTCTGCTTGATGAATGGACTGGAAGAAATGAACATTGTCGCTCTGTGTTTGCTGCTAAAACAATCATTTTTTTTTTTTACTGGTGAAAATCCTCTTTGTTGGTTGCAAATTAACTCCTTCCAAACCAGACACTCATCTGTAGACAGCTGCTTCGGGTTCCTGCTGCTAATCAGTAAATAGATGGCTGTATAAGAGACTTTAGACGCAGGATATGTAATTATAGTATTTACTTTACTAAGCACCGCTTTTTTATTATTTTTAATATTTTTATTTAAAAAAAATTACATAAGAAATGATTAGTAAGAAAAACGATCCCCCCCCCCTTGCCCATAGGCCTCCCTCTGTCTACTTTTTGCTCATCGGCTGCCCCTCTTTGCTTGTCAGCTGCCTGTTCCTTCCCTATCTGCTGCCGGCCACCCGCACCCGTCCTCCTCTGCCCGCTGGCCACCCACACCTGTTCCCCTCTGCTTGCCAGCCACTCGCTGGCAAGCTGATACTTGTAGTCGTGCTCAGCAAGGAGAGTCTGTTTAGGAACTGACTTCTACTATCTGTACCACTTATCATGAGGAAACATTATCATGTAACCGAAACATTTTCCTAATCTATTTGACAGATATTTCAAGAACACACGCATGTTGCTTTATAGAAAAAGTAATAGAAATGACTCTGTATCCTAAAATACAATGTATTATTTTGGTTACTGGTCCGTGGCACGGATCACACATACATATAATGTATCCCACAAAAATTTTTATTCTCTGACCGGTTAGAAAGGTACATGATGTAAACTGTAGAGAATGTAATCTTCTCACCAGTGACTGTATTTGTTTTGTTTTTGTTTTTTTTAACATTAGTTTTTATTGTATAAATTTTTTTGATATAAAAACAGAAAACGTTGCAAAGCTAACAACACGCAGGTTGTCAATATAAGTGTTACAATCAACATAGGGAAGATATATTAAATTAAAGGGTAAAGGAAAAGTATAAAATCAAAAGAGACCACTGAAGTATATAATAGTATGCTCATATATAGTGTACATAAAAATGTTCCAGGTTAGTAACAAGTCATGAAGAAACGATATGTAGCAGTATAAGATAACATTTATATTGGAAATTTTTTGTTAAGACTCTAAACACGACCATAGACCTCAAAATAAATAAATAAATTTCGAAATTATTAGTATGTTGCGTAGAACTCAGAAACTCTGTAGAAGGAAGGGTGGTAGATTACAGTGTTTACTTTCTAGCCAAACCTACCATTTCTTTTTGAATGAGGATTTGGCGTTAATGGAGGAAGCCCAAAAACATTCATACCAACAATTAGTATTAACCGTTCTAATAATTCTTTTGATATTTGGTAATTCTTCAGATTTCCATCATAAAGTAATTTTATGTCTGGAGGCTATTAAGAAATGCATAATCACTGGGCAATAGATATAAGGATAGGCATCTAGACCTATTGATAGAAGAGCCAATTCTGGTATGGCAGGGATTGGGAAAGAACATATGGAGGATAAGAGATTGAATATTTGTTTCCAATAAGATAAAACAGTTGGACAGTCCCACCATAAATGAAAATAAGTACCGATTGACTTATGACATCTCCAGCAGGTAGGCTGTATTTGTAAGTTAAACCCTCCCTTCTAATCCTCAGCTGTGTCATGTGACCAGAACTCTGACTTTCCAAATAACACATCATCTTATGTATGGACAGGAAATCACTTTCTCTATGTATTTCTATGGGAGCCTCAATGTCAGTCTCATAGGAATGAATAGAAAAGTAACTGACTTCCTGTCCTGTGTCAGTTGGAGAGCAGAGTGTTGGTCACATGACACAGCTGAGAATCAGAAGGGAGGGTATAACTCATGAATACAGTCAGTCACAGGTAAAAAGATTACCTTCACTACAGATTACATCATGCACCTTTCAGGTTTCAAGTCAGAGAATAGCAATTTTTGTGGGAGTTCTTCTTTAAAGGCATTGTAAAGGATTAAATCATATGTATGCTTTCTACCAAAAGCAGTACCACATATATTCACAGGTGGTGTCTGGTATTGGTATTGCAACTCAGCAGCATTCACTTCAATAAATCTGAGCTGCAATACCAGACACAATCTGTGAACATGTGTGGCACTGGTTTGGAAGAAAGCAATCGTTTTCGACTTGTATAATAACGGCTTTAACCAGAATCAAATACCAGTACTTGCTTGATAAAACAAATATTAGAGTCTCAGTGCCTTAAAGAAAAGGTGGTGGGGTGGCTGACAGCCTAAAGAGTATGGGGAGTGTCTTGCTCTCCCCCAACAGATCAAAAGAATGAGAAATATAAATAAATGACTTATACCATTGCATAAAATCTGCATATGTGTTTTCAAATGTGGTACCACAAATAGTTGTTGGGCATTCTCTGGTGTGTCGCCATTTTTTAGACAAAAAAATAACACCAGCTCCAGATGTTGCATGGAAGTCTATGTATATATAATAAAAGCAGTACAGCCATTTTTTGTGGTGGATTTTTTTTCACCCTCGAGGTACATTTTTTGTGTCAATGATGTTTTTTCAAATTGTAGCTCTGGGTAGGGTTTTTGCCCCTCACTGCTTGCCATTTTTCTCCCATAGACCTCCATTGTTTTTTTTTTTCTTCAATAAAACTCACACGTAATATGTGTTGGTGTTTTTTTATGTATATTTTTCTTACTAATGCTTCCCCCCCCCACCCCAAACAGCTCTACAGAGGAAGGGGGCACAAACTTTCCTCTAAAAATGCAAAGCAAAAACACCATTAAAAAAAACTGCTATAACACAATACAATGGCAAAAGCGCCTCAAAAACCTCTGATCAAGTCAAGTTTGTCTATTGAGGCTTTTTTTTGCCAAAAAAACACTAAGACCAAAGCTGTGTATGAAGGAGCCCTTAGGCTGATGTCACACATACAGTAGGTGGTTTTTGGGGTGCTTTTGGTAGATTTATACTGCTGTTATTTTTTTATAGCATTTTTACTCAAATAAACTGCATATCCTCAAGTTCCATTGGAAGCACCCTTAGGGCTCATTCACATGACCATATGAATGGGTCCGCATCCTTTTCCGCAATTTTGCTGAACGGGTGCAGACCCATTCATTTCAATGGGGCCACAAAAGATGCGGACAGCACATCGTGTGCCGTTTGCATCCGTAGTTCCGTTCCACAGCCCTGCAAAAAAGATAGAGCATGTCCTATTCTTGTCCACAGTCGCGGACAAGAATAGGCAGTTCTATCATTGGCCTGGCCACGGGCGGTTTGCAAAATGCGGAACGCGCATGGCCCATGGCCGGTATCAGTGTTTTGAAGATTGACAATTTGCGGACAGTAAAACACTTACAGATGTCTGAATGAGCCCTTATTGGGGTTTTTGCCAAAGTAATATACAGGTATCCAGTTTCTGCAAGTGGTTCCATAGCAGCTGCAGATCCACAAGTGGCCGAGCATCATTCAGATGAACGCCTCTACAGTAATAACATGCTGCATTAACAATCCCGCTCATAGATATCAGCGTGTAACCAACGTGAGGAGGGGAGGGTAACCATTACAACCATATCCAGCACAATGCTACTAAATATAGGCATGTGCCTAATGTAATACACAATCAGCACAGCTGCAGGATACATCTGTCTTTACTTCACAGATTGAAAAGGAAGCAAATTGGAGCTCTGGCCTAGTTATATTGTCATGTGTACACAGTGCTCCAGTATCCCCTGAGGCATTTCCTTTGTCTGTTCATATGGAAGCCAACGCGGAGAAAAGCTGGGTAGGTAGAAAGGCCACCGCCTAAACAGGTTTGGTTTTTCAGATTATCATGCTCTACAGAAAGCACATTAATAGGTGTGACTAAACAAAGGTGTCGCCATCACTTCCCAGTGTGATTCCCATTACACACATCCATCCCATACCTAAGATGCCAATTGAATCCTCTTTATAATTTCACATCTTAACTAGTAATTCCCTAATAAAACACTGCTACAGACCTTGGCTACATTCACATGGCCATATCACTTTTGTGGTCTTCAAACCGCAGATGCGCAAAATGCGGATACTGGCCATGTGCATTCCGCACTTTCTGCAGGCCCCATTGACAAAATGCCTATTCTTGTCTGCAAAACAGACAAGAACAGGACATGTTCTATCATTTGTGGCATGACCAAGGCATCCATGTTCTGTCAGTGGTTTTTCATGGACCATTGGTGGGAGATGCTCTAGAAATTTATTTTAAGCTGAGTGGATGACAGAGGGGAAAAAAATGGACACACAGACCAAACACACATTCTTCATGGATGAAACACAGACTGATTTTCATCGGATGTCAAAAACACTTTACACAAGTAAGATACACAGGCTTTAAACTTTCTAATATTAAAATAAAGTAAGAACATCTTCTACGTGATGGGCCATGAAGTGAAGCTAGATGGAAGTGTGCAGCAATTCGAAGTCAACTCTCCATTGTATGAGCAACATGCTACAGAAGTATCAGGAAGTGACCTCATTACTCTTTGCCATTTCCCTTTGCACATCCTGAAAAACCACATCTCACAGTTAACAAAACAGCAAGGTCGGACAGAAGTGATAGAGCGGGAACTTCCATGTATACAAATTAGAAATGAGCCAATGTCTATCTATACTATGTGAATCAATACATTAAAAGAAAAAAAAAGTCTGGTATGGTGTTAGCCAGAAGATAGCAGGTTTATTGCTCTCAATAAGAGAAACAAAGTAAAGGGTGTATTAGACACCCCAATGGTGCAAGCGATTGTCAGGAGGGAAGTGTTTCCTCCTGGCAGTGGCCAGATTGCTAGCAGAGGACACTGCTAACTATTACATGGAGCGATCTCCTCTACATCATGGGGAGGAGTGATCATTATGCCATCACTCATATCCATGCAGGACAGCGGTGTGCTGGTGGCAGATTGTGATTACACAGCATGATCTGCCGCCGGCAAATACAGATCTTTCAGCATGCTGAAAGATCTGAATTGCCTGATGAATGAGTGTTTGTTCATTCATGGGGCAATCAGAGGTAGTATTAGACTGCCAGATGCTAATGGGCATTTATAGGAACGCTTGCTAGTGATTATCGGGCAGAAAATCTGCCCATCCAATATACCCTTAAGAGTCCTGCAGGTGTGATACCTGCAGGTAGCCATGCACATAAGAATAAAGTCGGAAGAAATGGCAGATTTCGGCCGACTGTCGTTTGAAAAACTAGCGCGAACTAGCATTCCCGATCGCAATCGGCAGACTCTTGTCTGCCGAAAATGCAGTCTGGCTGATCGTTATCTCAAATGTATGGCCAGCTTAAGTCCTGTTCCATATCTGCGTTTAAGAAGGTCTGCCCAGCACTGACGGAATTCCGCTTCGCCCCATTCACTATAATGGGTACCAGAGGAGATCCAGCCACAACCCAGCAAATATGCCGAGGAGCAGCAGGACAAATACCGCTACACACACACACACACACATACAAAAGAGCAGAAACATGGTGTAATATATTGACATTCAAATAGAATAACAGAAATAGCTTATAGAATAAGGACAGTATTACGCCTAGTGCTGTAACAAGTGTTTGCCGGTAAGGAAGCGTTTGCCCGCTTGTCAGTGGAGGAGACCATTGCTATTACATGCAGCTTTCTCCTCCACAGTATGGGGAGGACCAATCGCTAATGCCATCCTTGGTCCCCATACTGAATCATGTTTGCCGGCAGCAGATTGTGATTAGACAGCACAATCTGCCACCGGCAAGCTATGATTTTTAAACTTGCTGAAAGATCGTGAATACCCGATGAATGAGTGTTTGCGCATTCATTGGATAAGCAAGTGCAGTATGAATCCGAAAAGTGTGTGCACCCCTATCAAAGTGTTATTCCCAACACAAGAAGTGATGGTATAACGGTACAATACGCCAACACTTCACGATTTGTGATGGTCTGTCTTCTTTCCTGCTCACCCACTGTGCAGTGACCTGCATTCAAGTGAATGGAGCTATGTTGTAGGTCCCTGAACAGTGGGTGACCAAGAGCGTTGCTGCAGGGAAGATCTGTGAAAGAGCCTTTATCTTTTAGGGGATTGGTGGAGGTCTTGGCAGCTGGACCACCGGTCAGGAAATGCTAGCTATATGGTGATAGTTATCACTTCTTATAATGGGACTACTATTGCTGAGCCCTGAAGTGACTCCAGTGGCTTGTACAATCATGAATCTATCCGCTGGAACATCAACAGAGTGGAAAGCACATCATTGCATTTGTGTGTATATCGGCTTGTCCAGATTTATAGTAATTATTCTGTTAACCCATATATTTGTTGTGCATAAATTTCTACTGAGTCATCCAAAAACACATCTGTCACATTGGCCATATGACACACTTGGGCAGAGTCAGCAAGTTTTTACAAAGCAGTACACGGCATAGTAACCCTACATTATATTCGACTGGAAATAACAGCCTATACGTATAGCAATAAAACAGAGAAAAATAGCATTGCTGACAATAAGAAGCAGATTCTGTAAAGCAATTACTAACACAGTTTAGACATATTAATATGCAATATGTTGCTTAGTGAATTAATACCATTGCTTTCTTTTGAAGCCACAAAGAGTTCCAGCACTTCCTCCTCTTGCGGTCATGTGTCAGACTGTGCCATTTTACCCTCTTCTTGTGTCTAACGATTGAGCAAGATAATGGGGCTGATTAAGTGGGGTAAAGGCCGCAATCCGAAATTAACTTTTTTTTGCCTGATTATAGCCCCATAAAGACAGGTCACTGGTTACCTGACAAATGAGAAAATGCTGTTTGTGGGGTGATAGCATCTTTTTTGTGTGGGATGGACAATCATATTACCGCTCGTTTGCTCCCATACTAATAATGTTAATTGGTGCATATAGATAAAGATTATGAGCGGCGGTCTACCTGCTATTATCAGCAATCAGCGCTCGTTACCAGCTAGCATAGGGCCAGTTCACACAGTTTTTTGGTGCTGATTTTGGAGCATTTGCACCTCAAAATCAGCTCCAAAAACCGTCTCAAAACAGCCTCCCATTTATTTCAATGTGAAAAAGCACTTCCTTTCTGCCCCCTTTGCCATGTAGAAAATAGAAGCAGCATGCCCTATCTTGGGATCAGGGGTGGATTGGCCATAGACCTTACAGGGAAATTTCCCGGTGGGCCGATGCCCATGGGGCCACCTGGGCCCTCCTCACTGAGTTTTTGGGGATGTATTTTGTGATGCACTGTGGTATTTGGCTCTGATGGGGTGGTATAATGTGCCACAATATGATATTGTTGGACCTGCCTTCCATCAATTTGGACCAAACTACAAAACAGGGCTACTTTTAGTATTTTTATCCAGGGCCACTTTAAGTTCCCAGTCCGCTCCTGCGAATGGAATCTGCGCTGAATCTTCCATTGAAATGAATGGGAGGCATAAAAAAAACGCTTGGTACGTGTCCACACGGATTTTTCATGGATCCACGACAAAAACCTCAAGCTGAAAATACAGTTTTGTATTGAAGTAAACACCCATTGTATAAAAATAGCAGCAAAAAATATCAAATATGCGTTAAAAACTGAAAAACATATGTATGAATTCTGAGATTTATTCTGTAGGCCTGTGCAAAAGGTGCCGGCGGTTGCCCAAAGAATGAGCAAATGCTTATTAATTGGGTGACCCTGTCCTTCATATTGCTTCTGTGCAGCAGATTGTCCTGTGTAAACAACGATCTTCTGCCCAGCAACAATAATTTTCTATAGGAACAAACAATCTCTGTAGCGATTGCTTCTCCCCTTTCAGCAGAGGCAATTGCTGCATATAAATCTCATCTCTGCTGATGATCTGGCAATTATTGGGAACGTCTGGTTCATTCCCGATAATTGCCTGAAACATCAATCTGTAGAAAAGAACCTTAGAACATGACTGCAAGATAAGACTACACAACTGGTTTATTTGTAGTGTTAAGTAGGTAAACATAGGGGAAGATTTATCAAACTGCTGTAAAGTAGAACTGGCTTAGTTGCCCATAGCAACCGATCAGATTCCACCTTTAATTTTTCAGAACTCCTTTGGAAAATGAAAGGAGGAATCTGATTGGTTGCTATGAGCAACTAAGCCAGTTCTACTTTACACCAGTTTGATAAATTTCCCCCATAGTTCTGCATATTAGCTGCATGAATACGACAAGTAGAAGACTAGTTGCAAGTTTGCTTTCTTTTATATCTTGCTTTGGAGCAATAGAGATTGAACCAAGGTACGGGGTCCAGAGAGAAGGCCTTTAAACAGCATGGTGTCCCTCTTTTAGAAGTAGGTTTGAGCAGTAATTTAGAAGACTGATGAAAGATGGTATATGCTATAATCATAGTGTATAACAGGTAAAGCACTTTTGTATTCCGCTTTATCCTATACACAGAGACTATTCTGAGATGGCTAACCTCCAGCACTCCAGCTGTGGTAAAACTACGACTCCCAAGATCTATACTTGGTTGGCTGTTCTCAGAACTCCATAGAAATGAATGGAGCATGCTGGGAGTCGTAGTTGCACCACAGCTGGAATGCAGAAGGTTAGCTATCAGTGGTATAGCTGATGTGAAAATGGACTGGTTTGGTCATGGCTGATCTATAACCCAGGTTCAACCACACTCTGTGGTATTGGTGGAAGGAGCAGTGGAAAAAGGCTAAGAATAATTTTGTAAGCCATCACGGTGAACATGATCTCCAATCTGCAGACAGCATGTTATAAAGCAGGAGGAGCTGAGAAGATTGATAGATGTATTTTTGTGAGAAAAAGATTCAGTAAATCTAGAAAACAATTAATTTATACTTCTGCTTCTTCTAGGCTTAGAGTCCAGGGGGCGGTCCTAATCAGTGATTGACAGATTTCTCTGTATTAGTACACATACAGACATAGTCGTCAATCGCTGAATAATATCATTTATATCCTTCCCCATATAACTATACATCACTCTGCTCTGTAAACCGCTCCTGTCAACGTGAAAGGTTCCCTTTAATAGGGATCTGCAGTCAGTGAAGATTTGACTATCACTGCAGTATAAATTGCTGCCGCTGATCTCCATGCAGCCATCACTTAGATGATTACAATGTGAAGCCAATCACACAGACCACTGCTATCTGTTCTTACCATCTTCCTGTTTATCCGCTGGGTGTAGAAATGTCTGCACAGTTAGTGAAGCTATAAGCCTAGCCAAGAGATACATCCTTTGCTGCCGGAAATTTATGCAATCTGTCACACTTTCCAACAAGATTTTTTCCTGTGTTATTATACCTATTAGAATTAAAGGGAACCCGCTGGTTGTGATGACTTCAGCACAGGTAAAAGTAGCCTATACAGCTCACTGACTAATTTTGTGGCTTTTGTAAACAGAATTTTTGAAAAATCTATGTCTGTGCTTAAAATTTACACGTATGCAGGATCAGACGGAGGATGTTGAGGATTTTCAAGACCAAAGTTACTTTGCTTTATGATTGCCATATGAGTAATAAATACATGCATCAGAGTTTAAATTTGTTGCAAAAGTTGGAGCGATTTTCCACGTCCATGTCTGTGATTACATCCGTGAAAAGGTGGTCAGTGGTTTATCAATGTAGAATACGTGCTCGGTCTGTGTGCTTATTTTTTACCCCTCTTTGTGTCATCCTTTCTCCATGGACAGTGCTGCGCTGCAAATTAATCTCTGAAGCATTTCCTTGCAATGATCCAAAAACACGGACAAAACATGGATGCCATCGGTGTTCGTGGGCATTTACTACTACTGTGTGCTGGCACAAAGAGGGAATACTTACTATGTGAGGACATTAAGGGGACTAGATGCATATAGTTATGCTTTGGGCCAAGCTAGAGGTGTGCCCTAGCAGGGGTAGATTGATCATAGACCCTACAGGGAGCTGAGGGCCCTCCTCACGGCCAGTCAGTGGAAGTTTTTTTGGGATGTATTTTGTGATGGACTGTGGTATTTGGCTCTGTTGGATGGTATAATGTGCCACAATCTGGTATTGCTGGACCTGCCTTCCAGCAATTTGGACCCAACTACAAAATGGGGTCACTTTTAGTATTTTTTCCAAGACCACTTTAAGTTTCCAGTTAGTCCCTGTGGCCTAGTATGAAAAAAAAATTGCACATATTGTCCCTCTTTGCAATTTTCTAAAGTTGGGAGGTATGGATGAACCTCCTTTTACAGCCCCTGTGGTGTCACACAAAGCTTTTTGTGTCGGTTTATGCTGCAGTTTTTTTAGCAAAGGCCAGAAGGAGTCTGAAGGGAATGAGAAATATTAAAGGAAGGACTTCATGCTGGATATACTACTGGCTTTGGCTCAAGAAACTGCATCAAAATCTGCCCTAAAAAGCTGAGGGTGACACCATCCCTAAATTGCACAGAGATTTACAACTGTAAACAAAGGCTGAGGCTACCCATAGAATTTATGCCACACTTTTAATTCATTTTAATTTTTGAGCTATAGCTGTAGTCCAAAGCAGAAAATTGATTTGTAAGCAACCTTGTGCACTGCAGCTGTCACCCAACAGTTAAATTTAATTACAAGTGCTACAAAAAGTTATAAATCTCCTATGAATCATTACAAAAGTTTTTGCTGTACAGAAGTGCTCATTACCAGTCCCCCTAGGCATCTCATTTGTCAGTCTGATTGTGAGATGCAAATAGCCATGTGTGGCTAACTTCAACAACCCTCATATATATTCGGATTGGTCCAGGAGATTTTCGGAGGTTTTCAGACCATCAGTATCAGATCAGTTGGGGCCTGAATCTGGGCATCTCTGCCAATCACTTGTAATAAATAGGTTGTCCATATTTTTTTATATTGATGACCTATCCTAAGGATAGATCAAATCCTGGCACCCCGAACACCCCCCCCCCCCAAACAGCTGTTTGAAGAGAGAGCAGTGCTCGTACAAGCAGTGCTTTCTCTTTACATGCTTGCCGTCGCAAATGCAGCGTTGAGCAGGTGTAATGACAACCACACCATCCTATTCACATCAATTGTACGTCTCTGTAGTATTCACTTGAACAGGAAGGAGCAGTACTATTGAAGTGAATGGGACAGCACAGTTGTATTTACACCTGTTCATGGCGAGCAGGTAAACAGAGAACAGAAGGCAGCGCTTGTACGAGCATGCAGTCTCTTTCAACAGCTGATCGAGGGGGAGGAGAGGGTTTGGGGTGCTGGGAGTCGGACCCCACAGATCTGATACTGATGACCTATCCTGAGGATAGGTGAAATATCCTGAACATAGGTCATTGATAAAAAAAGCGGACAACCCCTTTAAGGGTCCATCTACCTGAACATCTACTTAGTAACAGCAGTGCAGGATATCAATATTGTGAACCTGGAAAATCCATTTAACTGTGACATTTTTGGTGTACCTTGAACTAGATGGACTTTTGACTGAAGCTTCTACTCTACTTTTTTGCGATTTATTCCTCAAGATTTTCTACCACTTTTATGATTAAGGGTCCTTTGTGGGGAACCCTTTCTTCCTTCTTAAATAACAGATCTCAGATGGAAATGGACAAAATGAATGCACAATGAGCATAACGGATGTTTTAAATAAAGGATCCTTTTTGTGTGTGTGTTTTCTGTTCTTCTGACGGATCAGAAGAATGGAAAACAAAACGGTGATGTGAATCTACTGTAAGAAGTATGGTGGAAAACAGTGCCAGGCCGGCTTAGCATTGTTTACACCTCCGCAAAATATCTATATATCATGTAGATAATTGTGCCTGCTGTGCTGAAAAAGAGACTGGTGCACAACATTAATAAATTTCGACCAACGTGTCATCTTTTATTGAGTCAGGGAAAATAGAAGACTCCTGGGATCAACTGAAAAGCCTGGTAACTTAACAGTTAAAAGAGCCCCGCTTTCCATCACTTCCAAGGTTCGTCTGCAAAATAGCTTTCATCAAGATCATTCAATAATCCACCACCAAACAAGTTTAAGCCACACAATGATCATGTTTGTAATATTTAATAAGCAGACTTTCTTTGTAGATTCAAACTTTGTCAGGAGACTTCTGAAACAGAAAACAGCCCCAGGCAGCACCACGCACTCGGGAGAACAATGCAGGTCAGACTCAAACTTGCTCAAAAGTAACAAACTGATCCAAGAAACTGACAGCGTAAAACATGGTATAGCTGTAGAAAACATCATCCCATAAACTGAGACGTGAGAAATTATAGACTTCACAAACCACAAAGAGGTCACAACAAGGCATGAAGGAAACATCTGACAAAATCTAATGCATAATAACAATAAAGGACGCAATAAGCGATGATCAGGTTGCTAGTAACACCCTAGTAACACGTGATTCCAAACAATTAGGGTACATTTACATGGCGCAGTCATATTGTGGTTTTTGTCGCAATTTTCAAAACTGGTGTGAATAAGCTCTTGTCAGTCCTGATCTTCTAAATATAATTTCACTGAAATTGACTTTAAGCCTGAGCCGTATGAAAATATTTTACAGCATATCTGATGTCAAGTGACAGCTGCAGGCCACAAACTGCAAACCGTAGGTCCGCAAAACACCCTCACCAGCCGTGTGCACTCTGACTTCAAAGGGTCCATGATCCACAAGATGTGTCATAAGATAGGACATGACCTATATTTTGGGGTGTAAAGGCATAGACATGGAAGCCCACGGAAACACATGCAAGCCTTTCTGTGGGCTTCTGTGTCCATGTCCTACCTTTCACTGCATCTTGCGGACCCACTAAAGTCAGTTGATCCACACCACAATGCACATGGCCAATGCCTGTAATTTGGGGGCCAACGGTTTGCAACATGGGCACGGTGGCCCCACGGTTCGAACATCTGAGCAGTGGAGGTGTTAGATGTTGGACCACCCTAAAGATAATTCATCAATATCTAATCACATATGATTGGCTGCAGCAGTCACGTGTGCCTCCGTCAACGGATGTTGTCCTCAGCACAAGTGGGAGCAGAAATACCGGCCCGGGAGCCCATGAGACCGGATCCAGCAGCAGTGATCGGTAATCATCACCCCCTCCCTGGGTCAGGCAGGTCTGTGTCACTATTTTAGTATTGTATAACCCCTTTAAGTCTACATACAAAGTGTTCTGCTTCTTGTTTTTTTGGAGCCTATTGCATTTTTTCCCAAGATTCTGTATACTCTAGGTATGTTTTATTAGGCTCCCTTATAGGACTTCAAAAACACCAGAAAAAAGCATTTACAAACTGTCACAAAATAAAAAATCACCAAAATGCTGTTAAAATGTTTGAAATGCATGTTTTTTAAATTTTTTTCTGTGTTTCAAAACAGAGTTTGTAGCAGTCATTTCTGTGACTGCGATTCATCTCAACGAGTTACGCAAAAATCTATGTAAATGCAACCTAAATGGCCACACATATATGGAATTGATATTTTCAGTCGCATAAATTTCTAAAGCAAATCTGCACTGTATGGGTTTGTATGATTTTTAGTCCAGTGTGACTAGATTTCATAGAGTGTGTAACAATAATTCCTCCTTGTAATCACTGCATCTTAAAGATCAGACAGGCGCATTTTCTGTGGATGAATAAAGTCATTTTAGGTAATCAACACTGGAATGAATGACCTCCTGTCCTAATCAATGTCATAAATGAATTGTTTGCATGCTAAAGAAAAAAATAGAATTGCATCACATGTCGGGTTGCAGACTGCAATCACATGGGGTGGAATGTCATCTGCAGATTTGCCACAGATTTCACCCTATGCATTGCATAGGGTGAAATCCACTGTAGAAAATCTTCATGTTGCAGATTTCTCATGAAAGGGATATTCTGGTTGAGGATACCCCTGTATATTTAACATTTTTCCTGTCTCTACTTTTAAACTGTTACCAGAGGGGTTCAAACTCACAACCTCCTGTTTGCGAGACAGAAGCCTTACCATTTAAGCTACAAAGTCCACTGTTGTCTAATGGAAGAGTTTCTCTAGTAAAAAACCTTCATTAGTATAAATGTGCAATGCACTGGTATCTACAGATACATCTCTGTATACCAGGACATTGGAATAACAATATAAGTCGAATTTATTTAATAATCACAAAAATGTAATGGAGCAAAATAAATTACAATAACTATATCCAACTATATTCCAAAAGTAGCCAAGCGCGGACTCAAATTTTCCCCGGCTATCTCAAAGTGGTAAATGGAAAGAGGTGGCCACGCTTGTAAGGCTTTGCATCCATTCAGTGTAATGGCACTTACAAAAAATAGCTGAGCAAGGAGAGCACTTCTGGTGTGGTCTCCTTCACTCTGGGAGCCCTGTTCTCTGGGTCCCAGAGGTTGTCCCAGAGAACAGCTATAATTACTGAGCTCCGTGCAAGAGATCTGCGCTCAGACATGAACTAGGACCAAAAATATAACGTGGTCCTAGGACAAATACCTGCAAGAAATTTTGAACAAATAGCTGGAAATGCTTATCTTATTCAGCTTATCCTGAATATTTTGCAGCTGTGGATTCTAAAATAACAATAGCAATATGTTGTATTCTTTGCTGGTAACATATTTGATATTATCCTGGCCTTAGATTACTCGCTGTTGATCCATCTTCAGAGACTGAAGGGAAGTACAGCACGAGGCTGCAGAGCATGACACCGTCAGACACGGTCGGACAAAGGAACTGCCTATTTTGAAAGTGAACGCTGCAATTTATTTCTATTCATAGTATTCCACCACTGCCTGATTAGAAAGTTGGGAAACAACACAGGGCTTCTTTTTCCAGTACTATGTTTACCCAAGACCTTGTAGGTCCCGTGTTACAAATGGTCCATGAAACTGGTCTCTTTTCCAGTAAAAGTAGTGATTCTGAGCTCATACAGCTACATCTGTCAAGTGTACAGAATTAAACAATTGTTTCAAGTCAAGTACAGCTTCCAGTTTATATGTTCTTACATCCCTATAATATAGGCAAGCCAGGAAGGTGTGGCACACCAACCACACCTGCTCAAGGGGTACCACTGTTATTAAAGGTGTTTTCCAAAATTGAAAAATGTAAAAAAAGGGCACAGAGCAGGACAGAGATAACCCCCTTTAAATATCTTTCCCAGATATATGTAGCTAAATCCAAATTGCTACATAAGTCTTACAACTTTCCAAAATACTTTGTGAGAGATTTATAGACAATGGTGTTTTCTACGTCAGTCTTAATATCTCCCGTGCTGCTGGAGAAAGCATCTAATTTATGGCTCGGCTCAAGCCTCTTAATAAACTAGGTGCATCCTTTGGCAGCTCGTATGCCTAAGCTCAAATTTCCTGTAGATTTCTTCATTCATCCTCAGGATAGGTCATCAGTATCAGTGTCAATCAGCTCTTTCAAGAGGCTTCTTCCTAGGTGAGTGATGTCATGTTCATTGGTCACATGGTCTAGGCGAAGCGCAGGCCCCTTCAAGTGGTAAGCTGATTGTTGGGGCTGTCGTGTGTCGGACCTCCACTGATCCTGATGATAGGTCATCAATATTAAACACCAGGACAACCCCTTTAATCTTATACGGCACCAATTAGGAGAGATTTATTTTTAAAGGAAAAAAAATGAATCAAAGTTTGTGACAGATATTATGAACTTATGGATAGATATTATGGACTTGCTTAATTTTTTTTATACTAGTTTTCTATGGCACCAGTTTAAGTCCGAAACTGGATGTAGAACTGTCTAAGAGAAAAAGAAGCTGTCTTACATTTAGAAGTGACGGAGGATCTGCCGAAGTTATGTAGAGGCCAGCGCCTCTACATAACTTCGGCGGGTCCAACGCCAGGTATAGGGCTTATTAAGACTGCACTGACGAGGGCTAACAAGACTGGAATAGTACTTTAAGGCCTCATTCACACAACCATAGCAGGTCCGTACCCGTATTGTGGCCCACAGTGTGTCCACAATATAGGGGCACCGGCCATGTGCACACTGTATCATGGATGCGGACCCATTCACAGAAGATACACTGTGGAATGGAGGCACGGATGAGAAGCCCATGGAAGCACTACGGAGTAGCTCTGTGGGTTCTCTGTCCATGCCTCCGCACAGCAAAAAAGGAGTGCAGACGCCGATAGCGGACTCCATTCAAGTGAACGGGACCGTATCCACAGACAGCGGGCACGTGGTCAGCACCCATGCATTGCAGACCGCAACAGTTGTGTGCATGAGGCCTTAGACTGTATTCTGGGCACACAGGATGGATGAGCATGAACTACTATACTAACATGAGGAATGAACCGGTTTGTCCGCCATCGGTGTTAGTTTTGCTGCTCGATAGTTACGGAACAGGACAGGCTCACAGACGATGCAGTTGCACATTTAGGTATCCTGAGAGGGCATGGCAGGTCCTCTTTAAGAAACCGGTGACGTCTTTCAGTTTAGGGCATAATGGTTTCTTTCATCCCACCATACCCCGACCTAAACCAAAATACTCCCCATAAATGCATTTAATGGTCTGAAAGTCACACAGATATTAACCTCTAAATCTGCTAAACATCAGGGATATCACTAAGGATCAGAAGATTTAAAGGATGCTTAACTGAAAAGCCCCTATAAGATATATGGACACACCTGTGGCTCAGTGTGACACATGACTGCAGTTTACTGCTAGAAAACTAATGTGATGCTGTCGGAGTATACAGCTTTTATATAGTTATATATGTTCAGTGAAAGTCCATGTGCACAGTGTATTATGACAGTGCTGTATTGCGGATATATCGGCACCTGTATATAGCACAGATCCATAACACATCATACAATGTAACATGTCACTTTTTTCTTCCTCATGGATAGTGCATACTTTAATATAGAGTAAGCCCACAGATTACCGTAGCTGCTCTTAGGGAGCCTTCAAATGCTGCAGATCTTGTGTCAGAAAATTCCACGACTGAAAATCAGTTCCATTCATTTGAATGAGGCAACAAGCACATGGATTTCTGCAAGTTCCATTAAGGTGAATGAAACTGATTTTCAGTCGCAGAATTTAGTGTATTAAGTGTTAAGGCCCCATTCACACGACCGTATGTTCATTTCCGTATCTTATCCGCATTTTTGCGGATAAGATGCGGAACCATACGGACCCATTCATTTTTCCATAGGAGAAAAAAAATGCGGAATGCACACAGTGTGCATTCCGCATCCGTATACTACGGAAGTTCTCCCGCAAAAAAAAGGAAACATGTCCTATACTTGGCCGCAAAACACGTCCATAGCCCCATTAAAGTCAATGGGTCCGCAAAATTACGGAACACTACGGAAGACTTTCCGTATGTCTTTCGTTCCGTTTTTATACGGACACGGAATACATACGGTCGTGTGAATGGAGTCTAAGGCTCCCTTACAGATCTAGAACACAGCAGTGTACTTCAGCACAAGGTGTGCGACACATCTGCACAGACACTGCAGCCACGATTCCCTAGTTTAGCCATCAAGGATGACATTTTAAGGTTACGGGCACACGGGGCAGTCGTTTGGTGTTTGCAATTTGACCGTCCTACAGTTAGATACCAAGTGGCCATACAGACTGTAGCAGGCTTTAATTAAACTAATGAGGACTGCACGGTTTAGGCTGGGTTCACATCACGTTTTTTTGTCATATGTTTAACTTTTCCAAAACATGAAAGATGCCATACAGTGCCATCTGTCACCATAGAGTTCCATTATAAAAAAAAAAGTGATTAAAAGGGTATTCCCATCTGAGACAATGTCTGTCATATACTAGCGTTATGCCCCCCATTGTCTGATAGTTGAGGGTCACACCTCCGAGACCCACATCTATCTTGTAGACGCTACTGGCAAAGCGTAGGGCTGCCGAAAATAGATAAGAGCTGGCTTAGCCATTTCTGTTGGCCCGAAAGAATTGAATAGGAGCGGTGGCCGAGCAAGCGCTTCCATTCAGTTCTGTGGGGAGAGCACTTGGTGGTGGCCGGACCTGGGGAAACCTGGGGTCCTCCAGGCTCCAATTTCCCTGCTCCTTTCTCAATATAGGTGCGGATCCCAATGGTATCTGTCTGAGGCATCCTTTAACAAATACATTTTTAGCAAAACTTAAAACGTATGACAAAAAGTGATGTGAACCAGCCTTCGTCAGTCTGCAATGTTAATGGCCGAGCGGTATTGCAGGTGCCCCGCGGCCATTAACAGTGCAGACCAACTAAACAGTGAAGTCCTAGTTTAATTAGGGCCCACTGTGGCCTTCACTGCCATAGCCATGTTGCAACCGGTGGTGGTACCCTAGGGCTGCGTTCACAGTGCTGATGTTTGCCGTAATCTTCCACCACGTTTTCCACATACACTTTTACCAGGTAAGTCAAGCAGGCCCTAAAATCTTTACAGACTATAAACAGTGTTTTAAAAGTTGCATTCGCTTGCATTCTGATGTGTTCAATGATGACTTGTTGGTCAAGTGTAAAACCCCTGTACGGTATTTCAGTCTTAAGATAAGGAGGAGAATGCATTTTAGCCATTACATTCCTTGCTCATCGGTGCACTCTAGTAGATAACAGTTTCAGTTTTTCAACTTCCTTGCAGCAAATACTCTCAAAGTTCTGCAAAACAGAAAGCTGCTTACATCATCCACCGATTTCCTGAAAATGTACCTTTTCGAGGCAACTGATCAAAAGTCTACAGCTACTTCCTGGCCTCAATAGTTCTGAAATAAACCATTCTTATAGACACTATGAGGCAGGATTACTAATCCTATAGATGGTGGAAACTTAGTTGGGCTGTCTAGACCTGAACCAGATTTATCACAGGGGCTCAGGCTGGAGGATAAATCTGAAGCAAGGTTAGACACTTCTATAACAATTATTGGTTGGATTACTTGGAGAGAGAAATTTACACTAGAATGGTGGTGGAATTTTGGCATAAAATGGTGTATAGCATATTAGACCATGCCCCAGCAAAGCCAAGCCACCTTGTCAGGCTAGACACACATCATTTCTCTAAACCTTGATGTGTCAAATTTACACCAAAATCTAGGTGCCAAATTCCCCACTAGAAGTGTCTGGCAGCGAATAAACCTCCTCTCCTCATTTAAGGGGTATTTCAGTTGGGAGATGTTATCTTCTATCTATAGGATATGGGATAACTATTAGATTGGTGGGGGTCTTACTCCCACCGATCATGGGCACAGGGCTTGGTTATTTCCAGAACTTTTATAGACATGAATGGAGTAGCAGTTTGCATGCCTGACCTGCTGCTCCAATCATTGCAGGGGGGTCCTGAAGGGTACAGGGTCCCTATTCTACTGAACCAAACTTAGATCACCATGGAACCTTCAGTGGAACCATGGAGCGCAGCTGTTAAGATACGATCACTTGGAGCAGTCATGATCCGGCCGGGTTGTGGCCAGCTGTGGTCAAGTACCGCTCAGCCAATTAGGCTGCAGCTGTCTGATATTAAGGTAATGATGACCGCACTGTATAGGTGGTCTGAATTCTTAATGGAAACACAGTACCTTCAATACCATGTGGCCATTAAGAATTCAAACCATCTGTACTATGCATTTTGAATTCTTAATTAACGCACAGTTTTTGACCACAGCTGGCTGCAATCTGACCTGTTCATGTCCATGCTGTGTAGTCTTATAATCTAATAGTATAATATAAAAGCTAAAATGCAGCCAGGGTACAAGCATTTGGCTGATGAAGTTTTACTATGGTATGCTATGTTTGTCTTGGTGGGAGTTCAAGGTGTTTAGCTATTCTTATTTACAGGGGTTTTCTAGGAGTTTAATATTGATGGTCTATCCTCAGAATACGTCATCAATATCTAATAGATGGGAGTCCGACATCCCTGCCATTCAGCTCTTTGAAACAATGTGGCCTCTTCCTATGATAGTGATGTCACATTCATTGGTCATATGGCCTATTTGCAGCTCAGTCTCATTCAAGTCATTTGGCTGCAATGCCAAAAACAACTGCTATACAAAGTATGGTGCTGTACTTGGCATTCTGTTAGTGCCTACTAGAGAGCAGCAGCCTCTTTAAACAGCTGATTGTGGGGGGTGCCGGGAGTTGGACCCCCACTAATCATTATTGATGACCAATCCTGAGAATAGGCAATCAATACTGAACAAAAACCCCCTTTATTTCTTATACTAGTACTCTTTTGTCTGCTCCCCAAAACTAATTATTGAGTTTCTTAAAGTAATTTAGTATTTAGTTTCTCTAAAAGTAATTTAACTGCACAAAAGAACATAGCAGAAAATGAACATTGGTGAAGGTGGAAACTGGGTGTTGGTTAAAGAACCAGTCCTTGCCTCGAATCTCTTTTCCTAAAAGTCTCCAGGATAAAAGGATGAGCAGCGAATAAAGGGTAGGGTGTAGAGTTTCAGCACAAGAAAGGGTGACAGGAGGAAATCCACAACCACAATAGCTGATGCAGGGGGTTGGGAGGGTTATAAAGAGGTTTGTGAGTGGTGGGCAGTATTCAGTGTGGGAAAACTTTCAGGCTGACTTGTGCAAGTCTTCTGAGCCATGTGTTACTGATCTGACCGTGTATCCAGCTAAGGCTACTTTCACACTAGCGTTGTTTTATTCCGGTATTGAGTTCCGTCATAGGGGCTCAATACCGGAATAAAACGCTTCAGTTTTGTCCCCATTCATTGTCAATGGGGACAAAACTGAACTGAAGAGAACGGAATGCTCCTAGAAGCATTCCGTTCCGTCTTCAGACCGGAGAGCAAACCGCAGCATGCTGCGGTTTACTCTCCGGTCCAGGCATCCGCACTAAGACGGATCCGGAATGACCCCCAATGCAAGTCAACGGGGACGGATCCGTTTGGTGTGACACACTAATAAACGGATCCGTCCTCCATTGACTTTCAATGGAGTTAATTCTGGATCCGTTTAAAAGATGTTAAAGATAATACAACTGGATCCGTTGTATTATCACTATGGATCCGGCGGGCCCCTTCACCCGTCGGATCCGTAGTAACGCTAGTGTGAAACTAGCCTAATGATAACTTCAAATTGCAAAACCCACTTCATTAACACTGCATATCATTTAACCCCCTTCCTCCTGGAAGCAAACATTGCACTACAAAGTATCATTCAACAGTAAGTAGAGCATTAAAAAAATCACTAGGACAAAAACTTGGGATAAAGATATTTAAATAGATGAGCCGCACTCCTGGAAGGGGAGAAGCAAATTGACATGCTGCTTTTCCAAGTTCAAGAGAATAAATAATGACTGGCATTTACGCTTTGGCATTCCAAAGAAGCTCCATGAGGGTAGGCTTACCTTAGGGTAGGTTCACATACTCCAAACGGATGTAAAGGAAAACTGACTTAGTTGCACAAAGCAACCAATCAAATTCCACATTTGAGCTCTTCTGGAAAATGAAAGGTGGAATCTGGTTGCTATGGGCAACTAATAAGACAGTTTTCATTTTCATCAGTTTGATAAATCTCCTCCAGAGTTTTTTGGAGGAGGTTGACTTTTCTGAAGTGGATTCAAAAGGAACCAGAAATATAAAGGAAGGAGTTAAACTTATCCTTCCTTCTGGATCCACTAATGGCTTTGGATGAAATACCTGCCTCAAAACCTCCTCCAAAAAACTGTGTGTGAACCTACCCTAACAGATAGGCCTGTGATGGATAGCTGGCCTCCTATGATGATCAGGGCAGGAAGAGAAATTGTATGTCCCACGAGCAATCTGCCATTCAATTGCAGATATTTAGTCAATGGTTAGGTATACTCACTGGTGTTGCAATGCACACGATCTAAGGCTCTTATATCCAGGCATAGTCCCATGGTCTACATAGTTAAGTTAATAATCCCCCCCAAAAAAAAGAATTCTACATTTTGTTTAAAAATATTAAACCACGAGAGACAAGAGTAAAAGAAAACCACTTTTCTAATAGACAGTGCCTGGAAATATGAGCCGGCACAGAGCGATAATATGATTCCTTTCTACATGTACAGATGGCGTGCATAACAGTAAACACATGTGCTCGGGACCGGATAAAAGCTGGTCCTGTAGGTCACACTGCACACGGGGTATCAGACTGGGAGGATCTTGCCCACACTTCATGGACTACAGCTGTGAGACAACGGTTGGAGAATTAATATATTCATATAGAAGCACATGAAGGTCACATATTCACCTGGATTACCGCTGTGAAAGGTTTGACAAGGCGCAATGGAGGAGATTTTATCAAAACTGGTGCAAAAGACAACTGGCTTAGTTGCCCATAGCAACCAGATTCCACCTTTCATTTTTCAGAGCAAATGAAAGGTGGAATCTAGAGATGAGCGAACGTGCTCGTAACGAGCACTGTACCGCTCAGCTCCCCTGCGCTCGCATGGGCGCAGGCAGCCGCTTCCGTCGGGTGAGGAGGACGGAAGCAGCTGCCTGCACCCATGCGAGCGCAGGGGAGCCGAGCGGTACAGTGCTCGTTACGAGCACGTTCGCTCATCTCTAGTGGAATCCAATTGGTTGCTATGGGCAACTAAACCAGTTTTCCATTGCACCATTTTTTATAAATTCCCCCTTTCTTCCATTCCATAACTGACCAGTTGAAAGTGTCAGAACATAGGCATCACACTAACTTTGTGCCTATGCCATAAGTACATATATACATATATCTGATGTTTTATGCTGGAGTTACATAGCGACATGAGTGGAAACTTGCTCTTGTATGACTATTTTAGTACTGTAAAAACATAGTGAAAAGTTGCCCACAACTTGTAATGTGGTCTATGATAGCAGGGTCTTATGCGACTTTGCTCCTAAATTTCAATATCCAACAATGTTGGGTTTTCTGTGATTGTCACAGTCGCGGCAAGTCGCAGTGCAACAGCATTGACGGTCATTAGATGCCGCGTCGCCCCAACCCAGTACACCAGCCAGCGCCCCTAATCATCCGCCAAGCCCTTTTAATACCTAATGACATTACACATCTCACATATGAATTTTGAATCAACTTGCCAGAAGACACCAACTCTAGGGATCTACCGAGTTAAAAGATGACGCAGACTATGGCTAATCATATATTTCGTGTCCACGTTACTCTAGAAATCAAACAAATAAGTGAAGAGATAGTTGTCAGCAATACCTGATATCCAGCTGCCCAGCTGTTCATTCAGCTTCCTCCCCGCTCTGCAAACAAGGCTTAAATGAAACGTAAAAACCAGGAAATGGAAATAAAATCTTCCTTTATCTCAAAGGATTTCAAAGCCCCTCATGCCTGATCCATGCAGCACCTCCGCACCAGTCCCTAGTATCTCACAAGTTTCCTTCAAAGGAGTAACTGGGGGCTGGGCAGGGAGGTAGAAGTGTTTCCCCTGCTCAGGGCTGAGCACACTGAATTCGTGAGCAGCTCTGCTGAAGCAGTGTATTTCCCTTCATAATAGCCTTGACTGTCTGTGTGCTGGAGGATGTGGGTGGGGGAGGGCTTCCAGAGAAGAAGGCCTGTTCCATCTGAGAGCGTTCGCCAATCATAAGGCATGGCACTCCTGGCAGTGAAAGCTGCACACACAAACAGGGAATACATGAGATGCTACCTACACAGCAGCACTCACAACTGTTACTCTATAACTGCACCTGATACAAATTTGCTGGACTATCCGTCAGCACTGATTTATACATTCTCTGCGTAGTTATTTCTGATGGGTGTGGGTAAGAGTCTGTTCACACCAGGGCTTTGCGTACAGTTTTTAAAAACACATTTACTATAGTGTTTGCATCTGTTTTAAGTTGCTGTTTTAGAATGTCTACTTTTATTAGTTGCATTTACTACTGAAATTGCGCCTGTTTTGGAGGCTTTTGCACCTCGTTCGGCTATTTTGAAGTTTTAGACTAATTCAGGAGTTGTCTAAGGCTACTTTCACACCAGTGTTTTTGCTGGATCTGTCTTTGTCATGATAATACAACCATCTGCATCCGTTATGAACGGATCCGGTTGTATTATCTTCAATATAGCAATGACGAATCCGTCTGTAACACCGTTGTAAGTCAATGGGTGTGGATCCGTTTTCTTTTCTGTTAGATTGTGTGTCATGACGGATCCGTCACCATTGACTTACATTGTGAGTCATGACGTATCAGTCATCCCAGGACGCACTCAAAAACTATGCTTGCTGCGCTTTTGTGTGCGTCATGGGAACGCAATGAAACGGAGCGGAATGCATTCTGGTGACTTCATTTCCTTCAGTTCAGTTTTGTCCCCATTGACAATGAATGGGTACAAAACTGAAGCGTTTTCCTCCGCTATTGAGACCCTATGACGGATCTCAATAGCGGAAAGGGAAAAGGCTGGTGTGAAAGTAGCCTGATTTTTGCGACTTTTTTTCTGATCCATTTATGTATGCGCGCCTTTTTTATGCCTGAATTTGGTGCAAAAACAGTCTAATTCTTACTCCACTACAGGCCTAGCTAATTTATATTCGACAGTTTACAGTGGTAAAGTGCTACTTTTTACATTAAAAGGCACAGCTGCGACTATTCTTCATGCCTAAATAAATTAGACCAGTCTAAGTAAATATGAACCTGTCTAACTGAAAAGGTCAGACTAAGGCCTCATGCACATAACCGTAGCCTGTTTGCGGTCCGCAAAACTCGGATACCGGCCGTGTGCGTTCCTCATTTTGGAGAACGGAATGCCCTGACTTCTATAGAACAGTCTTATCCTTGTTTGTAAAACATGTTCTATTTTTTTGCACATGCTGCTGAGCGGACATACAGATGCGGACAGCACATGGTATGCTGTCCACAACTTTTACGGCCCCATTGAAATGAAGGGATCCACATCCGACCAGCAAAAAAAATGTGGATTGGATGCGGGAAAAAATATATGGTCGTGTTCATGAGCCCTAATAACAATATGCCTAGTCTAATTCATTAAATGCGGTGTGACTTTTAATAAATACGAGGCAAAAGATTGACAGCGGAATCAAATATGCCAGTCTAATTTAACACCTTAAAAGATGTGCCCCTTTTAGTCCAAAGTTCTCTATGATCACATCACAGTTGCTGATGTGACCACTGCAAAATAGTGTCCTACCTTTGGCCTGTATACATCAATTCCAATGTGCTTTCTGTACAAGGGGATCCCGCAAAGAGACATATATGGCAGACATACTGTATGTACATCTATAGACATCTAGTCACGTACATCAAGAACATACTCACCACTGTCATAGATTTGGCACATCTGACTGCGTTTTGATATTTCAGTGCTTATACATTTTAATGGGTTTATTCCCCTTCAGTTGAAACGGAAAACGCTGCTTGCTGAGCTTTTGTATGGGGGCCATTGGTTCATAACAACAGACAAAATAGGACACGTGTGGGAATGAGGCTTAAAGGGGTTATCCAACCCCTATAATGACCCCCCTAATGCCCGGGCACCTCATATAGGTTATACTTACCCTGCTCCTCGGCACCTGCATTGCTCCTGCTCCCCGCGCAGTCACCGCCGCATCTCCCCAGCATGCTGATCAAAACATCCGGCAACATAGGGGGCAGCCAATAGAAGGCTGTGATGGGGATGAGCATCCCTAGCATAGCAGGTGACGCTAGAGAGGCCTGTCCCCGTCGCGGCCTGCTATTGGCTGAACCGAAAGAAAGACCACACCATTTCTACAGTACTCAAGAAGGTAAGAAGGAAAGGATAGAAAGGTCACAGAAGCTGCAAGGCTGTGCATTGGAGTCAGTAAGGTATAATGCCTTACCTAAGTTGTTTAGACTTTACTGCAGTGAGGGGAATACTGTTAAGACTCCCTTCATACTTATTATAGTATTTAAAAAAAAACTGTAAATCTCAGTGGCGAACTACAGGCACAATTGCAAAAGTGAGATTGCCAGCCATCGACTGTGCAGGAAGAGACTTGGGGAAGATAGAGAGGAAAGAGTACAATAATGTCCATATTCGCTCAAATCCATACAAAACCATCTGTGGAGATTCACATTCTATATTGTGAGAACTGTGTATTTGCTATCGTTGGATGTAGTACAACTCCTATTTTGCACTTCAGAGATGCTTGTTCTGCTACATTTGTCCTAGTTACTGACTCCTATACGATACACCAGCCACTGCACTCTACACGCCCTGCTTTGGCTTGCAACCATACAAACACATAACATCATGAGCATCCCCAACTACCATCAGGCAGCAGCCCCAGAACCAGGGTTGGCCCAGAGGAAAGAAAGGTTAAGCCCTTCTTTCACTGCACAGCCCTAGGAGCAACAGCGTGAGGAAAGCCACTGCGATTGACTGTAAAAGCATGAGCCCGTCTGGGATTGCTGCAGACATAAAGATGTTTTTTTGTATATTTGCATACATTTAGGCTAGGGGCCTAAGACGGTAATTACATGATTTTTTATTTTTTTTTGCCTAGCACAAATCATATGAAATCGCCCTCCATGTGATTATATTGTATGCGACAGTTATGGGCAAACTTTGAATAGGTTTCCTGTCACCTAGCCAGTTTAGGAGAAAACGTAGCATTAATTGGAAAAATTCTTTCTTTTGTCCCAGGGAGATATCACAGAATGGTGATTTATATGAAACGAACAGAGAGCTCCCACTAGTACTGGTTGCAGACAAACAGAATTTTATCTTGGGTATTCCAGCTTTTAGACGGTGATGACCTATCCCCCAGTTAGGTCCTCCAGATAGGTCATCAATATCAGATTGGTGGAAGCCTCTGTTTTTGGCAGATGCTAAACAGTGAACAGAACCGGAAGCAGAAGACTGTCCACTGTGTAGCGGCTGTCCCTGCGTACTGCAGCTCAGCTCCCATTTACCACTGCCCTGATGTGATATTGGTCACTAATCTGGAAGATAGGTCATCAATGTATAAAGATGGAATACCCTTTTAACAGACTGGTTGTATGGAGGGAAGTAGTAGATTTGCATTTGTTTCAGAATACAATCCCTGCAGAGAACTTTTTATTTAAACCCAAATTATAGGTACTTTCTTGCCCTACAGCATCACATTTAACCCCTTCACCATCTTATTCCAGATAATAACATAACATAGTTATTATATTGACCACTAAACAATGTTTCGTCATGACTAATTGGTGGGTGTACAAACAAAAAAATACCCTTCCAATTTCCAGAATGGGCTATGATGCCAGGTGAGGTATAGAGTAGTGTTGAGCGAGCAACTATGTGCTCATATGCTCGGGTGCTCTAGCCGAGCACCCAAGCATAATGTTGGTCAATAGAAAAAGGTCAGAATCGCGACTTCTCCTCTTTTAGTCCTCTTTCACACGAGCGAGTTTTCCGCGCGGGTGCAATGCGTGATGTGAACACATAGCACCCGCACTGAATCCTGACCCATTCATTTCAATGGGTCTGTGCACATAAGCGTTTTTTTTCACGCATCAGTTCTGCGTTGCGTGAAAAACGCAGCATGTTCTATATTCTGCGTTTTTCACGCAGCCCTGGCTCCATAGAAGTGAATGGGGCTTCAGTGAAAAACGCATTGCATCCTGAAGCAAGTGCGGATACAATGCGTTTTTTAACTGATGGTTGCTAAGAGCTGTTGTTTGTAAACCTTCAGTTTTTTATCATGCGCGTGAAAAACGCATCAAAACGCATTGCACCCGCGCGGAAACAACTGAACAACTGAACGCAATCGCAGACAAAATGACTGAACTTGCTTGCAAAATGGTGCGAGTTTACCTGAATGCACCCGGAGCGCATCCTGACCTAATCCATCACGCTCGTGTGAAAGGGGCCTTACTCCTTTCACTCGTAAAAGTATGCTAATTAACTGAATTTGTACGCATTAGCGCACAATGCGTACGCATTAGCGTACAAAATGCGTACGCATTAGCGTACAAAATGCGTACGCATTAGCGTGCAAAAGCGTATGCATTAGCATACAAATTCGTACGCATTAGCATACAATTCATACGCATTAGCGTACAAATCAATATTACAGTGCGGGAAAGAGACTCGAGCCAGCTCCGTTTCTATAACCGGGCGGGGGGTGCAACCGCATGGGGCGCGCATCTCAAGGAAGAAGATGGGGGCGCTCTGGTATTTATTTACAGACTGGCAGGCAGCGCTGCAGCAGGCTAAACTAATAGTAAGCGCCCCCTCTTCTTCCTTGAGACACGCGCCGTAGTCAGGCTACTGGCTTTGAAGGGGTGGCATTGGTCACAGGCAGCGCCGATGCCGTCCCTTCAAAGCCAGTAGCACTGTAGTATGCAGGAGGCAGGGGGAGCGGGGCGAGGCGCTGTACTTACCCCTCCTCCGGCTCACAGGTCTGCGCTGCTGTGTCCTGGCTGCCTGCAGCGTCAGGACCTACAGAGCTGCAGGTGCAGCGTGGGCCCTGTGAAGAGGAGACAACAGGAAACCACCGGAAGAGGAGAGGAGCAGCTGAGCAGGAGAGGTAAGTTAATTTATTTTTTTAAAGTCTGATCTGAGGTCTGATAAGGGGGTCTGATTGGCTGATAAGGGGTCTGAAAGGCTGATGGGGGGTCTGAAGGACTGATCTGAGGTCTGATAAGGGGGTCTGAAAGGCTGATAAGGGGGTCTGATAAGGGGGGTCTGAAGGGCTGATCTGAGGTCTGATAATGGGGTCTGAAAGGCTGATAAGGGGGGGTCTGAGGTCTGATGAGGGGGTCTGAGGTCTGATAATGGGGTCTGAAGGGCTGATAAGGGGGTCTGAGATCTGATAAGGGGGTCTGAGATCTGATAAGGGGGTCTGAAGGGCTGATAAGGGGGTCTGAAGGGCTGATAAGGTGGTCTAAGGTCTGATAAGAGGGTCTAAGGACTGATAAGGGGGGGTCTGAGGGCTGATAAAGAGGGACTGAGGTCTGATAAGAGGGGTCTGATAAAAGGGGTCTGAGGTCTGATAAGAGGGGTCTGAGGTCTGATAAGTGGGGTCTGAAGGGCTGATAAGGGGGGCTGATGTCTGATAAGGGGGTCTGAAGGGCTGATAAGGGAGGTCTAAGGTCTGATAAGGGGGTCTGAGGTCTGATAAGGGGGGTCTGAGGTCTGATAAGGGGGGGTCTGAGGTCTGATAATGGGGTCTGAAGGCCTGATAAGGGGGGTGTTACGTCTGATAAGGGGGACCTGGAGGTCTGATTGTGGGTCTGCGGTCTGATATTAGACATCTGGAGGTCTGATATGGGGGTCTGAGGTCTGATTGAGGGTCTAAAGCCTGATATGGGGGGGGTATGGTGCTCTGATTAAGGGTCTGAGCTTTGATTGGGGTTTGAGGTCTGATTGGGGGTCTAAAGGTCTGATATGGGGGTCTGCGGTCCCAGTGGGGGGTCTGGAGGTCTTATATGGGGGTCAGTAAGTCTAATGGGGGCCTGGAGGTCTAATGGGGGTTTTGATATTGGGGTCTGGAGGTCTGATCTGGGGTTCAGAGGTCTGATGGGGGTCTGGTCTGAGGTTTTATACATGGGGGGGTTGGTCTGAGATGGTGGGGGTTCTAATGGGGGTCTGATCTAAAGTCTGATATGGGGTCTGACAGACGTCTAATGAAGGTCTGGTCTGAGATGGGGGTCTCATCTGAGGTTTGATATGGGTCTGATCTGAAAGGTAAGGGGGTATTTTTTGAACTGGCACACTATCTGTGTGGTACCAGTATTTTCAGAGGGACTGTTTCTACAGTATAGTTTTGGGGGGCACAGCGGGCACAGTATTAGAGGTGGCAAAATGGATTCTTCAGAAAGTGAGGAGGATGATTGAACAGTAGAAAACTAAAATGTCTGTTTGTCAAACTCTGCAGAGAGAAGAGATGGCTGAAAGAAATCATCATGGCGGTCTGGTCTGACAGGAGAAGATGAGGAAAGAGAACATCTACATCAGAGGAGACGTCATTGGATGTAAAAGGTACATATGTGGAGCTGTATGTCCCTGAATGAGCGCTGCCTTCTCTGCTCTGTTTACCTGATCACCACTGCAAATACTGCGGTGAGCAGGTGAACAGAAAAGAGAAAACATCATTTAATTTTTCACCTTAGACAGCAGGAAAGCTAGAATCGGCCCTGCTGGTAGTTATACCCCTGTAGCATAATGTGCAGGGTGGCAGGGGGATGTGCATAAGTCAGTGTTATTTGATTGGGGGGGGGGCGCTTTTTTAATGTTCGTCCTGTTGGTAAAATTCCCTAGAAACTGCCCTGGCTCGAGCATTGCGCTCGAGTAAACTCGGTGTTCAGCCGAACACCGAGCGGACCCGAGGGTAGGCATGCTCGGCCGAACAGCGAGTTCGGCCAAGCATGGTCACTCAACACTAGTATAGAGAGCTTTTTGGTTTTCTCTTGGACGAAGTCACTCTTGACCAGATGGTGTGCAGAGAACTTAAATACTGATCCATTCCAATTCATGGGGCTGTGTTGGAGTTCCTACTAAGTGCAAGGTTGGGAGTGGCGCTGTGTCAGGAAAAAGCTCTTGTTAGCAGTGGGATACTGAATTATGATCTTGGCGTTCTATATTTGATGCAATGAATAAAAATATCTGACTATTTCTGAATAAAGAATGCAAGCTAAAACCCATGAGGCATGAATCTAGGCGGGTATTCTGAAACATTCTCACCACCCAGTACTGCATCATTACAGACAGCTCAGGTGATTGTTTTAAAGCTGCTTGTAGCATAATGTGCAATTAAAGATTTCCAGGAGTAAAATACTGTTGGGCTATCCTCAAATTGGTGAGGGTCAGACTCTCTCAGTTTACCATGCACAGTGTCATAAATTGAATAGTGGCTGTGCTCGATATTGCAGTCCAGGCCCATTCACTTGAATGTGACAGAGCCCTACATAGGCCAAGTGACTGATGAACATGACATCATTGGCCTAGGATGAGGCTGCAGTGCTTAACTGAGTGCAGCAGCCTCCTCAAACAGCTAATTGGAGGGGATGCCAGGAATCGGACACACACTGATCAGATATCAATGATCTAACCTGAGGATAGCTCATAAATTTTGTACTCCCTGAAATCCCCTTTAAAGCAGGAATCAACCTGCAACAATATAAAGCTGCAACACGGATTCTGCATGGCTTCTCTCACACTTAGGCTTCATGCATACAACTGTAGTTTCAGTCCGCATCCGATCTGCATTTTTTGCGGGTTGGATGCGGACACATTCACTTCCATGGAGCCGCAAAAGATGCAGACAGCACAAAAAGAAAACAGAACATGCCCTATTCTTGAACATTTAGCGGACAAGAATAGGCACTTGTAATATGCTGCAGGACCTGCTGGATGCACACGGCCGGTATCTGTGTTTTGCAGATAGGCGATTTCCTGATTGCAAAAATGGATACGGTCATGTGCTGGAGGTCTAACAGTCATACTACAGATTGCCTGCAGTTTATAAAGACTTAAAGGGAACCTGTCATCTCCGAAACACCCCCTGAACTAGAGTAAGCGGTGTATAGTGTAAGTGATGCTGAATCCGAATATGTAATTTTTATCTTCATACTCCTTTCCATTCTGACGCTGTGCTCCCACAAACCAGCAGTAAAATACATTCACAGGACTCTTCTTTGAGTCCTCTCCATTATGTGAGTGAGCACAGGAGTCCACTGAGTGCATTTTACTGCCGGTTTGTGGGAGCACAGGGTCAGAATGGAAGTGAGTATGAAGATAAAAATTACATATTCGGAATCAGCATCACTTACACTATACACCACTTACTCTACTTCAGGCAGGGGCGGATTGGCAATGTACCCCACCGGGACACTTCCCGGTGGGCCGATGGCTTGAAGCATGTTGTGGGCCGGCATGACGTTTGAGTCGGGGTAATTGCTCTCACGACAATACACATTACCATTGTCATGATAATGAGATCGCAGCAGGGCTGTCGGCCGCCGCAATGTGTATTGTAGTGTGGATTGTATGTGTATTGTCCTGAGAGCGACAGCCGCCGCCCACCCTGCTGTAAGCTGTGCTGCATTCCCTCTGATGTGCCGGCCCGCCCCTGTACCTCCTTCTGCCAGGTCCTTTGACACTGGACAGCAGGAGAGAGAGCACTACTCTGCCCTCCAGGTCAAAGGACCTTTGGCTCCTCCCACTCCCAGCGTCATCGCGACTGACGCTGTGTCATCACCCTACCCCTCCTGCTCCAGGACAGAAGCCAGAAGAGGCTGCTGCAGGTCTGCACACTCAGGTAAGTTGTTTTTTTTTTGTTTTTTTTTACAAGCCATTTGAAAATGAGGAGGGGGTGGGCATGATTAATGTGACCACTTTATATTACTGGGGCAGGGGGGACATTACTGGGGGCAGGGGGCATTACTGGGGGCAGGGAGGGCAATACTGGTGGCTCTATAGGCACCTTACTGGGGACAGGGGGCATTACTAGGGGCACTATAAGGAATACTGATGGTAGGGCTGCCTCTCTGCTGTTGCCTGTGTTTTAACTGTTCATCCCCTTTCTCTATATCTTAGAGCAAAGTGGAGGAGGGGGACAGGACATGGCAGTTGGCACTGGGCACCACAGAGGGGCAGCTTTTAGAGAGGTTTTGGCCTCTTCTGGAGCAGTATATTGTGCTGCACTGAGCCAAATAAAAAATTGCAGCATGATATACTGCTCGCTGTATGGTATTTCTTGCCCCGCCTACCCATGTTGGCCCCGCCTTCTCTCGATCTGGTCCCACCCACCACATAGGGCCACTTTTATTTTTTTTCCAGGGCCACTTTTAATTCCCAATCCGCCCCTGACTTCAGGGGGTGTTTCGGAGATGACAGGTTCCAGTTTATTATAATGATTATTACAATTATTATTATGTACTGGTATATGAAATGTAATTTCTAGTGACCATGTGAATTATGCTCCTTTCTCGTTTACTGGTTTCTTACCAGTGGCGTAGCTATAGGGGTCGCAGCGGTCACAGTTGCGATCGGGCCCCTAAGCCACTTGCAGGGCCGCACCACCAATTAGGCAAGGTGCGGCGCGGCCCTGATCACAGTTGAGGTGCAGTGGCGGCGGCGGGGCAGAGGGAGATGAGCGCTTCCATTGTGGAAACGCTCATCTCCATAGTCATCTGTATTGCCGTCCTCAGGACAGCAATACAGATGAATAGTGCTGCAGCGGAGCAGGGGAGGGAGAGGTGTCTCCCTTCCCCATTCATCTGATAGGCTGCAGGCCTAGTGCCTGCAGCCTAACAGAGGCCGACGCAGTCGGCCTGAGCCGTACAGCGCGGGACACAGGCCGGAAGAGGCCTGCATCGCATCGCTGAAAGCTGCATGGAGGTAAGTATAAGTGTTTTTTTTTTTTTTATTTGGTGCAATTACAGACCGGAGCGCTATGGGGGCACTGGGGGCATTTCTTATTGGCACATGATTTGGGGGGCATCTATGGGGGTGGGACACTTTTTACTGGCACATGATTTTGGGGGGGGAATCAATGGGGGGGCGCTTCTTACTGGCACATTAATGGGGGGAAATTTTGGGGGCACTTCTGGCACATTATTGGGGGCACTATGGGGCACTTCTTACTGGCACATTATTGGGGGGCACTATGGGGGACTTCTTACTGGCACATTGTTGGGGCACTTCTTACTGGCATATAATTGGGGGAACTTCTTACTGGCAAATTATTGGGGCACTATGGGGGCTCTTCTTACTGGCACATTATTGGGGCACTTCTTACTGGCACATTATTGGGGGAACTTCTTACTGGCACATTATTGGGGCACTATGGGGGCTCTTACTGGCACATTATTGGGGCACTTCTTACTGGCACATTATTGGGGGGCACTATGGGGGCATCTACTGAGGCCACAAAGAAGGGGTACTTTATATGGGGGCTCTGTATAGGGGCATTTTACTTGGCGAGTACTATGGGGGCATCTACGGGGGGCACTAAGATGGGGTATTTTATACTTGCAAATTATGGGGGATACTGGGGCACTATGTAGGGGCATTTTATACTGGTACGTTATGGGAGCACTATGAGGAAGAGGGAGAGGAGCACTATGGGGGCATTTACTGAGGGCACTATATAGGGGTATTTTATACTGGCTCATTATGGGGGCACTATGGGGACATTAGCTCAACTGGGGGCATTAAAAGGTTTTTTTTTTTTTGCACTGGCCCACATGAAGGGGGATTTTTGTACTGTCACATTATAAAGAGAATTATTACTACTGGAGTTCTCTGGGGAACATGATTACTAGTATGGGCACTATGGAAGCATTATTACTTCTGGGGTACAGTGGGGACATTAGTACTGTTGGGGGCACTATTACTAACAAGTGCACTCTGGCAGAGAATTATTAGTTGGGACTTTGGGGAGCACTATTACTGTGGGTGGCACCCTGGCACAGTATCAGCATAGCACAGTTATTTCTGGGGGACATTATGGGTTTACACTATTGGTGTCAGGGACACTATTTGCTGGGCGCAGTTATTTTAGGACACTATGTGCCAATAATTATTGAAGGGCACTATCTGTGTGGTACTAGTGGCACAGTACTGGGGGTGGTAGGATGATTTGTCCAGAAGATGGGAGGATGATGGAAAAGTAATAAACTAAGATTTTTTTCTGTCAAACTGCAGAGATGAGAAATGGCTGAAAAATGGCGTCTAGTCTGAAAGGAGAAGATGAGGAAAGAGAAGATCTACATCAGAGGAGACGTCACTGGATGTAAGAGGTATGGGGCTGTATTATACTGGATGTAAGAGGTATGGGGCTGTATTAGGCTACATTCACACGAACGTTGTGTTTAGCAATCTGCAAATTGCGGACCCGCAAAAAAAAATAGATGATGTTCCGTATGGCATCCGTTTTTTTTGCGGATCCACTGTAACAACGCCTATCCTTTTTCTGCAAATCGGACAAGAATAGGACATGTTCTATTTTTTTTGCAGGGCTACGGAACGGACATACGGATGCGGACCGCAAAATATGTGGTTCTGAGGCCGCAAAAACAACTGTCGTGTGAATGTAGCCTTACCCTGTATGTTCTGTAGAGATATACGTAATGTTAGGAGGGAAAGGGTTAGGGTGAGAAATGGGGGGGGGGGGGGGGGCTGTTTCAATTTTTGACTTGGCCAGCAGAAAAGCTAGGTGCACCAGCGCTGAGGGAAGCGGGGGGCACAAGCTGAACTCTTGCACCAGGGCCCATAAGCCTTTAGCTACGCCCGTTTCTTACATATATGTTATGTTATGGGTTATCTGGGAGTAAAATAACAATCCTAAAGATGGGGGTCTAACCTGTCAGTTATGGCTGGATTGATTGATTATCTTATGTGTATGGGTGTCCTGACTCTTCCCTAATGGCTAACATCAAGGGGAAAGAGGGTTAGGTCCAATACATTGTCTGGCAGTGGCTAATTCCTCTCTTCCAACTAAAAATATATGCAGTGCCAAGTGTACAAGTGTATAAAAGAATTGGGAAGAATAGCTGTCAGCCTAACAAGCATTAAAGCTGTTTGTGCACCTTTATGATAGGTCATCAATATCTGATCAGTGAGGACCCGACTCCTAGGACCCCTGCAGACTCATCAGATCTGCAAAGTTTAGAATAGTATTAACTATAATTGACTACAAGAGGTAATGTAAAGTAATTAGAGTGTTTCAACGTTCATGACCTCTCTTTAATGAGTCAGAGTGGGGAAGTGCTTACAAAGAGAAGCTCTCTCTCTGGTGTTTCAGCTTGTCCATGTGTTACATGACTGACCATTTATATAAACGGCCATTATGTAATTCTACATTCCACCTGCAGGGAAATGTGTAGCCAGATGCAATTTCTGCATCTTCTAAAGCTGGCCATACATATTAGATATATGTTGGACAAACTCACTATTTTCAGTAGGACTGTCCGACCAGCTAATGTGTATGGGCTAATGTGTATGGGTGAATAGATGTCAGGGTTGGTAAGGATCAGGCAGTTAGATGTCAAATACCCAATAATGTTGTTCTTGAGTTAGATCAGTTACCACTAGTGATGAGCGAGCATGCTCGGCCGAACTCGCTGTTCGGCCGAGCATGCTGGCGCTCGGATCCACTCGGTGTTCGGCCGAACACCGGGTGTACTCGAGCGCCATGCTCGAGTCCCCTCCCCGCACGCTAATTAATTAGGGTGTGGGGAGGGATGGCATTCAGTGTAATGCCAGTAGCCATCTTAGCTACTGGCATTACACTGATTGGCTGGCCGGGAATGCGTCATCGGGTGCTATATAGCACCCAGTGACGCCTTCCCGGCCAGTGTTAGTCAGGGAGAGCTGCTGCAAGGAGGGACAGATAGTGTATGGACAAAAATGGCTAGGCAGGGATAGATGTTATTTTAAAAACAAATAAAAGCCCTTTTGAGGGCTATTGGAACATTTGTGGCATTTTTTTATTTTACTTGGGGGACCTTTTTAAACCAGGGTGCCTGGTATAGTCGCATTGACTTACATTATGCTCGGGTGCTCGGCCGAGCACTCGAGCACCCCTAGTGCTCGGCCAGAGCCCCCGAGCATACGAGCACCCTGGTGCTCGATCAACACTAGTTACCATCAAACGTGTCAGTATCAGTAGCAGTGGCTTTCTCCTCTCTCCTTCTTCCAGACAGATGTATGGTTGGCCGAGCATGCATGAGTGTGGAGGTGTCAGTGGAGAAAGCTGTTGGATGAACAAGCATTGGCCGACTGCTATCTAATGTGTATAGCCAGCTTGACAGATAAATGCCAGAGGTTAAAGAAGCCAGATCTATATCAATAAGCTAATCACCAGGCCAGTTTTTATGCAAAAAAGAGTTGTCTTCATGTCAAGCCCTCCAATGACCTTCATGAGTCAAGCCCTCTAATTCATTTCAAAGTACCATCTTCTATACAATTGAAGAAGTAAATTTGACCAGTATTCAATGGCTAAAAGTGACGAGATTCACTCTCAAAAGATGACGCCTGTAATGACAAAGCAATGAGAAAGACATGGCAGGATATGAGCATCAGACAAACAGCGCTGCTTCAATACCCCAGTGTACAATTACTATTGTGTCAAAAGAAGGTGAACACTACACGCTTCCTACCCTCTGCACTAAAAATATTTGTCTAGCCATGTAAGGGCACAAAAAGTCGTTACAAAAGCCGCTTTCCTTTAAAATAGAAACACAAAGAAAAACACAAACTAAGACCTCATGCACACGACCGTAGTTTTGGTCCAAGTCCAATCCGCATTTACGGATCACACGTAGATCTATTCATTTCTATGGGGCCGCAAAAACTGCAAACAGCACACGGATGACATCGGCATCCGTATGGCCATACTTCAAATTATAGAAAATGTCCAATTTTTGTCAATTTTGAGGATACGAATAGGCAGTTCTAGTGAAGGGAGTGAGAAAATTGCGATATGTACACAGCTGGTATCCGCATTTTGCGGATCTGAGGTCTGGGGACCAGATAATGGGTACAGTTGTGTGCATGTGGCCTAACACTGCTAATTGCCTCTATTGTGGTTACCATTCATTTTCATACAATGGCTGTGTCCAATATTTCCTTTCTCTTGGTGTTGCTCCAATTAATATGGATAAACTCAACGATAAACATTTGGAAAGTGAGTGGAGTACCCTGGGTCCACCAGAGGAAATTATTCGAGGGGGCTCTTCACGCAGCTATACAGGATGGCCTCACAAACTGCTGTTATCATTGTATATTTACAATTTTCCAATTAGACACACTTATTACACGGGGTTCTGCTAGAGGGACACTCTCAGGGGAACTGTGATTACCTTCTGACCATTGGCATGAGGGTTCATTCAGCGCAGTCCAATCAAATTTGAATGGTTCAACTTTTTCATATATCAATTCAACAGGTGAATATAACACAATTTGGAAATTTATTTTACAGAATAATGCCTCTTTATCCCTCCAGCAGCTCACTTCTTTCCCCGCCTCCCCTCAGCTTCTATAGATAGCTGTAATCTAAACCTTCAGTGAGCTGACAGTCTGTCTTGTTCTCTCAAGATGGATTTAGCCTCATAAATGGAGTCATTTACAGTGATTCTACCATAAAAATCCTTTTTCCACAATTATATTTTTCTTCCAATTCCTTCTTGGTGTTACTGCTAATCTGTGCTGCAGGGATAAGATCTGAGATGAAACAGTCTCCTTCACCCGCTGGCTGCTGACAATGTACTCCAGGCTTTATGCCAGGCTACTGCAGAGGCGGGAATCTTTCCAGGATCACTATGCTGAGACCTGGCTGAGCATGCCCATCCACCAGCACTCAGCTCATTAGGTGGACATGCACATTGCTATATATTTTGGACATAAGGGAGCACCATATTATGTGAGTAAATATCCTAACCCTGCGCTGGTTTAATTGTCAATGGCTAATAGTGTTCATTTTATAATGTCTATAAGAATCTAATGGTTGGACAACCCTTCAAGAATAACTAATTGAAAGGCAACCATTGGAAAATACAAAGTACGATTGTAAAGATAGAACACCACCTTTACACTCCCATCATGATGTAATTTTAAGATTGATTTTAAGATTGGAGCTTTTATCCTAATTTGCACCAAATTTCTGAATGTGGAGCATGGTTTTTATAAATTTGGCCAATTGCAATGCTGTTGTGCCTATTTCAATCAAAGTACATCTTGGGGGGGGGCGTGGAGTTACAACTGGCTGTGACTTTTTTGCAAAATGTATAAAAGTCGCACTTCATAAATGTGACTAAAAAGTGATCTACTGGCAAAACCTGACAAACTTCTCACTCCTCTTGGCTTGGTAATGCGCAGGTCACCGAAAGTTGCAAAATGTGACACAAAATGTTGTAGGCGATTTCACTTGCGTGCCACAATACCGGCATAGCTGATTTGATAAATGTCTCCCTATGTACTGACATCAAGCACAGAACTGAGTTCTTCTGGGTTTAGCTTTACTCCCACCTAATGGCAAAGACTGAAATTGCAGTAAATAACAACTGACTAACATTGTATCGGTTTAAAAAGTTCTGATGTGAGAAAACATGGAAAAATGTTTAAAATGGTTCTGTGGTTCCACTAAAATCTGATAGCTGACATGATACTTGTCACTTCATTGTCTCCATTGGAATGCAGGCCCTGAACACTGATGTAATGAGTCCGCAGAACCAGATCTTAGGTTTACAGAATATCCATCTCATCCATGTAGAAGGGATATTTGCATAGATCACTACTGGGGTACATGGAAGTATCTTGAGGAAGGTGTAAACATATATGCCTGCTCACTGTACCTAAAGACCAGTAACGTAACGGGGAGGTTGCATGAAGTCAGTCTTCAGCATGTCAGAAGTAAAAGGGTTTGTACTAATTGCCTTTACTATTTTTACACTGTGGATCTCCCATAGCAAGTTGATCGCAGCATCATCTGAGGGGCCCATTAGTTTCATTCACATTTGACGCCAATGGTCCTGTAGAGGTGGGAGATGGGCAAGTCCAGTGAACAGGTGGCTACATGGAGTAAAGGCAGCTGGTTGCAGGCTGCACTTTCCTACACAGTAAAAAAAGTCTTACCAATGTCCACCTGACCAGCGGATGCCATAAGGGCAATCTTTTGACATCTATAAGTTCTAAATAGGTCTATGAGCCCATTCTCCATATGCACCAGAAGTATCTCCAGACCCATACCCACAATGTGCACGCCAACCGTTGTATGAACATAGCGTGAGTTGTAATACAAGCTGCGACATTGGATCAGTACAATACAAGTTATAAATAAGGTATTTCCTCTGTATATGAAATTCTCCAAAGCTACTAAAACCATAAAAGCCAATTTTTGTATCCATCATGAGGAACTTCTAACAGCAAAATCCTTAGGAAATCTCTCTCTCTATAAACCTAATTTCTCCTTTCCGTAACTTCCTCCCATCCATCCATTTCCTGTCCATTTCACAATTTTCTAACAACATCCTCCTAGTGAAACCTGTTGTCATCCAAAAGCATGAAGAATGTGAGAAGACAGAGAGACAAATGGAGCACCCACAACCTCGACAATTACCAAGCAATACATACAACACTCAGGCTTCTTGTAGATATGAGGTAAGGTATCTGGTAGGTTAGGCTATTCTGGCAGAGGAACAGCCTGCCAGAGTTCACTGTATCGGGCTAAGATGGATAGGGCCATGCATCGCCGGACCCCTTTGACTATAATGGGATGCAGTGGGGATTTGGACAGTATTTGACATGAGCACCGGATTTCAGGCATACAAAAACCAGTGCATGGACCGTTTTTTGTCCAGCCAAAAGTGGCACTCGTGCAGGAAATTATAGCCAATGGATTCTGGCTGTGAATGCAGCGGTATCCGGCTATCCTTATTGTAGATGTCAGCCTAGCCTTACCAAGCAATACATACAACATCCATACCGATTCAGTTATTTTGTCGCCTCTGACATTTTGATATTAGTTTGTAATTATTCCTAATGTAAAGTAAAGCAAGACAAAAACAAACCTACAGTATGATGATATATACAAATATACCGTATACTGAACGTCAGTCCTGCTTACTGTGAGTGCAGGGTCGGGGGGCTGATGATGGGCAATGTTTGTCTTATTACCCTTTTTCTTATAGTATCTTGTAAGGACATAGTGCTTTGTACCCAACCAACAGAAATTTGGTATTTGGAAAATGAGTTGGATATAAAAGAGTGTATTTTCTCAGTAGATTCTCACTGTAACCTGCCAAATGGGCAGTATTTGACCAAGGTGCTCTCCTTATGTGGGAACATGGAGATATGTCATCCATGATAGCCATATGACTGTGATAGCACATCATTGCCCACTGAGCTGACTGCTGACCACTAAGGCCCTTATAATCATAAAACCTCAGACACCTGACAACAACATCTGAAGAATGGTGAAGAACTGAAAAAGGATATAGCGAACTGATATTTGCTTTTTAGGATTAGTGAAATAATGTATCTGTAGTTTATCTGACTAGACATGAATATTTTACTCTGCTTCTACTTCCTAATGCAGATCTTACATCCCTACCCAAGGACGTGTGATTACTGCAGCATATTACTGTCTGTTAACGCTCTACAGCCAATGATTGGCTGCAGCGGTTCCATGACCCTGTGTCTGGACAAGAATGGTGGGGGACCAGTTGTGACAGGAGCATCTTTAGAAAGCTAAACCCCAAATGCTTAATGACATGTTTAAGTGGCTACAATGCTAGTGACAGATTTTCTTTCATTATGACTATATGATCTTTACTCTTTTCCATAACCAGTGCATTTGGTGATCCTGTTTTCACTTCATTTTGTGACAGAAAAGATGTTTTGGCCAAAAAACTAAGTCATGCAAATATTGTTCCATTGACATATCGTTGAGAATAAATGCACCCAAGTTTTATCAGTTATGACAAACCAAAATGACCATTTGTCTATGTTTTACATTGTAACATATCATTCATACATACAACATGACATAAAGCAGACAAAAATATGGTCTATATTTCCTTCTGACTACTGCACTTTAAAGAGTATCTGTCAGTGTTATCAGTTTTAGTAAGCCAGGCATACTTCCTGGTAGGATTGACCATGCTGAGTGTAACAACACTTCTGTTGCAGCAATCAGAGGTGTTGTTTAAGAGAATGGCATACTTTTTTTTTCTATGTTAATGGGGTGCTTGGAGCACCAAGGGGCTGGCCTACTGCCACTTCCTCCTCTCCCCCCTCTCCTGCACTGTTTGACAGGGTCCCGACAAAGAATTGTGGATTTAATGGGACAGACACCCAGTTTGCGTTCCTCAGAGTTGTCACCGTTTGACAGCAAGACATGAGAACAGTAAAGGCACAAGATGGTAGTTAGAGCAGCTATGGGTCAGAACCAGGTGGTCAGCAAGAGGTAACAAATCTGGGGGGTGAATTGGAGACATAAGTTCAAGTCAGAGGTCAAACCAGTGAGGCAAATAGTAGGTGAGAAGTCCAAGGGGTGAGGCAGAGTCCAAACATGAGAAGCACAGGCAGTCTATAGAAAAATAATGCAGGAAGCAAGATCCAGGAACAATAATTGATATTCAAGCAACAGTAAAGGGATCCTTGATTACTGTAAATAGGGCACCCAGATTGATTTGTGTCCATCTAACATGGCAACCAGATGCTCAGGTCAGGGGTGTTATATCCAGAAGCCGGTTGTGGCTGAGGGATCAATGGGATCTGCCAATCTGATTTATATGTCCAGCGTTAAGACCTCTTTACATGGCTCAACTGGCCAGGCAAGATCAATTGTGAATGGAGATGACATGTACAAGCAGCAATCACCTCCTCATTATGGGGACGAGCAGTTACTACGGTGATCGCTTGTCCTCATATCAATTCATCGTTTACATTGTGGCCCTGAAATGGCAAATCTGTGTTCTGCATTAGTGAAGCTTTCAAGTGATGAATGAGCGGTGTCATGGGTTCATTACTGGGAATGGGTGTTCATCTGAAAGAGCCAACGTAAGAGGCCTTTACTGTGTAATCTAAACTCCCACAATGCACTGCGACCATCAGATTTAGCTTTAGAAAAGAAGGGAGAAGAAAACATGATGGACATCAAAATCAGGCAAAGGTAAATAAATCAATGTATTTACACAGTAGAAATATGTTAAATGTTGGTCATCAGAACAGAAAAATATATAGTGGGTAGAATACTTTTTTGGGGGTGGCCCACTGTATCAGATGTCTGTGCTTTCCTACACAGTTAAAAAAAAAAAGGATACTTGTTTGGCCTCCCTCAGATGAATGGGGCTGTATGGATACATTTAATGTATAAGTCAGGAGTATTTCCCATCTTATACACCAAACATAGAGCTCAGATGCAATGCAATGACCAAATGCACATGTGATTCTAGGGGATCCTAGAAATTATCGTGTACCAATTCAAGCCTCTAAGGCCAGGCACACACGAGCGAGTTTAATGCAATAAACTTGCTGCGTGTGGCAGTGTGAGTTCCCGTTCTGACAGGATCGCACAGCATTATAATGATTTATAAAGCTGTGTAATCCCTAGAGTACTGAAATCTACTGAATTACACTGCCATAATGCTGTCAGTGTTATACAATAGATATTCGGACTCTCAGGGTTATACAGTTATTGAACTTGCTTGTGTTTTACATGAATGTATGAGTGTGTGTGGTCTGGGAAATACAGCCCACGTAAGGACTGCATTTCCCAGACACCCACAGCAATGGATATCCTATAGGAGTGATTGGTGACTGGAACACATCCTCCACTAACACCTCTGTTACAAAACATGGAATACAATTTCAAAGCATTTCTTGAATCAACCGCAGCTCGGCTGGTCAGAACTGTGACTGCGGGTGTAGTGCAGGGATTGGGCAATTGTGATTTTTAAGCATGCTTAAAAATCATCGTTTGCCAGCAGCAGATCGCTATTAGACAGCAAACCACCAGACAGTATGGGGACGAGCGATGGCATAGTGGTCACTCCTCCCCATGCTGCGGATGAGATCGGTGCATATAATAGCAGCAGTCTCCTCTGCTAGCTAGCAGGTGATTTCCGGGAGAGAATGCTTCCCTCCAGACAATCGCTCACTCAATCGGCCTGTGTAATACAGATTTAAGTGGATCTGATATGGCTTAGGCTACTTTCACACCAGCGTATTTGTGCATCCATCATGGATCAGCAAAAACGCTTCTGTTACTGATCATACAACCAACTGCATCCATGAATGGATCCAGTTGTATTATCTTTAACATAGTCAAGACGGATCCGGCATGAACTCCATCGAAAGTCAATGGGGGAAGGATCAGTTTTCTATTGTGTCAGAGAAAATGGATCCGTCCCCATTGACTTACATCGGACGGATCCATCTTCCGCACCACATCACGGACAGAAAAATGATGATTGCAGCGTTATTCTGTCCGCGATGGGGACACAACCAAACAGAACAGAATGCATTCTGGTGCATTCCATTTCGTTCAGTTCAGTTTTGTCCCCATTGACAATGAATGGGGACACAACAAAAGCAGAAAAGGAAAGTGCAAGTGGGAAAGTAGCCTTACTCAAACATGGACATGGCATAGAAAGGCGTTGACTCATTTCTCTCTGAGATTTCACATGCTCATTCTGAAACAAGTATTATAAACCATACCTGTAATTAATGGATTAGGAAATTCTGACTTAAAAGAAAATGGTTTGTCTGGATCGGGATTAACTTCTTACCCCCGTACACTGTTTTCAACTTTTCACCACCGACATGAACATTACAGCTGTATAAATCTCACTTCTGACTAGTATGTGACAGATACAGATACATGTTCAGATATGGAGCGGTCACAAGGCCGGTTCTGCGTGCAATCTTTTCCTGTCTGCACAACGGTCAATGGAAAGATGAATATGGTAAATGGAAAAGACTACGCATAGAGTACATGGACTGATGAATACAACAGGCAAATGTTACAGCAGTTTTTAATAATCAAAAATACTCGAGAAGCTGACAGATGAGAAAAGTGGACATCACACTCAGGGTGCCTTCATACATGGCAGATTTTTTGCACACATTTATGAATGGGTTTGCTTTGGCTGCAAGTACATGGATTTCTGCAAGACCCATTCATATGAATAGATTCAATTTTGATATTCTTGTTGATATAGTTGTCAGCTGTGAGATACAGGTTTGATGTTGGTATGGCCTGGTGGTTGTTCTAGGTGATGGGTGTCTGACCTGTTTTCCCTCACCGGCAACAAGGCCTGTGAAGCTGTGGCTTTGTAGATCACCCTGCTGCTTCTTGGAAGCAGCGTTCTTAATTCTGGCTATTTTCCTGGAGTGATAGTTTCACAACAGAACTGAATACAGTCCCTTGAAGTAGAAGCTCTGGCATGTGCTTCCTACCTCCTCAAAGTCTGGACTCGAACGCCTCCTCCTGGCAGGAAGTAGGACTATCTCCCTCCAACCAAAAAGGGAAGAACAAGGTGTTTAGCACTGTTCCTGTCAACCATTACCAACCATACCTCTTCTGATGGAAAACATGGCCTTAAACATAACAAAACAATACATGTAAAACAATTGTAGATACTGGGGGTCTGGGATAGTGCAGCAGATCCCTGGTATTTGTAGGGGCTAAAAACTCCTCTACCACAGAAAAAGACATAAAAATAGTACATGGTTGGTGGGCCTCTATTACAAATGTTTTGGGGCACCAGGATCTTCATGTTATGCCTCTACCTCATTGTAAATGATCCCAGTGAATAGACTGCTTGCATACAATCTTTGTAAAATTGGACCATGTACAAATATATAATGGAAAATGCTCCACAGCATGCTGTGCGTTCTCTGCCGTCCGTATAAAACTGAACTTTAAGAAGATTTTATTACAGAATAGAATACATAATCCATTCCAAATCAAGACGGTTTACAATGATTATCAGTTTTGACTCATTTCCTCCCACGGGGTTGTGTGCTTTTGAAATATGCTTCCACAATCCTTCCTTCTTATTAGGTAGAACATTTTGGAGGATGTATGACTAGCACCAAAGGCACAGAGGTTCTGGGGAGGCTTGGGAACTGGATGAAAGATGCAAGCATTTCCTTTAGTGATGGTAATTCCACCCCCCACCCCCCCACCCCCGCCCATTTCCATGAGGGAATATGTGTGTATGCATGTTTAGTTTGTGTGTGTGTATATACAGTATATGTGAGATACAAGGAACCTCACCTGTTACAGCTGAAGAGGGTGCCATTAGCTCTGATAGCCTTGGCACCTTGAATTAGTGCCCCCATACTTGCTTCCGGAACCTATGGAAAGGCATCAAAACAGCTATATTCCCTAGTTTAGGCATATTCACATCTGCATTCAGTGCAAAAGAGTAACAGCCTGCTGGAGTTCACCATATCCAGTATAGGTGGATAACGCACGTCTTTTTGTCTGACTGAAAGCGCCCGGATCCCTGTCGGATCCCATTGTAGTCAATGGGGATCCAGTAGTTCACCTCATTATCCGGCTATGCCAGATAGGTGAACTCTGGAACAGCCTGCCAGATTTCTGAACACAGATGTAAAAGTTCCCTATCCAGGCACTGTACCGTATCCTAAACCATTCAAAGCAAGCAAAAATGCAACCATATTACAGCCGTCTGAATGTGGCCAGAGTGGTGGATTGTCTATCAGCAGTTTTGACCTCAAAACTGCTGACAGCATTAGGCTACTTTCACACTAGCGTTTTTGCTGGATCCTACAGGGTTCAGCAAAAACGTTTCCGTTACTGATAATACAACCATCTGCATCCGTTATGAACAGATCCGGTTGTATTATATTTAACATTGCCAAGACGGATCCGTTTTCTATTGTGTCAGACAAAACGGATCTGTCCCCATTGACTTGCATTGGGGTCATGACGGATCCGTCTTGCTCCGCATCCCAGGACGGAAAGCAAACTACAACATGTTGCGGTTTGCTCTCCGGTCTGGGAACGCAACTAAACAGAACGGAATGTATTTTGGAGCGCTCCGTTCTCTTCAGTTCAGTTTTGTCCCCATTGACAATGAATGGGGACAAAACTGAAGCGTTTTTTTCCGGTATTGAGCCCCTATGATGGAACTCAATACCGGAAAACAATAATGCTAGTGTGAAAGTAGCCTTATATAGTTGAAGCTTAGAGCAAGGGAAACATACCTGGTGTGATGGTCATGTAGATTGCATGACAAAGAAGTCAAAGTTTCAATCCCCCGAGACTGCGACCAAGGGGCAGTTCCTTTATGTTTAGTGCCATTGGGTCTTCTGGCTCATTCCCTCTGCTGTGGTGGTCTACTGATTGATCGCCAGAGCTGTCACACATAGCAGAGGAAAGATGCTGGGAGAGGACCCAGAGCACAGAATATGGATCGACTGCCTCCTGAACACTTGTGATGGAGTTGCTAGGGCATTAAAACAGCAATTTATTTGTCATGCAACTTGCATGACCATCACCTTGCCATACCCTCCCCATCACCTACAGGGGCCATTCACACAAGTTTTTTTGACAGCTGAATTTGGTGCAGATTCCATTCATGTGGTTCCAAATTCATCTCTATATATTGTATTGTATAGTGTAAACAGTTCCTTAAAGGGGTTTTCCATCTTCGGGGGCTTTTCAGGCAAACTTTCGAAGATGGAAAACCCCTTTAATCTAAAGACCAGGCTCATTTTCGATTTAGCATTTTTGATTTTCCAATAGCCATAACTTTTTGAATTATCCGTCCACATAGCTATATGGAAGCTTCATTTGGTGTTTTTGAAGATGCATTTTTTTTAATGTCACCATTTAATTTGCCATGTGTTGTATTGGAAAACAGGAAAAAATTATTTGTGGGGTAAAATAAAAAAAAACAAAACACAATTTCGCCAAGGTTTGGGGGGTTCTGATATTACAATGTTCAATATGTGCAAAAAACGACATGATGTCCTTATTCTGCGGGTTAATACAATTACTACAATACTAAATTTGTATAGTTTTTATTTTGTCTTATTACTTTAAAAAAATAAAAACCTTTGAAAAAAGATCAAAATTTTCTTTGCATTAACATTTTCTGCCAGCCATAACTTTTTTTTATATTTCTTTCTACAGAGCTGTATGAGGGTTTTTTTTTTTGCGGGACAAACTGTAGTTTTTATTGGTACCATTTTTGGGGTACATATGACTTTTTGATAACAGCAATTTAATTCTTGGGGGTACAAAGTGACAAAAAATTGGCAAATTGCGTGTTTTTATTTTTTTCTGTTATGGCGTTCACTAAGCAGGAAAAATATTTTAATATTTTTATACTTCAGACATTTTTGGATGCAAAAATACCTGTTATGTTTATTTTTTATTATTTTTATGTAAAATTGGGAAAGGGGGTAATTTGAATTTAACTTTTTTTTTTAAACTTTTTTAATCAATAACTTTTAGGCCCCTTAGGGGGCTATAACCTGTGATCTTCTGATTGCTTGTCCTATAGACCATAATAGAGAATTATTATGGTCCATGAGATTTTTATTACCTGCCTGTGAAACAGATTTACAGGCAGTTTACCATGACAGGCCTGGGGATCATCATCAGCGCCCAGGCTGTCATGGTAACCAATCAATGCCCCATAATTTCACGGTGGGGCATCAGATCAGAAGGCAGAATGAGCCCCTCTCTCTACCTAACCTCACAGATGCGATCGCTATTAACCGATTAGCACCCTATGATTTCTCCACTGGGGTGCTGATCGGACGTCTGGGGAAACACCCTCCTTCTGACTAACCTCTTAGGTGCTGTGGTTGCTCATGGCATCGGCATCTGAATGACTGGGATCAGAGTTATCTCCAGCTGAATTAGGGCTCATGCTGAGGGTATGCAATAAACGGGCACCGGCCGTGTGCACCCCGCATCACGGATCGCGGACCCATTCACTTGAATGGGTCCGCAATCCCGGAGATGCGCAATGGAGGCACGGATCGGAACCGCACGGAAACACTACAGAGTGCTTCCATGGCTTCCACTTTTTTGCCGTGTGGACCATGGGATGAGGATCGCGGGCCCCATTCATACGTGGTTGGGTCCGCGATCCGAATGCGGTGGCCCCACTGTTAGTACCCATGCATTGCAGACCGCAAATTGCGGTCCACGGTACGGGCACTGACTGCACACACTGACGGCCCTTGCACCGTAAGAACCCAGCATATATGGAGCGTACTCTGTTCTTGAGCCCACTGCACCCATTGCGCTCCATTGATGGATCACTTGGGAAGGGGAAGGGGTTAAAAGAGCACAGTTGGCAAAACCGATACACTGTTTTACGCCTAAAGTAGATAAAAAAACTAATGTTTTGATTGGATTGTTTCTTTAAATTCCTTAATATAGAACTCATACAGCCCATTGTTCCCCCCCTACCAGTACGAGCCACTCAGTCCCCCCCACATCATAACCTTTTCCTGCTCCCATGCTGTGCCACACTTCTTAATAAATTTTTTTCACTGATGACCTATCCTCTAAATAGGTCTAACACCCGGGGCCCCCACTGATGATCTGTTTGAGAAGGCACCAATCAGCAGCATCTGATGGGTCATCGACTCATCGCTGATCCCGGACACTACATGTAATGACATTATGTGTTAAGGGGTTAAAGTGCTGAGGTCAAAACTGCTGACAGGCTCCAATTAAATGGGCATTCTATTGTTATGTAAATAAACCGTATTCTATAACTTCTGATTATATATTATAAATACATGTTGAAGAAACATTCAGTCAAGAATGGTAAACTGCTGAAAAACAGATGAAAAAGAATGCTGCTGGGAAATTGCTCTATTGCTATACAATTCCACTTTAGGTCCTATTTTATCTCCTAACTTCAACATTTTCTCATATTTTATGACTGAATGTGTTTCTTTTACACTCTTCTTAATCCCACCCTTGAGAATACTCTGAATGTCATCAGCTGCCATTTTGTACTTTAGTAGGAATTTATCTTAATTCTCTTAAAAAAAACAGCAATTATTGTTCTATTGATGCCTCATTCTTCCTCCCACACATTTCTCTGCCTCTTACTCATATTCCCCCAAATTCTGTTGTTCTTTTAGTGTTGTTTTAAAATATGTCTTCTAGACAAAATTCAGAAAGTTCAGACACTCTGAGAAGCCTCAACCATACAGCTCACACTCTAGATCCGAGGAGCACAACCTTTTCTGGTCATAGGATCGCACATAGGATCTGAATGTACCACTTGTAAGGGCCGTAATAAAATTTAAAGGGGTATTCCTATCTGAGACAAGATAGTATAATCAAAAATATGTCTGATAGGTGGGGGTTTACCTTCTGGAACTCCGATCTATCAGGAGAACAGAGGTCTCCTACTCTCTTTTCTCAGGACTCCTTTGTAGTTTACAGGAATTATGGAAACTGTTGAGTAGAGATGAGCGAGCGTGCTCGTTCGAGTATTACATAGTAACATAGTAACATAGTTTACAAGGCCGAAAAAAGACATCTGTCCATCCAGTTCGGCCTGTTTTCCTATAAGTTGATCCAGAGGAAGGCAAAAAAAAAACCCTGTGAGGTAGAAGCCAGTTTTCCCCACTTTAGGGAAAAAAATTCCTTCCCGACTCCAATCAGGCAATCAGAATTACTCCCTGGATCAACGACCCCTCTCTAGTAACTATAACCTGTAATATTATTACCCTCCAAAAATACATCCAGGCCTCTCTTGAACTCTTTCAGTGAACTTACCATCACCACCTCCTCAGGCAGAGAGTTCCATAGTCTCACTGCTCTTACCGTAAAGAATCCTCTTCTATGTTTGTGTACAAACCTTCTTTCCTCCAGACGCAGAGGATGGCCCCTCGTCACAGTCACAGTCCTGGGGATAAATAGATCGTGGGAGAGATCTCTGTACTGACCTCTGATATATTTATACATAGTTATTAGATCTCCCCTCAGTCGTCTTTTTTCTAAAGTGAATAAGCCTAATTTTGATAATCTTTCTGGGTACTGTAGTCCACCCATTCCAGTTATTACTTTAGTTGCCCTCCTCTGAACCCTCTCCAACTCTGCTATGTCTGCCTTGTTCACAGGAGCCCAGAACTGTACACAGTACTCCATGTGTGGTCTGACTAGTGATTTGTAAAGTGGCAGGACTATGTTCTCATCACGGGCATCTATGCCTCTTTTGATGCAACCCATTATCTTATTGGCCTTGGCAGCAGCTGTCTGACACTGGTTTCTGCAGCTTAGATTTCTGTTCACTAAAATTCCTAGGTCCTTTTCCATGTCAGAGTTACCCAATATTTTACCATTCAGTATGTACTGGTGACTTGCATTATTCCTTCCCATATGCATAACTTTACATTTGTCAGTGTTAAACCTCATCTGCCACTTCTCTGCCCAAGCCTCCAGTCTATCCAGATCCATCTGTAGCAGTGTACTGTCCTCTTCTGTGTTAATTACTTTACACAGTTTAGTGTCATCTGCAAAAATTGATATTTTACTGTGCAAGCCTTCTACAAGATCATTAATAAATATATTGAAGAGAATAGGGCCCAATACTGACCCCTGTGGTACCCCTCTAGTTACAGTGACCCAATCTGAGCATGTACCATTAATAACCACCCTCTGTTTTCTATCACTGAGCCAGTTACTTACCCACATACAGACATTTTCTCCCAGGCCAAGCATTCTCATCTTATATACTAACCTTTTATGTGGTACAGTGTCAAATGCTTTGGAGAAGTCCAGATATACGACATCCATTGATTCGCTGCGGTCCAGTCTAGAACTTACCTCCTCATAGAAACTGATTAAATTGGTTTGACATGACCGATCCCTCATGAAGCCATGCTGATATGGAGTAATTTGCTTATTTTCATTGAGGTACTCCAAGATAGCATCTCTTAGAAAACCCTCAAACAGTTTACCCACGACAGATGTTAAACTTACCGGCCTATAGCTCCCGGGCTCTGTTTTTGGACCCTTTTTAAATATTGGCACCACATTTGCTATGCGCCAATCCTGTGGAACACTCCCTGTCAGTATAGAGTCCTTAAATATCAGAAATAAGGGTCTGGCGATGACATTACTTAATTCTCTTAGGATACGGGGGTGTATGCCATCCGGTCCTGGCGATTTGTCTATTTTAATCTTTTTAAGAAGCAGCTCTACTTCTTCTTGGGTCAGACAGGGCACTTTTAATGGGGAATTTACTTTTATATTCTGCATTTCATCTGACAGTTTATTTTCCTCAGTGAATACAGTGGAGAAAAAGATATTTAGTAGCTTTTCTTTCTCCTCATCGCTCTCTGCAACTCCCCCCTCATTACTGTGTAAGGGGCCGACACCTTCAGGTTTATACTTTTTACCATTTATATAATTAAAGAACATTTTAGGGTTAGTTTTACTTTCTTTGGCGATTAATCTCTCGGTCTCTAGTTTGGCTGTTTTTATTTGTCTTTTACATATTCTATTTTTTTCCTTATAGTTTTTCAATGTTTCCTCGCTCCCCTCCTGTTTTAGTGATTTAAATGCTTTCTGTTTGTCATTTATTGCTTTCTTTACAGTTCTGTTTATCCACATTGGTTTTTTCTTGTTCCTTAACCTTTTATTCCCATAAGGTATGTACCTCTCACAATTAGATATTAGGATGCTTTTAAAAATATCCCATTTTGTGGCTATATTTTTATTTTTGAGGACTTTGTCCCAGTTAGTTACGGTACTCGTAAGTGCTCGCTGCTCAGACGAGTATCTCGCCATGCTCGAGGAAATGGCAACTTCCGCATTGTGCATTTTTGGCGCCTATAAACTCAGCCAATCACAAGCCAGGAGACTCTGCGGTACACCCAGCATCACGTGGGGCCCTTACATGTCGATAGCAGGGGTTGGCTGGCCTGATCAGGTGACCCTGGAATATACTAGTGACTGCCCGCGGTGCTCGGCTCAGATGCTGTCTGGATGTCGTTAGGGATAGAGCTGCTGCGTTTCAGGGAGAGTGTTAGGGCCTGCATTTAGTTCTTTGTTAGGCAGGAGTGATCTCAAAAGAACCCAACAGCCCTTCTAAGGGCTACAAGACATTTTTTGTTGTCTCCTGGCTTGGCTGGCTGGCTGGCACTAGTAGTGCAGCTATCGCCATATATAACCCTTTTTTTTATTGTTATATCTCAGTGATACAAATCCATTTCATACAGCAGTGTGGAACCATTCTGTGTGTCACAGTTCAGCTGTCCACTCACTACAATCCGTATTTTCTGTCCAGGTGACACTTTCTGTACGTCACTTAATCCAACAAGGTCTTTTGCTCTCACTTATATAGCTTGATCACAAAAATCTCTGTGCGACATTTGTCTGGGTCGCAGTCAAAATAGCCACCATCAGCAGGGTGTGAGTTAGGTCTACGATAGTTTCTGCATGTCATGTTCCAAAAAAAACAAAACTAAAAAAAAATATATATATTAAAAAAATAGTTTTTTTGTTGTTTTATCTCAGTGATACGAATCCATTTCACACAGCTACGTGGAACCATTCTGTGTGTCACAGTTCAGCTGTCCACTCACTACAATCCGTATTTTCTGTCCAGGTGACACTTTCTGTACGTCACTTAATCCAACAAGGTCTTTTGCTCTCACGTATATAGCTTGATCACAAAAATCTCTGTGCGACATTTGTCTGGGTCGCAGTCAAAATAGCCACTGTCAGCAGGGTGTGAGTTAGGTCTACGATAGTTTCTGCACGTCACGTTCCAAAAAAAACAAAACTAAAAAAAATATATATATATATAAAAAAATAGTTTTTTTGTTGTTTTATCTCAGTGATACCAATCCATTTCACACAGCTGCGTGGAACCATTCTGTGTGTCACAGTTCAGCTGTCCACTCACTACAATCCGTATTTTCTGTCCAGGTGACACTTTCTGTACGTCACTTAATCCAACAAGGTCTTTTGCTCTCACTTATATAGCTTGATCACAAAAATCTCTGTGCGACATTTGTCTGGGTCGCAGTCAAAATAGCCACTGTCAGCAGGGTGTGAGTTAGATCTACGATAGTTTCTGCACGTCACGTTCCAAAAAAAACAAAACTAAAAAAATATATATATAAAAAAAATAGTTTTTTTGTTGTTTTATCTCAGTGATACGAATCCATTTCACACAGCTGCGTGGAACCATTCTGTGTGTCACAGTTCAGCTGTCCACTCACTACAATCCGTATTTTCTGTCCAGGTGACACTTTCTGTACATCACTTAATTAAACCAGACTGAACAAGTTTGTGGGTTTCAGTACAGCAGGCCCATTTATTTTTTGTTTTTTTATATAATACACTTATATGCAGAAAATGTTGAACCCCAGGGCTAAGGGTCGAGGACGAGGGCGTGGGCGTGGGCATTCAATTACTGCAGGGGGCAGAGGCCGTGGTCCTGGGCAGGGTGAGACAGTACCTGCTGATGAGGGAACAGGGGAACGCCGCAGAGCTGCATTTTTACACAGCATACACCTGATGTTAGCAGTGTCTGTGACCCACGATAACTCCAATCACAGACATTTAACCCCTCAGATGCTGTGATCAATTATGACCATGGAATCTATGAGTTCATATACTGGCAGCGTGCTCCGCCCCCCTCCTTCTTCCCCCACAACAAGATCACTGGAGTTTGGTTACTAAACTCAAAGGCCTGCCAGAGTAAAGCTCCTATTAAGCCTTAGCTATGTCAGGGCTCAATAGGAACACATAGGGGGTCATTTATTAAAGGGAGTCTTTCACCTGTTTTTCACCAATATAACTAAGAGCACTGCCCCACAGAAGATTGCAGACACATCCCAAACATACCTATGTGCACTGTGTGTCTGTATTACATGTCCTGCTTTTATTCTGCAGGAAAACAGCTCCCAACTGCAAGTGCTCAAAGCAAACCAGACTGAAGAGGGGAGGGCTGCTTTAGCTGCTCATATTTTGGGATTGGTAATAGATAGAAAAATGGTTCTGACCTTCTTTGAAAGCTGGCATTCCAAGCTTTCAATGCCAGCATTATAACCAGTATATCAGAAGATATAGCTGTTAAAAATCGAGTCGGAAGAGAAAGCTGTTTTTACTTTCACTTTCAGCTGGGCACTTGCAGCAGCAGAGCTGGGCACTTGGGAGCTGTTTTCCTGCAGAATAAAAGTGCTTTCCCTGGACATGTAATACAGACACACAGTGCACACAGGTATGCTTGGGATGTGTCTGCAATCTTCTGTGGGGCACTGCTGTTAGTAATATAGGTGAAAAACAGGTGAAAGACTCCCTTTAAGGCCTCATGCACACGAACGTGTGCCGGCCGTGCCCGTGCTGCGGGCCGCACACTGACCGTGAGGCCACCGCATGCGGATCGTGGACCCATTCACTTGAATGGGGTCCGCGATCCGCATCTGAGGGTCCGAACCGCAAAAAAGTAGTGCTTGCGCTACTTTTTTGCGGTGCGAAGGCACGGCCAGAAACACCACGGAAGCACACCGTAGTGCTTCCGTGGTGTTCCGATCCGTGCCTCCGCTCCGCATCTCCCGGATCGCGGACCCATTGAAGTGAATGGGTCCGCGATCCGTGATGCGGGCTGCACACGGCCGGTGCCCGTTTATTGCGGACCCGCCGTATGCCGCCCGCAGCACGGGCACGGCCAGCACACGTTCGTGTGCATGAGGCCTTAGACTGGTGATTTATACACCGGTTTAAATTCCTATGTGCTGGAGGTGGATATGCCAAAGTTATGTTGCATTATGTTGACTTTAAAAAAGTTAAATAGGACACTAAAATAGTAACAGACCTTAATTGATTGAATATATGGCTTAACTTATACACATTCTTTAAAGGTTGATTGATAAGTAAATGCTTTTCTAAAAAATCTAGGAATAAACAAATCTGTCATTTTGTATAGAAGACAGTTTAACCCTTTCAAGACCAGGTGATTTTCTGTTTTCATTTTTTACCCCCGACCCTCCCAAAGCCATAACTTTTTTATTTTTTCATACACATGGCCATAAGAGAGCTTGTTTTTTGCTCTTTCTAATGACACAATTTATTCCAAATGTAGTGAAATTGGGAAAAAAAGGCAATTCCGCAAAAGTTTTATGGGGTTTGTTTTTACGGCATTCCCTATACCAGTGATGGCTTACCTCAGGCACTCCGGCTGTGGTGAAACTACAACTCCCAAGAGGCACACTTGCTTGACTGTTCTCAGAACTCCACAGAAATGAATGAAGCATGCTGAGAGTCGTAGTTTCATCACAGCTAGCGTGCCGGAGGTTAGCCATCACTGCGCTATACGGCAAAACTGACCCATTACCTTCATTCTCCAGAAAATTCTTTTTTTCTTCCATAGGAACTAATGTGCAGCAGCCTCCTGTCACATAGGAGGACAGGGGCTGCTGCACAGTGCATCCAGCTCCCCAGATCCACACTGGGGGGAGTCAGAGCACACCTGGAAGTGTGCACTTCCAGGTTTTACCGTGTTCAGATGCCGTGGTCACGTTTGAAATTTTTTAAATGCCTGACCGCAACTTATTTTTATGTGAAGCAGTTGGAAAGGGGTTAATAGATATAGTTTATCAAATGGCTTTGATAGGAGATAGTTTAAAGAGGACCTGTTCTCTCTCCTTTGCATAGTGCCATCCCTCTGTCATTCCTCTTGGAAATGTATGAATACATTAATCTACCCTTGCACTTGACAGTAGGTGTGTCCCTGTTCTATCTGACAGTGTCAGCACTGATTGGAAAAGGTACAAACACATATTTCAATTTTATGTTTTTATAGTTTTTCTGTCATTCTAACTTCATGGCAAATACCACATCTGAGAGCTACAGTCTGCACAAAACATCAGTTGTATTACAGGAACGGATATCTCCCTGATGTCTCCGAAATATCTCTACAAGGTTTCTCAGCCAAAAGTACAAATGTCCTTGTAAATCTTCTAAGAATCCTAAGGTAACAGAACTCCATATTCCCATTCTTTACCATTTATAATGGCAGACTGGAACACAACGGTACAATTCTCAGGACAAGGGGGTCCGGGATCCTCCTAATTCATCTGTACTTTATGACACCATTAAGGCTCATATTTCTGCAAACACTAGATGGTATAAACTGGTTTATAGCCACCATTACAGTATATGGACCCTTTCCAGGATAAATGAGGTGGAGATTAGGATGATGACAAGGCACAGCTGGACACAGAGTGAGAAAGACACATGAGACACAACATCCTCAAAAGACTGCCACACCGCCAGTGTGAATTAATGAGCAGCAGCGATGTACGACGCTGCACCTCTGATCACCCCAGCAACTGTTCCAAAGGCATCTGCTCCCTGTCAGTCAGTGCCCTTCCCCCACCCTCTCCATTGTATCAACATGTGGTCATAAGGGTCACCCACCGTTGCTTGGGCCTGGGTTTCCACATTCAGGTTTTTTAAGCAGTTTTTCAATGCAAGGTCAGGAATGGATCATAAACAGAGAACACATATAAGGGCTCATACACATGACCTTATGTATTTTGAGGTCCACAAAATATGGATCCGCAAAAAAAAAAATAGTGTGACATCCGTTTTTTGCGGATCCATTGTAACAATGCCAAGAATAGGACATGTTCTATTTTTTTGCGGAACGGACTTGCAGACATACGGAATGCACACAGAGTAATTTCCGTTTTTTTTTACAGCCCCATTGAAATGAATGGTTCCACATGTGGGTCGCAAATAAAAAACGGAACGGACATGGACAAAAATTATGTTCCATGGCATGAGCCCTAAAGGAAAGGATGTCTTCTCTTTTTGAATCCACTACTACCTTTGGTTTTAAAAACTACATGAAAAAAACTTGAAATGTAAATCTACCATAAGTTCTAGTGTTAAAGAGGAACTGTCACTAGAGTTGAGCGAACGTGCTCGTAACGAGCACTGTACTGCTCGGATCCCCTGCGCTTGAATGGCCGCAGGCATCCGGATCCGTCCTCACCTGACTGTAAGTCAATGGGGACGGATCCGTTTGGTATGACACACGAGTGTGTCATACCAAACGGATCCGTCCCCACTGACTTGCAGTCGGGTGAGGAGGACGGATCCGGATGGCTGCGGCCATTCAAGCGCAGGGGATCCGAACAGTACAGTGCTCGTTACGAGCACGTTTGCTCAACTCTACCTGTCACCTCTCCTGACATGTCTGTTTTACCGACCACTTGTAGCCAATTCCAGAGCATCTATTAGTATGCCTCTATGATGTAGCATTCCTTTATTATTCCTGCTAGAAATTATGAATGAATTACTAACAATTTGCAGTGAAGATCCAGATGGGTGTTACCACTTGGGGGCATGCCCTTGCACGGTCTGACATTATCCAGTCAGCTCACCAAGGGTACCCTATCTCATGGTCAGGGATGCAACTAGCCTTTCTGCTGCCTGAGGCAAAAACTGAAATGCCCCCCCCCCCTTCCTTCCTTCCCAATGCAAATTTCTTAACCTAACCCCTTCCCTTTGACCCATGGCCCTTCTGCTGGTGCTGCCAAAGGCGATTGCCTCACATGGCCTCATTGGTGGTGCAACCCTGCTCATTGTCCACCATTTACACAGTGCAAATCACATGTAACTACTGAAGGAGTTGCCACTGGACTAGGCACCAAATATTTGCACCCCCTGATACCTTACTTGGTGACCAAACATTTTAGAAAGCCAGCTTTACCAGATGCAACTATATGCCCTAGTTACAGTATATTGATCGGATAGCTTTATTTAAGCAACTGTCTGGCAGTCTCAGTGTATAATTGTATTATTATGCACTATATTGTGCACAATATGGAGGTACATCAATAGAAGGTACAGAACGCCATCCAACCTAAGATGGCCCTCATTGAATATATTTTTTCCCTATGGAAAAAAAAAACAAAAAACAAAGTAAAAAATTATTTTTCCAAATCCATTTTGATTGTGGAAGTTTTGTACATGTGACCGATTTTCCATTCATAAAACTGATGACCAGGACTTTCCATGAGAAACGTCTAGAAAGGAAATAAAATTAATAAACCGAAATGTCTGTGAAGTTTTCATTCATCCAGGTCATGGTATATCAGTAGTATTAAAGGGGTTGTCTCACTTCAGCAAATGGCATTTATCACGTAGAGAAAGTTAATACAAGACACTTACTAATGTATTGTGCAGCAGTGGTCGTGATTGCAGAACATAGGAAAAAGCACCAGCATATGTGCTCTCACACCGTCCCGGCCACCAGAGAAGCTAACGCTTTTTTCTATAGTGTGCAAGCACGGCCACCATTGATGGATTGCAGGGTGGTTGTAACCATGGAACAAGCAATGTATAATGTGATGGAAAAATGAATCTAGATAGCAAAGGCAATATGGACAATAACAATACATTAGTAAGTGCCTTGTATTAGCTTTCTGTACATGATAAATGTCAGTTCCTGAAGTGACAAAACCCCTTTAAGGATGCCTTCACACGTGGCACATTATGTGGCATAAAATTTCATGATTGAAAATCAGTAAACCTATCCTCCTCTGGATAGATTAGCAGTATCTGATCTGTGGGGGTCATATATTCTATATACAATATACACAGGAAATAATAAAGAACAAAAATCTAACAAATGTCACTGTCCATGTGGTTCAATTCTAGCACCTTTCAGGTATATCACTAATTCATATTTACTACCATGGCTCAGCTCCCAGTTGCTGTGTACTGCCACCTACTGGAGAAAGTCTGATGTATACCATCACAATCCAGAAAAGTCATGGGTATTCTCTTTAACCCTTTCACGACCGGAGCTTTTTTCGGTTCTGCATTTTCGTTTTGCGCTCCCTGCCTTCAAACAGCCATAACTCTTTTATTTTTCTGTTCACATAGCTGTATGAGGGCTTGTTGTTTGCGGGACAAGTTGTACTTTCCAACGCCACCATTTAATATTGCATACGGTGTAGTGGGAAGCGGGAAAAAAATTCCAAACCGGGTGAAATTGCAAAGAAAACGCTATTCCGCTACAGTTCTACGGGTTTCTTATTTACAGCATTCGATGTGCATTAAAACTGATCCGTTACTTTCATTCTACTGGTCAGTACGAATCCGGCAATACCTAATATGTATAGTTTTTCCTGCGTTTAGATGGTGATAAAATAATTAGAAAGTTGCCCTTTTTTTTTTTTTTTTTTTCCTTGTCATATATTGACCCCTATAACTTTTTGGTATTTATGTGTACAGAGCTGTATGGGGGCTCATTTTTTGCGGGGCGGTCTGAAGTTTTTATTGATACCATTCTGGGGTGTGTATGACTTTTTGATCACTTTTTATTTAATTTTTTTTAGAAAAAAAAAGGGACAAAAAACTGCGAATTGCCATTTGGATGCTTTTTTCCGCCACACAATTCGCCGTATTGAAATTTTTTTTTTATATTTTAAAAGTACGGGCGTTTTCGGTCACGGTGATACCCATGATGTCTATATTTATTGTTATTTAGGTATTTATTTTTTACTTATACGGAAAGGTGGGTGATTTGAACTTTTATATCTTTTTTATTTTTTATATATTTTTTAACATTTTTTTTTAATTTTTCTGTGATTATTTTAAAGCTCAAATATCATCTGATCTATTGTGTTTTGTTTTTTTTCTTTATGAGCAATCATGGATTTACTAGATGCAGTTAAAACCATGAATTGCTCATTTCTTATCCTGGCCTGCCATCTAGTGGCCAGAATAAGAATTGCAGTTTGAAAACTGTAATCCTCACCAGCGAGGATTACAGTTTTCATATGGTGTACAGACACCCCGATTGGCCAATCGGGGCGTCTGTACACCACCCGGAAGCGTGGGCTTCCGGGTTCAGACGCATCCTGATGCCGTGATCACGTGTGATCACGGCATCAGAAGGCCCTGGAAGTCTCCGCAGACGGAGGTAAGATGCGGCAAGTCTCTGCTGTTAGAAACAGCAGAGACTTGCCGGCCATGACGCCCGCCGCACCCGCGAGCGGGCGTCATGTCCCCACACCGCCCGCGCGCCGTACATGTACGGCGGCGGTCGTGAAGGGGTTAAATAACCCATACAAGATATATATGGGGTCATTTATTAAACTGGTGTAAAGTAGAACTGGCTTAGTTGCCAATAGCAACCAATCAGATTACACCTTTCATTTTCCAAAGGAGCTGTCAAAAATGAAAGGAGGAATCTGGTTGGTTGCTATGGGTAACTAAGCTAGTTCTACTTTACACCAGTTTGATAAATGATTCCAATAGTTTTTAATTAAAGTTCACCAATTACATCAAACCGCTATAAGGCTAGGGCTCCACTGTCTCATGGAGTTGCAGAACAATAGCAGCATTACCACAGGTTGAATAGAAGTTCAGTATTTTCATGTGGGATAGAAAATTTGTGACAAGCTTTTTATAATTTTTTTTTTAAGTTTCTTGCAACTTTCATTAAAATTGCATATGAATCAAGGTAATGCCATGATTTTACAACAAGCTGCACGTGAGTGCATGTCAAAAACTGTGACAAAGCCATATTAAAACATGTAATTGAGTAATTGGGTTTAATCTGTAACTGTCACTATATGGTGACTTGTAACTATAAGAAAGAGTCCATGACATAAATTCCTATATATTACATATATATGAAAAATAGACGCACCAAAAAACACACCTATAATACAATTATTAGCTGTGAATATGAAGATACGCTTAAAAAATGTATAAAAACTTTTTGTCACTCTGAGTCATTATATTATTCTTTTTACTATTCATTAACATAATTGTTGAAAATATATTCGGAGTTATTCTGTAATATGTTGTGATTATAGTAACTGCCACAAGGGGGCGTGCTGGACTTTTTCCATTCCTTTATGTTAATTGGCTGTATTGCAATCTGCATTTTGACTGTAATCATATAATTCCATGCGCTTTATAATGTGTTTGTGTACAGTTTGTCTTTGTGATGTTATATCCCTATGTGACTGGGTTTAGGGGCCACACAAGGAGGCAGCAACATCCAAGGACAATGAAACTGCCAAAGAAAACTCATGTCTGAAATCATGTCTATGCCACACAAGCAGAAAGTTGACTGAGCTCTACATGGCATGATTGTGTTCTTCGTTCACCTCTGATACTGTAAAGGCGTTCAGGCAATATGATCGGCGTGTACTATACTACTATGAGCAGCAGTAAGCCACGTAGAGCTAAACATGTTCAAGATTCAGGCTGAAATACCTACAAATGACACCTGGATATGACAAGAACAAAGGAAAGCAGCCACTTGGAACATCATATTGTACAAAAAAAAGTCTCTGAGATGACTCCAAGATTAAATATTTTACCTACACTTACACATTGTAACAAACTATCAAGTATGATGTCTGTGCTGCTGATGTATTTTAAGGGGTAGACCAGGTATAGACCATGGCTAGCTGATCTGAGGGAGTCTGACATTCGCACCCTGTTGATCAGCTGTTTGGGTAGCTCTGACAGCACATTCAACATTGTAATGGAAGATGCCTGTTACCACAGCGCTGCTCCCATTGACTTCCTCCCATATCTGTGATGGCTAACCTCCGACACTCGAGCTGTGGTAAAACTACAACTCCCAAGATGCATACTTGCTTGGCTGTTCTCAGAGCTTCACAGAAATGAGTGGAGCATGCTGAGAGTCGTAGTTTCACCACAGCTGGAGTGCCAGAGGTTAGCCTTCACTGTCCTATACAATGTTGCAATGAGGGAGCTACACCGGACAGCAGATCTGTGGGGATGCAGGTGTCAGACCCCCGCCAATCAACTAGTGAGGATACGCCATCCCTTACTAAAGGGTGAACAATCCCTTTAGGGGTTCATGCACATGACAGTATGTATTTTGAGGTCCGCAAAAAACGGATCCAGATACGTCTGTGTGCATTCCGTATTTTATGGAACAGAACAGCTGGTCCCTAATAGAACAGTCCTATCCTTGTCCATAATGCAGACAATTATAGGACATGTTCTATTTTTTTTGCAGAACAGAAATATGGACATACAGAATCGGAATGCACACGGAGTAAAGTGCGTGTTTTTTTTGCGGGCCCATTAAAATGAATGGTTCCGCATACGGTCCACAAAAAAAAACGGAATGGACACAGAAAGATACGTTCGTGTACATAAGCCCTAACTCACACAGGACTCTCAGCTGTGAGAAGTATTGTGCCTACTGATCTTCAGTTTCTGAATGTAAATCATGAGTGTTGCTATTCACTGACACAATGCAGAGCTCTTGAAAAGAACAAAGAATTGAAAAACAAAGTATATTAAAAAGTTGCAGAACGTTTTGTTATACAGACTATACCACTACTATTGCTGCCACATTCCACTGTTACCCCTATACACCTTAGACCTTACCCTTTCCACATCCACATTGTACTGTTGCTGCTTCTCCTAAATAAAAGGGAGAATTTGTCAGGCTGGTTCAGAACAAGCCACTGTTTCCTCTGACATACTAACACTTGTAACACATCAAAATTAATCAACAACCCCATATTGTAAAAACACTTGTTTATTTCATTATCTTAAAATATACAAACATATAAGGTGGTGGACAATAGTTACAGTAAGTAGGCAACCCCACAAGACAGCATTACAAGGTCATGGTATAAATACACTCTGTTGTACAAGTTAACATGAGTTAACATAGGGACTAGCTCTACAGTCATGGCCAAAAGTTTTGAGAATGACACAAATATTATATTTTCACATGATCTGCTGCCCTCTGGTTTTTATGTGTGTTTGTCAGATGTTTTTATCACATACAGAAATATAATTGCAATCATATTATGAGTAACAAAAGCTTATATTGTCAGTTAGAATGAGTTAATGCAGCAAGTCAATATTTGCAGTGTTGACCCTTCTTCTTCAGGACCTCTGCAATTCTCCCTGGCATGCTCTCAATCAACTTCTGGACCAAATCCTGACTGACAGCAGTCCATTCTTGCACAATCAATGCTTGCATTTTGTCGGAATTTGTAGGTTTTTGTTTGTCCACCCGTCTCTTGATGATTGACCACAAGTTCTTAATGGGATTAAGATCTGGGGAGTTTCCAGGCCATGGACCCAAAATCTCTATGTTTTGTTCCCTGAGCCATTTAGTTATCACCTTTGCTTTATGGCAAGGTGCTCCATCATGCTGGAAAAGGCATTGTTGATCGCCAAACTGCTCTTGGACGGTTGGGAGAAGTTGCTCTCGGAGGACATTCTGGTACCATTCTTTATTCATGGCTGTGTTTTTAGGCAAGACTGTGAGAGAGCCGATTCCCTTGGCTGAGAAGCAACCCCACACATGAATGGTTTCAGGATGCTTTACAGTTGGCATGAGACAAGACTGGTGGTAGCGCTCACCTCGTCTTCTCCGAATAAGCTGTTTTCCAGATGTCCCAAACAATCGAAAAGGGGATTCATCAGAGAAAAATGACTTTACCCCAGTCCTCAGCAGTCCACTCCCTGTACCTTTTGCAGAATATCAGTCTGTCCCTGATGTTTTTTCTGGAGAGAAGTGGCTTCTTTGCTGCCCTCCTTGAGACCAGGCCTTGCTCCAAGAGTCTCCGCCTCACAGTGCGTGCAGATGCACTCACACCTGCCTGCTGCCATTCCTGAGCAAGCTCTGCACTGCTGGTAGCCCGATCCCGCAGCTGAAACACTTTTAAGAGACGGTCCTGGTGCTTGCTGGTCTTTCTTGGGCGCCCTGGAGCCTTTTTGGCAACAATGGAATCTCTCTCCTTGAAGTTCTTGATGATGCGATAGATTGTTGACTGAGGTGCAATCTTTCTAGCTGCGATACTCTTCCCTGTTAGGCCATTTTTGTGCAGTGCAATGATGACTGCACGTGTTTCTTTAGAGATAACCATGGTTAACAGAAGAGAAACAATGATGCCAAGCACCAGCCTCCTTTTAAAGTGTCCAGTGGTGTCATTCTTACTTAATCATGACAGATTGATCTCCAGCCCTGTCCTCATCAACACCCACACCTGTGTTAATGGAGCAATCACTGAAACGATGTTAGCTGGTCCTTTTAAGGCAGGGCTGCAATGATGTTGAAATGTGTTTTGGGGGATAAAGTTCATTTTCTAGGCAAATATTGACTTTGCAAGTAATTGCTGTTAAGCTGATCACTCTTTATAACATTCTGGAGCACATGCAAATTGCCATTATAAAAACTGAAGCAGTAGACTTTGTAAAAATTAATATTTGTATCATTCTCAAAACTTTTGGCCATGACTGTACATCAATGTGCAATGGATAACTATATTTAAAGTGCAAGTACAAAAGTAACTAGAGTCCCATATGTTATCACATGAGACATTATAGCATCTGACTAAAGCATATACATAAAATATGTTACCCGACCAAGGCCGTCTTTATCCCGACGCGCGTTTAGCTCACAGCTTCATCAGGAGATCACGGAACTGATGCGTGAAAAACATTGCTCATGTGAAAAGCCCCATTGAAATGAATGGGTCAGGATTCAGCGCGGGTGCAATGCATTCGCATCATGCATTGCACCAGTGCGGAAATCTCGCCCGTGTGAAAGGGGCCTTAAGGCTCCCATACACATTACTGTATTTTTTACCTAACCCCACTACAATAGTGGGTTCAGCTACACTCTAACATGTATTGGGAGCTCCCAACTCTCGTTCAACAGATGTTGGGGAAAGAATGTCTGTCAGCAGCTTCCTCTGCCCTCCCTATAGAATACACATACACGTTTAGCCAAGCTGAACATGTATGTGTATTCAGAAGCCTACAGGAGTCAGGAGAGTTATCGGCTAAACAATCACTTGGTCAACTGCTATTGAATGTGTATGCCAAGCTTTATGACCCAGGGCAACCCTATAACTATCATATAATGTAAAATTTTAGCACTTGCAGAATAAAAACGTAATTCTTTTTTCAATATGGTTAATAATTTCCGGACCTCTGCCATACATGTATAGTAAACGTCAGGTCATTAAAGATAGCGCACGCTCGCAAATGCTGCGGGCACCATAACCGCTGATTTTCTGCTGTTTTACACAGCAGAGGCCCCAGGCTAACGTTTGCGATCGGCAGTAATGGCAATCACAGATATTTAATCGCACATATGCCGTGGTTAAATGTGACCACGGCATCTGAGAGTACTAAAACCGGGAGCCGGGTGCTTCTTTGCCCAGGCCACCTTCCCCTGCTGAGTTGTGGAAGGCAGCACGTAATAGTAAAAGGCCTGAGCCTGTACAAGGCTTATAGGCCGATTACTAGTATATTCTAATGGTGGCCTGCAGGTGGCAGCGCAGCATTGGAATATTCTGAATATTGTATTCTATAATGCAGGGATCAGCAACCATCGGCACTCCAGCTGTTGTGAAACTACAAATCCTAGCATGCTCTGTGCATTTCTATGGGAGTTCTGAGAAGAGAAGAGCAATTTTGCATGCTGGGAGTTGTAGTTTGACAGCAGCTGGAGTGCTGGATGCTATATTCACATAGGGTAAAAAAGTTTTTAAAAAAATGCATATATATATATATATATATATATATATATATATATATATTCAAATCACCCCTCCCCCCTTTCCCTAAAAAAAAATAACAAACAATAAAAACTATTCAAATATAAAAATATTTATCCAATATGGCAAACAGCGTAATGGAAAAAAAATCAAAATGGCTGATTAGCCATTTTTTTGTCATTTCACCTCTCGGGAAAAAAAGTAATAAAAAGTGATCAAAAAGTCGTACACACTCCAAAATATCAATAGTATCAATAAGTATCAACAAAAACTACAGATCATCCCGCAAAAAATTAGCCCCATACAGCTCTGTAAAGATAACTATAAAAAAGTACAACTCAACCCACAAAAAATGGGAAGGAAGGCAGTGAAAACGAAAATGCAAAAACAGAAAATTGCAGGGTCCTTGAAGGGGTTAAAACATCAAGTACATGGTGGCATATTAACCTACGCATTTCAGATGAATCCGATCATCCTTAGTCATGGTCATAATGTATGTACACAAGTGAAGTTAAAATAGGCAGGAGAGAACACAAACCTAATTACCACCTTTAGTACAATTAAAGGGGTTTCCTCAGGATAGGTCATCAATATCAAATAACATGACATTGTATGAACTGCTGAGAAGTAGCAGACGTTTTGTGTTTATTAGGGTTCGCAATATCCAATAGATACATGCGATCACCTGTCTGAAAGACTATGCAAGATCACCTGTCTGAAAGACTATGCAAGCTCCTGACTGGTATAGTTTTCTGTCTACTTTTTCATAGTAATTTGCCACAGCCGTAGTTCTGGCCTCGGCACAGCCCCCAACACCCCCGAGACCCCACTCCAGCCACATCCCGCACATCTGTCGTACTTGGCAAAAAACCTCCTGTTTGACAAAATCTTTTCACATGGGCATTAAAATAGTCGCAGAAATGCCATTTGCAACTATTTTTACGCCAGACAACCTTAATAAATTACCCCCAATACCTTGTTAGAAGCAAAACAGCATTCAGATGTTAAAATACGCCGAAGATCCTCATCTTTGTTCCGTACAGGACAATATTTCTTACATGATAATAATTCCTACTAAATCGGGTGCTAAAACTATCCCCATTTCCTTTCATTTTTAGTCTACCCTGTTATTATACAGATATAATGTTGTAGTGTCTTTCTGTCTATTTTTTCTTTTGCTTTTTTTAATGAACGTGCGGATATCCTCACATGACTGAGGATAACTGGGTTCATCCGAAACGCGCATGTTAATATCATTTTAACTGGCATTTTTTTCTGCAAGTGCCAACGTTTTACATTAAATGAGGACTACAAGCTCCGCTAATGAAAAACTTCATGGAGTGAGCGCGCAAATGATGAGCTACCTATTTTATCTTTTACCTTTTTTTTTTTTGCTTTGACACCTCTCGCTATGCCTATAACAGCACCCATCCCTAGCTCACATTTGCCATTTGCGATACTGGTGTCTTCTTATATTCTTAAGATGCATGTGGACCCCTTTAGGCACCAGGGCTACCTCTGCACCACCTATAGTTACACCTGACTATAGAAAACAATCTACAGGGTGGGCCATTTATATGGATACACGTAAATAAATGGGAATGGTTGGTGATATTAACTTCCTGTTTGTGGCATGTTAGTATATGGGAGGGGGAAAACTTTTCAAGATGGGTGGTGAACATGGCGGCCATTTTGAAGTTGGACATTTTGGATCCAACTTTAGTTTTTTCAATGGGAAGAGGGTCATATGACAAATCAAACGTATTGAGAATTTCACAAGAAAAACAATGATGTGCTTGGTTTTAACGTAACGTTATTCTTTCATGAGTTATTTACAAGTTTATGACCACTTATAAAATGTGTTCAAAGTGCTGCCCATTGTGTTGGATTGTCAATGCAACACTCTTCTCCCACTCTTCACACACTGATAGCAACACCGCAGAAGAAATGCTAGTACAGGCTTCCAGTATCCATAGTTTCAGGTGCTGCACATCTCGTATCTTCACAGCATAGACAATTGCCTTCAGATGACCCCAAAGATAAAAGTCTAAGAGGGTCAGATCAGGAGACCTTGGGGGCCATTCAACTGGCCCACGACGACCAATCCACTTTCCAGGAAACTGTTCATCTAGGAATGCTCGGACCTGACACCCATAATGTGGTGGTGCACCATCTTGCTCTAGCATTCCTAGATGAACAGTTTCCTGGAAAGTGGATTGGTCGTCGTGGGCCAGTCGAATGGCCCCCAAGGTCTCCCGATCTGACCCTCTTAGACTTTTATCTTTGGGGTCATCTGAAGGCAATTGTCTATGCTGTGAAGATACGAGATGTGCAGCACCTGAAACTACAGATACTGGAAGCCTGTGCTAGCATTTCTTCTGCGGTGTTTCTATCAGTGTGTGAAGAGTGGGAGAAGAAGGTTGCATTGACAATCCAACACAATGGGCAGCACTTTGAGCACATTTTATAAGTGGTCAGAAACTTGTAAATAACTCATGAAAGAATAAAGTTACGTTAAAACCAAGCACACCATTGTTTTTCTTGTGAAATTCTCAATAAGTTTGATGTGTCACATGACCCTCCTGAAAAAAACTAAAGTTGGATCCAACATGGCCAAATTAAAAATGGCCGTCATGGTCACCACCCATCTTGAAAAATTTTCCCCCTCCCATATACTAATGTGCGACAAAAAGGAAGTTAATATCACTAACCATTCCCATTTTATTTAGGTGTATCCATATAAATGGCCCACCCTGTATTGTAAATGGTTCAGTGTGTGTCTACATTACTCTACATAGGCAGAGATAAAAAGCAGAAGGAGTAACTGAGAGCGGACCTTTCATACTGCGCCAGGATTTCACTATGAGTCATGTATACACATCCTAATCTTTGCACCTGGACGGATTCACTTCCACAGCTCAACATCCAGTCCTGCAGCCAAAAAATATGCTGTAACACAAAGGCGCAGCTGGGAATGCCACAGGCACTGTAAATAACCTAATCTCCTCCGTATACTTCTGTGTTATCACTTTAGTTTAGAGTTTTTATTATTTTATTTTTTACAAAATGCAAATTATTAAAATACATAAAGCCCTGGAAAACAATGCGTTATTATAGTTATGTATTATTAAAAGGGTTGTCTCAACTGGACAGCCCCCCTTCTCAAAAGCAAGTTGCCCTTCTGATATCAGCTGTAAATTGCCACATTTGGTGGTACAGTATTAGGCTTTGTTCACATCTCTGGTAGGGATGAGAGAGTCAAGTCTAACACATTGATTTTCCTGATCAGCAACAGTTCTTCACTAGTGTTGAGTGAACTTGTGTTTTCAAGTTCGGCGTACAAGGTTCGGGTTATCTAAGAATTCCGTTATGGATTCCGCTACCACAGACCATAAGTTATGGTCCATGGTGGTGGAATCCATAACAGAATTCATAGATAACCCGAACCAGAACCTTGTATGCGGAACTTGAAAACACAAATTGGCTTATCCATATTCTTCACCTATGAGCGGCTGTCTACACAGGTGAAGAAGAGCCAACCATAAGTTATGGTCTGTGGTAGCAGAATCCATAACGGAATTCTTAGATAACCCGAACCTTGTACACAAGAACCCACCTGCCACTTTATTGACAAGATGCACATCTCCCCCATCACTGACAACCTGAAACCTGGAGTAGCGGCTCAAGCGCAGAGACTCTGCTTTGGGAGCAGCAGCTGTTCATGCACCGCTACCAGGAATTGCAGCAGCAGATGTACAGATGCTGCTCCAGTAGCGGAAGTAGAGCCTCTGCACTTGTGCCGATACTTGGAGAAGTGGCACAGAGATCGTCAGGGATGGGCGAGATGTCTGGCCCTGTCAATCAAGAGGCAGATGGGCTCGTCTTCACCGGCAGGGACAGACGCTCATAGGTGAAGAACTCTTGCTGATGAGACAAATCAATTTGTTAGAGTCGTTTCATTCATCCCTAGTGTTGGGCATTTTGTTTTTTCCGTAAAAATGGATGGCAAGCAGAGATGGATCTGTCTTATGACTCACACCAACGGAGCCTGATGGATTCAGTTAATTATGATGAGGTCTATCAGTTTCCGCCACGGTATCCGTCATTTTACCAAACAAAATAAGGCATCATACTGTATTCTTTTTTTCTGACATTTTTGACAGAATCTGTGATTGAGGCTCCTAACAGACATGAACCAAGCCTTACACAGAACCTATTCAAAGTATGAGTGAGCGTGTATTACAAGGTGGCTTCAAACCTTGTAGAGCCAGAGACAACGCCATTAAAGATTAAATATAATAAGCATGAGAATCAACTAGTGTCCAACAACTAACATTTCACATACTGAATGGAAGATGACATCGCTTAACTGCTGAGTTTTTTTTTTTTTTTAACTGGTTACTTATTTTCCCAACGGGCTTGTCAGACAATGGGTCACTTTTACTAAAGTGTTTGCTCCTGTTTTAGTCTGTTTTAGACTCTCTTTACTGCTGAAAATGCGCCTCCTTTGGAGGCATTTGCGTCTTGTTCGCCTATTTTGTTTTTTTAGACTAATTCAGTAGTTTTCTAACTTTTGGTACTTTTCAAATCTTTTTCACTTTTGGTACGTTTCCAATCTATTTATGTAGGTGCGCCTGTTTTACAACTGTATTTGTCATAAAAACAGTCTAATTTCTACTCCACTCCAGGACTGGTGTAATTTTCTTCATCTGTGTTGAGTAGGAAAGTGCGACTTTTTTGTATTAAAAGTCGCACTTTCCAGGAGACATTCCACTTTTCTGTACACAGATGTGACTTTTTTATCGTGAGCAAACTAATTAGACCAGTCTAAGTGAATATGAACCTGTCTAACTGAAAAACAACCACCAGAGGTCAGACTAAGGGCTCATATACGGCCCATATTGAGGCCCGCAAACAGCAGGTCCACAATATACGGGCACCGGCCGCGTGCGCTTTGTATAACGGATGTGGACCAATTCACTCGAATAGGTCCACAATCCGGAACGGTGCAGAAGCCCACGGAAGCACTACAGAGCACGACAGTGGGATTTCGGTCTGTGCCTCTGCACAGCAAAAAAATAGTACTAATTTTTTACAGTGTGAACCATCTATTGCGGATCGCGGAGCGATTCAAGTGAATGGGCGAGCATGATAAATGTGCCCCAATGTGCTTCAGGGAATGAAAGAAGGGATTAGGGAATATCACAGTAATCAATGCACTGATAATAATAACAATCCTGGAACATATTCCTCTGTCATTCCTCCTAGAAAGTTCTGAATGAGTTGATAACTAGATATTATCAGTTGTGTGTATGTCCCCACACTCTCTGGGGAACATTTACTAAGCTCGAGTAAAAAAAAACAAAAAACAGGCGTATTGGCAAAGTTTGTCTTCAATTTGCTCCTTTCCATGAAAGTAGGAAAATTGTGGCGCAACTCACCACTCAAAAGAGAGACAGAAAAGTACGTCAGCCCTGGAGTGGCATAGAAATTAGACTGTTTTTACTACAAAATCTGACAAAAAATATGGCGCATCTACATGAATTGGAAAGTAGTCGCAAAAGTTAGAATTTGTCTTAAAACTCAAAATAGGCGCAACAGGCACAAAAGCCTCCAAAACAGACGCAAAAACAGTTGGTAAATGAGACTTCAAAAATAAGACAGTCCTAAACAGGCTTCTTACTCATGAAAACAGGCGGCGACACTTTAGTAAAGTTGTCCCTCTGACTCTATCCAGTGAGCGCTGACAAGGGGAATGATAACACCCCATTGTCATTTTAGGCCTCTTTCACGTGAGCGAGTTTTCCGTCCATTTAGGTGTAAGGCTAGGGCTACACAGTGACGTGCCAAAAAAAGGGAACAGCTACATTGTGACAGCCCTAGCCTTAATGTTGGCGAGAAACGACTTCAGCCTAGAGTAGTTTCTGCACCAGGTGCATGGCCTGCTGAAGGTGCGCCTAATTTATGACAAAGCAAGTTCTTTGGTGGTGCAGGGGGGGAATCAAAGAACGAAGTAAAATGCCTGTCTTTGTGAATTACCCCCACTGATTGACAGCGCTGCTGGGAAACTCAGCAAGCAGGATGTCTAAATTAGCTGGAAGCTGATTTGGTCCAAACCACACAAGACCTAGTTATTTCATTGATGTAGGAAGGGAAATATTAGCCCCTCTGCAGAATGTAGGCACCATCAGACGCACCTTTCTACGTATTCTGTTCGCTTTAAAGGACCCTCCCACCACTACTATTAGTATATCATACACAGTGCAACGCTATATATATTTTCTCAACCGAAGCTTAGTTTTTTTGCATAGAGTGTCATCATGTAACCTAAAGGGACATATGGCCCATGCTTAATTATCGATATTGCTCTAGGTGCAAAACATTCAGTGAGTCAAGACATAACCTGATCCATTAAATGTATGATATTCTGAAAGAAACCTCGGGAGAGATTTATCAAACTGGTGTAAAGTAGAATGGGCTTAGTTGCCCAAAGCAACCAATCAGATTCCACCTTTCATGTTCCAAAGTAGCTGTGAAAAAATGAAAGGTGGAATCTGATTGGTTGCTTTGGGCAACTAAGCCAGTTCTGCTTTAGACCAGTTTGATAAATCTCCCCCCTAAATCTCCTACTGCTGAGATACTTTGTTCAAATTTAGGTTTTAATATGCTCTGACCCTACTAATCAGTACCTAGAAGCTGCAGACTAACATCAATTAGGATTTGTCAGGAACTGACATGTCTTTTTAGATACTGCTTGTATTATCCGAAAAATAACAGTTCTGAAGCAGCTTTTCTGTGTTTGACATTGCTCTATTAGACCTCATGGAAATAGATGACTAAATTGACAAATTAGTGTTACCACGCCCCTTGTCCCTACACAGACAGCCCTCATTGGACAGTATGTGACGCCTGATCAATCATTCATACATTTCCAGGAGGTATAACAGAGGAATGACCCAATGCAGAATTCAGGATGAGGATTTCCAAGAGAGCTATTTCACATACATTCAAGCATTTGCTAAAACAAATCTGTCAGGAGTAGTGACAAGTCTTCATTAAGTCTGCACACAGAAACAAAGAGGGGGTGGTGGGGAAACACATGAAGCCAACAGGAAACTGTTTTGAACTGCCGAGGCACGCAGCTTGCGTTTCTGAAAGCTGGCAGCTTCAACACTGGGAACATGTCAATAGTTCTATAGGCAGTTCTGCTGACAGTTCCATTTAAATGCACTTTTTCGCTTATGAGATATTTCACATTGAAGGGGGGTTACAGTATGGCCAGTATAATAATTAATTAAGGTAGGTTTCCAAAGAATAGTTTATGACTGGTCTTAGTTTATGACAGGACGTAACTGTCATGACTCACTGAGTGACTGGTGTCTAGTGTCCATTCTTTGCTAGTCACCTAAGTCTGACCCCAGCAGTCCAGAGGGAAGGCAAAGAACATGAAACTTGGTGGTTTACAAAGAAATTTGTGTTTTACCCCAGATGTGACCAACATGTTTATCCTTGATGGACCAGTGATAATACCAACGCAACATCATTGGTGGTTCAAAAGGAAAGCAAAAACTGATCCCTGGAATTTCAGCAGAAAAGGCAGAAAAAGCAAGCATCATTGCTTGTATGCCCCATACTAATGAGCATCCTCTATATTAGAGGAAATGTTTTAAAGGCTATGTCCACCTTTGCAAATATGAAGCAGCTTTGAAATAGACTAAACATTTTCAATAATAGCTACCTTGTAAGTCAATGTCTGAGCCATGACTAGGGATACTAACCAACCCAGAGACACCCATGGTTTGGCTCAAGTCCCTTGTTATGCTTCCAGGCACTTCACTGGGTCGGACATTGACTTACAGAGTAAATATCTATAGATGGCAGAAGTGGGACAGTTCTCTTTCTTCTGGAGGAGATCTAATTTGCATAGTTTTCCCATGAAGCATTGTCTACACCAGCATGATCTCAGCAAGAAGAACCAGTACCCTCCAAAAGCCTCATTCAGGGGCGGACTGGCCATAGACCCTACAGGGAAATTTAGATACACAGTGAGCCGCCTGAGCCCTCCTCACGGCCACCGGCCAGGTACATAACAATTGAATACTCTCAGCATTAATTAATGCAAGGAGCATTAGGTACTTATTAGGTACCCTCCTGAATTCAACTGTATCGCCGTCCTCAGGACAAAGACAGTGAGCAGTTGAATGCTGCGGAGGGGAGCAGTATTTTGAGCTGTACTGTGGTGGTATTTGGTTTTGCTGGGGCTGTATTTTGTGTTGCACTATGGTATTGTTGGAGCTGGTTTCTTGTGTTGTCCCCAGCCTGTCAATTTGGATCCGACTACAACATGGGCCACTTTCATTGGCACTAAAGTTGAATTTGCATGAGGTCACAATTCTTCAGGGCCATCAAGGAACATTAAGTTGGCTTCAAGTGACACATATCCAAATATACAACCGTACAGCACCTGCACAGCGCCCAGCCATGTGACACAACCGGTTTCTTAAATGTCTTAATGCAGCTAACTCAAGACAGGGCCCAATGGTCGCACACAGAAAAAGGTCACCTCCTGATTTTTAGTAGAGATGTAACTGCCTAAGAAGGGAAAACAACTGTGCACTGCTAAAATGTGTGTTCAATGATGGTTCTAATGAAATCATCTTCATCCATTTTTGGAGATGATTTCCCCAGCGGTCTACCAGTTTTGTTACACATTTAAAGACCATGATTATGTCACTGTGGATGAATCTTTGTCAAAATGAAAAACATCACATTGTTAAGACCAGGTTACTCGTTTGTAAGCTCAAACTGTACATTTCTATTAGTATTAATAGCTGTAGTAGTAGCAGTATGAAGCAGTAGTGACCGAGGATTACTCTATACTATACACAACCTTCTATGCATACCATTCATATTACATGTTCCTGGGAAATATAATAAAGTACTGTAAGGTCAAGTTCACTAGGCTTTTTTTCAATTCTCATACAGTAAGATGATCTTCCTTCGAAAACAGGTTCCAGACCGGTAAGATAGATAAACCTTTTGGTTCCTCATTTTCCTAACAAAAATAAAACACTAGAGCCGTGTAACGCAAAGGGGAACCATGAACTAATGGTTAAAGGGGTTGACATTAATCACCTACTCACAGGACCACTTATACAGTAAATGTCCCCAAACTCTTCATTCCTCCTCAGTGCTTCAACATGTGCCCTGATGCTCCATTCAATGTCTATTGGGCTGCTTTTGTACTTGGTTGTCTGCTTTGATCCGACAAACTTTGGAGCTGCACCGGCCATGCAAGTGTACCTAACCTTTCAATAAACTCTGTTTTTGGATGTGAGGAATAACATGTAGACATGTTATGAGATATAAACTAACTAAAGTTGTGAAGTCTCTTTGTCTGTGTGTGTGTGTGTGTGTGTGTCTCCTCAGCTCCCGTTCACTCTTTCCCCTTCCCTCTCCATAGACTTGCATTGACACGTGTAATATGATCCTTCTATGGAGCAGCTCCGTCCTAGACGGCATTTAGACATTTTTCAAAGTGAAAAGCAATTAGCAAGGAAGGGGGAGAGGTGAGCAGCTGATAACATAATAAAGAGACAGTTCTCACTGATAAGACATATTACAAAGTTTCTTGCGGTTGCTTGTATTAGCGATTTATGCAAAGTTGTGTGAAAAATTAGTGACCATTTATGTGCCTCTCAATTCCATCTCCTCATACTGAGCTCATGCAGTGAAGAGGAACGGGGTCCTTAGGGACACATTCTAGTGATAAGTTGGGGATGCAGCGATCAGACATTTATCACCTATCATGTGGACAGCCCCTTGGAAATGAATCTGCTCATCAGTCTTGTAACACTAAGAAGCATATGCCATAAAGAACAGTAATGGCACATGTTTGGTCAGCAATCAGCATACATCAGGAAACCAGTATTTTAACTGCACTGAAAAGCACAGTCAGCTACACTGCAATATACCTGTATGCAGGATAAATGCTATCTTGTGTAATGTGGGCTTTTCTTATATTGAAGATGGAAGATATATGAAACTGTATAGAGTAGTAAATGTCTGTGGCAAAGTTGTGGTGGTTCAGCAGAGCATCTATCTAAATGTCTGTCATTCTATCTAACCTATCTATCTATCTATCTATCTATCTATCTATCTATCTATCTATCTCTATTCCATATATCTATCTATCTATCTATCTATCTAATCTATTATCTATCTCTATCTATCTATTCATATGTCTATATATCTATCTATATGTCATATCTATCTATCTCTCATATCTATCTAATCTATTATCTATATCTATCTATCTATCTATCTATCTATTATCTATCTATCTATCTATCTATCTATCTATCTATCTATCTATCTCTTATCTATCTAATCTATTATCTATCTTTCTCTATCCCACATACACACATTTTACAATCCCGCAACCCAAATCCTCCTTGTTTTCCAAAGTACATCTTTCCCTGAAGAATTTGCCGTATTACTCTAACTGCTTCTAAAAATGAAATCCACAAGCTAACACAGAGCTCGGATGGTCTTGGACGGCATTTCAGGAAAGCATAAGCTCTTGCCCAAAAATATTTTCAGGAAATGTTACGTTCCCAAATATACTGAGATTTGCTGAGCATGTGCAGTTTTCTCAGAGCCCTCTCCAATTACCAACAGCCACAGGAAAAAACCCAAAGGAGTGAGGTAATGGTACAAGATCTCTGGGGAGAAAGGTTACTCTTCATACTCTCCAGTATTATTTTAACCAGCAAGTAACAATGGCGTCAAGATACAAATAACATATCTGTATGTATCCCACAATGGAGCGCATAATTTACCATAGTTTACCCAACTCTTCACCCTCCTTGGGTGTAAGGACCCTTATTTCAATCAGATTCCTCTCCATGCTTTGAATATAAATGAGGCAGCTAAGCAATGTGCTATTGTTCTGAACTTATTTCAGAGCTTCCAATCTGACAATCTATTTTCTCATGCTTCAGAATCCCTAATCAAGAGCATAACCAGTATGCCTTCAATATTTGCTTCCAGAATTCCCACCCTAATTGATGTCTGGAGGAAATCCCCCTATTAACACTGTCAGCAAAGGCATTTAAGATAATTGATGAGGAACTTGGAGTTGGCAAAGCATTGAAAGGAGGCCATTATTTACAACGGTAATGGGATGGTGTAAAGGTTAGATGAGCTGGGAACACTAAGTTTCAATCTTGGACTAATATGAAAGATGATGCACAAGTAGAGTATTATTATATGTCGTATGACCGTAATCCACCGTCCTAATACAACCAACCGAGGACTGCGGCAATGACACATCAATATCTGTGCTCACCTGCCTTCAAAACATGTACAATCCAATAATATATTAATTATACATAATAACTGCTTTAATACCTGAAAGCTGTGACCCAAAGATCTAACAATCATCCATAAAGCATATATCAGTATTTCTCAATAATATATTATATATAAAAAATAATAATAAATAATAATAATAGAGCTGTAGTATTCTCTTACCGTGGCTGTGATTGCTGCATGGTTACTAGTAGCGTTCCTGGTTTTAGTTTACGCAACCGATGATAAATGTCCTTTTAAGAAAGATACCCTAGTATAGAAATGATTGACGTTAGGGGAAGGGCACAGCAACAGGTTGTGTGTTACTGCAGACACATACTAAGAAGGTAGCACATAGACATTCATAGGTAGCCAGCAGTGCAGGAAACCGTCTGAGTGGTGAAGAAAGAGGTCAGACAGGAACACTTGGAGGCACAAAGACTACACCGAAATAATAGTAAGAGACAGTTACTTGTAAATGCAGGGGTCAGGCAGGGGATTTCAAGAGGGAATGAACTCACAGCTGCACAAAATGCAGATTCTAGAGGGATAAGGGTTTCCTCCCTCACTGATGTGGGGCTGCTTCTCTCTTCTTCAATTGTGGGGTACCCCTCTCTTCTGGTATTGTCTTCACTAGCTGAATACAGATGTGCAGAGAGAGGCGGGATCCCTCTTGCAGCTCTCTGCCTGTACATGCTCCTCCCAGGAACACCATCACGCTGGAATTAGGAGGTGGGGGGTTAACAGTAGAATCCAGGCATACAGAGATCCAGCCTCACTCCACATAAGTACTGAGCTTGTTCTACATATGAATGCCCAGACATCCTGATGTAATCCTCTCTACATTACATAGTAGCAGCTCTGTGCCACACAGCAACATTGTGTTACCTAATTCTATAGTTAGTGGAGCTGAAAAAAGCTAAACGTCCATCAAATGCAACCAAAGGATGGAAATTGTTCTCAGTACCTTTAATATTTGGGGTGATCAAGGTAATATTTTGCAGTCATAGCTAACTTCCAAAATGTCATGGTAATCTGTGAAATGTGTAACCGAGTTCAAACATCATTTGTAAAAGTCTGGTTGATTTACATTTTGTCTCTTTAGGGAAATTGGGAATGAAATTCAGAGACGGGAATCGGATGAAGAAATGCAGCCCGTTGTGTAGATACAAGAGGATGACCAAATGTCAAGTTATATAAGTTTTATTATATAAGTTTTATAAGCAGTGATCCTCATCCAGTTATGGTTATGTTACAGTACCTGAAGCTTCTTCAAGCCTGTTGGAGAGCCAAGTAACTTGGAATATCCCACACGGGACTTATGTAAATGTGCCCCCAAATGTTACTGAAGTATTAGGGGGTGCACCTAGCCTTTCTGCTGCCTGAGGCGAAAACTGAAAAGGCACCCCCCTCCCTCCATGCCAATTTCTTAACCTAACCCCTTTGCCACAATGAAAGCTGTCATTCCCCACGGCCCCCCTCTTGCCCCCACCTGGTGCTGCCTGAGGCGATCGCCTCACCTGGCCTCATTGGTGGTGCATCCCTGGTTCACACAGGCCAACTGAGGTGCAGCACTTTGTTGTGTTAATGACACGCTGGTCTTAATAAAAGCGTCCCTAACTTTTTTGTGTGGTATGACTATATGTCTTAAAAGTATACATTTTCAAATCTTGAAAATTGCTAAGTTTTCCAAAATATTGTTAAATTTCAGATTTTTTTTTAGACAAAAACATAGAAACCCAGATTTGCCACTATACCACTAACATAAAGTATAATATGTCACGAAAAAGCTGTCTGAATAGCTCGGATACATAAAACCGTTTCAAAGTCATTACCACATAAAAAGACACATCAGATCTTTAAGGTTGAAACTGGCTTTGTCCTTAAGGGGTTAAAGAGGTTTTCTGGGACTTAGATATTGATGCCTATCCTCATAGGTCATCAATACCAGAATGGTGGGAGTCCTACAACCCACACAATGATCAGCTGTTTTGGACAGTTGCTACTGCTGGAAACTATACAGTGGACAGAAGCAGAAGGCTCTGTCTGCCGTCTAGTGGTTGTGCCAAGGTACTGCAGCTCAGCTCCTATTCAAGTAAATGGGAGCTAAGCACTAAAACTACATGGTGGACGGAGCCTTCTATCTACTTCCATGGTTTCCAGAACTAGTGGCTGATAGGTGGGGTGTTACAGACCTCCACTGATCTTATCCTGAGAATAGGTCATCTGTATTTAAAGGGGATGTCCCATGAAAAATAGTTTACAGTTTTTAAACCAGCATCTAGATCTGAATAATTTTGTAATTGCATGCAATTAAAAAATTATTATAGGTCCTGAGTTATTCACTGAAATCTATCTGAATAGCGCCACCTGCTGTTTGCTTTTTTCCCAATTTCTCTGTCCTGCTAAAGTTAGTTTCACACTAGCGCCACTGTCTTCCGGGGACTGTTGCGGTATAGATTGCTGGGAATTGGCCAGATAAAAAATGGTATTAGTCCGGCTGATTCTCGGCATATTTGCTAGGTTGCGGCCAGATCTCCTCTGGAGCCCATTATGGGTAATGGGGCCGGATGGCATTTCGGCAACATCTGGCTGTGGATCCGGCAGGCTGTTCCCAGCAGAGGCGGGGGAGCACCCACCCCACAGTTCTTGTTACTGCCAGGCTGTTCTTTTCCAGAGTGAAGCAGGGAGCCCTCTTGGCTCCCTGCTTCACTGTTCTTCTGGGCTCCGGCGCTCCCCCTCAGGCCGCACATTGCGCTGCTGGCTGTGGGAGTAGCGCTGAAAGCCCAGGAATCGGCCTCCTGCACAGCCAGCAGCAGCATAACTATTGTGAGGGTGAACATAATCTGGTATAACTACTGTGAGGGGCACCTAATCTGGTATAACTACAGTGAGGGGGCACCTAATCTGGCATAATTTACTGTGAGGGGGAACCTAATCTGGCATAACTAATGTGAGGAGGCACCTAATATGGCATAACTACTGTGTGGAGGCACCTAATCTAGCATAACTACTGTGAGGGGCACCTAATATGGCATAACTATTGTGAGGGGTCACATAATCTGTCATAACTACTGTGAGGAGGTACCTATTCTGGCATAACTACTGTGAGGGGGCACCTAATCTGGCATAACTACTGTGAGGGGGCACATATCTGGGCATCACTACAGTGAATGTACAAAAGTGTGCATAACTACTGTGACAGGCACAAAGGTAGGCATAACTTCTGTGAGGGACCACAAGGAGGACATAACTATTGTGAAGAGGCCACAAGGTGGGTTTAAAGTGGTTGTCCAAGTTATATTTATTGATGACCTATCCTCAGGACACCCTGCACCCCCCCCCCACCCCATCCGTTGTTTGAAGAGGAGGCACATGCCATGCCAGCGCTGCCTCCTCTTCATTGTTTACCTGCTCCCGTATCATCCGCAGTGGTGAGCAGGTGTAATTACACCCAAGCCGTCCCATTCATTCCAAAGGGACAGATCGTTCCCATACACTTGTATAGGAGATCATCTGTCCCATTGAAATGAATGGGACGGTTAGGTGTAATTACAGCTGCTCACCGCTGCGGATGTTGTGGCAAGCAGGTAAACAATAAAGAGGAGGCAGCGCTGGCATGGCACGCGCCTCCCCTTCAAACAACTGATCGGCGGGGTGCCGGGTGTCGGACCCCCGCTGATCTAATATTGATGATCTATCCTGAGGATAGTATTCCAATACTATTGATCGTTGTGAATCTACGGTCACGGATGGGCTGTTGCATCACGAGGATTGTCTACAAGGTACATAGGTGCTGCTCTCATCAGTGTTTTGTTGCTATCCTGAGGATAGGTCATCAATAAATATAACATGGACAACCCCTTTAACCCCTTGAGGACAGAGCCCATTTTGGCCTTAATGTCTGGGCCAAATTTTTGAATTCTGACATGTGTCACTTTATGTGGTAATAACTTTGGAACGCTTTTACTTATCCAGGCCATTCTGAGATTGTTTTCTCGTGACACATTGTACTTCATGACAGTCATAAATTTGAGTCAATATATTTCACCCTTATTTATGAAAAAATCCCAAATTTACCAAAAATTCTGAAAAATTTCCAAATTTCCAAATTTCAATTTCTCTACTTTCAAAATACACCGTAATACCTCCAAAAATAGTTATTATTTTACATTCCCCATATGTCTACTTTATGTTGGCATCATTTTGTAAACGTCATTTTACTTTTTTAGGACGTTAGGAGGCTTAGAAGTTTAAAAGCCATTTTTCAAATTTTCACCAAATTTTCCAAAACCATTTTTTTTTAGCACCAATGCAGATATAAAGTGATTTTGAGGGGCTTACATAATGAAACCACCATAAATGACCCCATTTTAGAAACTACACCCCTCAAATTATAAAAAACTGCTGTTACAAACTTTGTTAACCCTTGAGGTGTTCCACAAGAATTAATGGAAAATGGAGGTGAAATTTCAAAATTTCACTTTTTTCGTAGATTATTCATGTTAATATTTTTTTTCTTGCAACATAGCAAGGGTTAACAGCAAACTAAACCTCAATTTACATTGCTCTGATTCTGCAGTTTACAGAAATACCCCATATGTGGTGGTAAACGTCTCTATGGGTTTGTGGCAGTGGTCAGAAGGAAAGGAGCGCCATGCGGATTTTGGAGGCAAAATTTGCTAGAATAGTTTTTAGGCACCATTTTGTAATTGAGAGACCCTGACGTACCCCTACAGTGGAAACCCTCATAAAGTGACCCAATTTTTGAAACTACACCCTTCAAAGAATATATTAAGGGGGGTACTGACCACTTTGACCCCCTAAGCATTTTACGGAATTTGGAAACACTTGGCTGTGAAATTGAAATTTTTTTTTCTTCCAATAAAATGTTGCTTTAGCCCCAATTTTTTTTATTTGCATAAGGGGTAACAGGAGAAAAGCCCCCCCCATAATTTGTTACCCATTTTCTCCTGAATACGGCAACACCCCATATGTGGTGGTAAAGTGCTGTGGGGGCACATGGCAGGACTCAGAACAGAAGGAGCGCCATATGGATTTTACAACACAGATTTTGATGGAGTGGTTTGCGGGAGCCATTGATTTTTATTTTTTTGAGCTATTGTCTTATGTGGGGGCTCATTTTTTGCAGGATGAGGTGAGGTTTTCATTGGTACCATTTTGGGGTAAATACGCCTTTTTGATCGCCTGCTATTACACTTTTTGTGAGGGAAGAGAGAAAAAAATGGCTATTTTGGCATAGTTTTTTTAAAAAAAATTTTACAGCATTCGCCTGGGGGCCATCTCATGTAATATTTTTATAGAGCAGGTTGTTACGGACGCGACGATACCCAATATGTCCAACTTTTTTATTGTTGGAAGGTTTTACACATTAGATGCATTTTTGAACAGAATAAAATCTTTTTTTTGTGTTGCCATTTTCAGAGAGCCATATTTTTTTCAGCTTTCAGGCGATTGTCTCAGGTAGGGTACCGTTTTTGCGGAACAAGATGGCGGTTTGATTGATACCATATTGGGGTAAATACGCCTTTTTGATCGCCTGCTATTACACTTTTTGTGAGGGAAGAAGGGAAAAAATGGCTATTTTGGCATAGTTTTTTTTAAATTTTTTTTATAGCATTACCCTGGGGGCCATCTCATGTAATATTTTTATAGAGCAGGTTGTTACGGACGCGACGATACCCAATATGTCCAACTTTTTTAATGTTGGAAAGTTTTACACATTAGATGCATTTTAGAACAGAATACAATCTTTTTTTTGTGTTGCCATTTTCAGAGAGCCATATTTTTTTCAGTTTTCAGGCGATTGTCTCAGGTAGGGTACCGTTTTTGCGGGACAAGATGGCGGTTTGATTGATACCATTTTGGGGTAAATACGCCTTTTTGATCGCCTGCTATTACACTTTTTGTGAGGGAAGAAGGGAAAAAATGGCTATTTTGGCATAGTTTTTTTTTTATTTTTTTTATAGTATTACCCTGGGGGGCCATCTCATGTAATATTTTTATAGAGCAGGTTGTTACGGACGCGACGATACCCAATATGTCCAACTTTTTTATTGTTGGAAAGTTTTACACATTAGATGCATTTTTGAACAAAATAAAATCTTTTTTTTGTGTTGCCATTTTCAGAGAGCCATATTTTTTTCAGTTTTCAGGCGATTGTCTCAGGTAGGGTACCGTTTTTGCGGGACAAGATGGCGGTTTGATTGATACCATTTTGGGGTAAATACGCCTTTTTGATCGCCTGCTATTACACTTTTTGTGAGGGAAGAGGGGAAAAAAAATGGCTATTTTGGCATAGTTTTTTTTAAAAAATTTTTTATAGCATTCGCCTGGGGGGCCATCTCATGTAATATTTTTATAGAGCGGGTTGTTACGGACATGGCGATACCTAACATGTTTATATATAGTGTTTTCTTTATTTTTAATGAATTAAAATGGGGAAAAAATTGATTTTTTTAAACTTTTTGTTTTACTTTTTTTTTACCACTTTTTTTTTACACTTTTTTTTTTTTTTTACACTTTTTTCACTCAGACCCACTTGGTTCTTGAAGAACCAGTGGGTCTGAGGGCTGTATAATACACTGCAGTACACTGTATAGTGTACTGCAGTGCATTTTCATTCATTGTAAGACTGATCAAGCTCCTGCCTTTAGCAGGAGCTTGAACAGGCTTACCTCTACCATGGCAAGCCATGGCAAGCGTCTGGTTGCCATGGTAACCATCGGGACGCTGCCACAGCAGAGCAGCGTCCCGATGGGAGGGAGGGAGCTCTCTCCCTCTCACTGGCCACACCATCGGAGCGCTGCTGCAGCTCCCGATGGGGGAGGGAGGGAGCGCCCTCCCTGTTAACCCTTCCATGCCGTGGTCCTTATGGACCGCGGCATGGAAGGGGTTAAACGGCCGACATCGCTGCCAGCAGCGATGCCGGCCATTTGAAGCAGACTGTCAGCTGTATGCTGACACTCTGCTTCCACCGCTCGGCCATCCTGAAAATTGGGGGGGGGGCAAATTAAAAATCATAATATGGGAAAGGAGGGGGGGGAAGGATCGGGGGCACCCGGGGCATAATTACCTTCATTAGCAGGATCTGATCCCCTGCAGTCTCGGACTGCGGGGAATCAGATCCTTACAGCCAGCCCCTGCATCGCCGTGATTGGCTAGTCTGCACAGACTAGCCAATCACAGCAATCGCCTTTATGGGGGGGAACGGCTCCCCCCGAGGGCTTTACTGTGGATGGCTGGCTGTGTTTAACAGCCGCCATCACAGCATGTAAACCCCCCTGCACTGCGCAGGGGGGGATTACATTCAGGACGTACCGGTACGGCCTGTTGCGCGAACTACCTCGTGCTCAGGACGTACCGGTACGTCCTATGTCGCCAAGGGGTTAATTACTGCGAGGGGTCACAATGTGTGCATTAGTACTGTGTGGTAGCATTTAGGGGAAATGCTTTAGATTGCTATACATTGGCATGGCTCAGTCTTCCAGGGCAGTACAGCGCCCCCTCCTGGTGATTTCACAGGGCCAGTCACCATCCCTTTCTTATGTGATAATTCTTTTTTTCTCTATCACCACAGGGACCTTGTTCTGGATCCAGTGGACATCACGCAGGCCCGCCAGCAACACCCTGGATGAGATAAGACCAGATTTTATTAGTTGTGACTGGGTGAGTGTAGCTATGCATTGGGCTTAGTGTAAAAAAAATGTGCTGCATCGCGCTACATGTGCCGCTTAACTGACGCCTCTTTGTGTAAATTGGGGGGGGGGGGGAATCTGAATCCTTGCCCCGGATGCAGGAAAGCCTAGCTACACCTCTGACTTGTGACTAATTCTAGTAGGGCAGTGCCTAGTGGCTAGAGAGCATATTATGCAGGTGAGAAGAGCGCTCTGACGGGGCCCGGCGAAATGTACAGTGAAACTGCGGGGTCCTGTTACAGGACACTACAGGGGACATTACTGGAGGATCAGGGACCAGAGGTGTAACGATCACAATCACTGAGGGTACGAGGGTACGGCGGGGTGGGGGGGGGCGGCGACCCAAAGTTTGTACTGGGGCCCATAACACTCTAGTTATGACACTGGGGAAATCTCTGGATCCATGTGAGGTATAGGGCTGGTTCTAGCTTGTTAGAAATAGGTTGTCAAGTACTAGATTATGTACAGGGTGAGACTGGGAACTTAAAGTGGCCCTGGGGAAAAAAAAAAAAGTGGCCCAATTTTGTAGGCAGGTCCAAATTAACAGAAGGCGGGACAACACAAGTAGGCAAGGTCAACAATACCATGGTGCAAAATACCATTCCATCATAACCAAATAACACAGTTGTAGCACAATGTACTGCCCCAAAAGCTGTCCCTCTGTGGTGGCCATCAATAGTGACCATCTTCTGTCCTCCTCCTCCTCCAGTTGTCTATGGAGCAGGGGGCTTAGGAGGTGAGGTGAGAGCCCCAGCAGTTGAATTCAGGAGGAGAGGAAGACTTGGGTGGTCCCCTGGGGCATCAGCCCACCGGGAAATTTCCCTGTAGGGTCTATGGTCAATCCACCCCTGATTATGATTCATTGGATAACCCTTTTAAATACAGGAAAACCCCTTTAACAAATTACCCAGTTTATTATTATAGAAGCATTAGGTGGCTGAGATGACTTCTAGGCACAGAGACACACCGGCCAGTAACACTTTCCCCTGAGACCCACCTTCTGAACGTGCTGCAGGAACCCCCATCATCAGTCATCTTGTTGCTGCTGCATGAGAATGTGTTTCTGGCTCATATAGCATAGTCAAAGGCAGCCAGTCAGTGGGATACTGACAGGGTCTCCAGGACAGGACAGTCTGAGGTATAGTATCAGGGAGGTCTGGGGTCAGGGAGAATGGAGAACCCCATCTCACCCGCAACCCCTGTCCCTACCTACTTGCCACACCCAAGGCTAAGGTCCAAGGGGGACAACTGGGCGACAATCCCTGAGCTGCTAGGGAAACTGGAATGGCAACACAAGGCTAACACCCCAAAACTAAGTCAGACAGTCAACGGTCAAGCACGAGAGGTAAATTAGTACATAAGCAGATACAGAGCACAGTAAATACGAGCCGAGGTCAAGAACACTGGAGAGGCAACGAAGTACAGAATCAGATCCAGAGGTGAAGTCAGTACACAAATGCAGGGTCGGATGATCAGGTAGCAGACACTGGAGATACACAGGTGCTGGCAGAAAGACCAAGTAGAACTGGCAATGATAGGTAGTAAGCCAGGAAGTTTTATACAGACAGGACTCCCACCCCCAGAGCCTGATAGGGGTTGGAAGCCTGTCAATCAAGGACCACACCTGAGGAGGACCAGAGCAAACAACATAGCTGACTTAACCCTGCGAGTGCTCAGAGTACAAGGCAAGTAATCAAGGACGCGAGACAAGTAGCAACCTGCCGCGTCCCTAGCAATGACTGGCAAGAGCCAGAATGGGGTTTGGAGCGTCTGAACGGTAACAGCGGCAGCACAGCGACCTGCTCATCTGCTACCCCTGACAGTACCCCTCCTTCCAAGAGGGGCCACCGGACCCTTAAAACTAGGAGCCGGTCTGGATGGAAAAGACCTATGAAACCGGTTGACCAGGCGAGGAGCATGCACCCGATGGGCCGGCACCCATGTTCTCTCTTCTGGCCCGAAACCCTTCCAATCCACCAAGTATTGCAATGACCCCCTCACTTGCCTAGAATCAAGACTCTTATTAACTTCATATTCCACTTCTCCTTGTACCACACAAGGCGATGGAGGGTCTTTAGAAGGAATAACCGCAGTAGTAAACCTTTTCAACAAATTTTTATGAAACACATTGTGACCCTTTAGGGAATCGGGCAACGACAGCCTATAAGATACAGGATTAATTACATGAGTTATCTTAAAAGGCCCCATAAAACGTGGTGCTAGTTTCATGGAAGGCACCTTCAATCTCAGATTTTTTGTAGACAACCAAACCTTATCACCTGGTACATAGGGAGGAGACATAATTTTTCTGCGATTAGCAGCACGGACCATGGAATTCTGGGAAACCTGGAGATTCTTTTGAATCTCGTCCCACACTGTGCACAGTGACTGGTGAGTAGAATTAACCTGTGGATTAACAGAGGAACCAGAGACAGAGAGGCAAAAACAAGGATTAAACCCATAATTACAAAAGAAAGGCGAACATTTAATAGAGGAATTAACATGGTTGTTAATCGAGAATTCAGCCAGAGACAAAAATTCAGACCACCGATGTTGCTGATCTGAGACAAACAGACGGAGATATTGAACAAACTCTTGATTTAACCTTTCTGTCTGACCATTAGTCTCAGGGTGGAAACCAGAAGAAAACGACAATGAGACCTGTAACCTAGCACAAATTCTCGCCAGAATCTAGCAATAAACTGAGCCCCACGATCAGATACGATATTTTAAGGAATCCCATGAAGATGGACTATATGATCAATGAAGAGTGGACAGAGTCTTGGCATTAGGTAATTTTTTCAGAGGAACGAAATGAGCCATTTTAGAAAACCTGTCCACGACTACCCATACTACCGTGTTACCCATGGAAACTGGCAGATCGGTTATAAAATCCATGGAAATATGAGTCCATGGTTTGCTGGGTATAGGTAGAGGACATAATGGGCCCTCAGGTAGTACTCTAGGGCATTTCCCCCGGGCAAAGACATGACAGGCAGATACAAATGAAGACACATCTTTAGCCCATCGGGGCCACCAATAATTTCGAGACAATAACTCTTTAGTGCCTCTGATGCCGGGATGACCGGCCAGGGATGTACTGTGGGCCTCTTCCAACACTTTAAGGCGTAGATGTAATGGTACGAATAATTTGCCTTCCAGAAGGTCTTTGGGTGCCGAAGGCTGACTGGCACGGATTTGAGATACCAGGTTGGAAGAGACCACAGCAAGTACTACACCCGGGGACAAAATATTTTCTGGCTCAGATTCCAATAAGTCTGCTACCCCAAAACTGTGGGAGAGAGCGTTCGCCTTAACATTCTTGGAACCTGGACAATATGTAACAACGAAATTAAAACGGGAAAAGAACAAGGCCATTCTGGCCTGACGGGCATTTAAAAGCTTAGCATTAGCTAAATATACCAAATTTTTGTGATCCGTTGGTACAGAAAACTGAAATTTTGCCCCCTCCAGGAAATGTCTCCATTCCTCGAGCGCTAATTTAATGGCTAATAACTCCCTGTTGCCAATATCGTAATTTCTTTCAGCAGCGCTGAACTTCTTGGAAAAGAAAGCACACGGTCTCAAATTTGTAAAGGTGGAAGAACCCTGAGATAGAACTGCCCTTACCCCGTGCTCAGAAGCATCCACCTCTACAATGAATGGTTTAAGGAGATTAGGCTGAACTAACACTGGAGTCTTTATGAAGGCAGATTTCAAAATTTTAAAGGCTTCTTCCGCCGAAGGATCCCAAGTCACAACATCAGCCCTTTTTGGTAAGATCAGTAAGGGGCTTCGCTATCACAGAAAAATTATGAATTAACTTACGATAGTAGTTAGCGAATCCCAGGAAGCGCTGAAGTGACTTGAGACTAGTGGGGCCGACCCACTCAGAAATGGCCAAAACCTTAGCAGGGTCCATCTGGATGTCCAGAGGAGTTAACACATAACCCAGGAAGGAAACCTTTTGGACTGCAAAAAGACATTTCTCAAGTTTAGCGAACAATTTATTATCTCTAAGCCTTTGCAAAACCGTATGTACATGACCTACGTGAGAGTCCCAATCAGGGGAGAATATCAGAATATCGTCAAGGTAAACTATGACAAAAAGTCCCAAAATGTCCTGAAAAATATTATTCATAAACCCCTGGAAAACCGCTGGGGCATTACAGAGACCAAAAGGCATAACTAGGTACTCAAAATGCCCCAGCGGAGTGTTAAAGGCAGTTTTCCATTCGTCTCCTTGTCTGATTCTAATGAGGTTGTATGCCCCACGGAGATCCAACTTAGTATACCAGGCGGATCCAGTAGTCTGGTTCAGGAGATCAGGGATTAAAGGCAAGGGATACTGATTTTTTACCATGATCTGATTTAAATTCCTGTAGTCAATACAGGGACGGAGACCAACCCCCCCCCCCCCCCGTCCTTTTTTTCCACAAAAAAAAACTCCGCCCCAACAGGAGATTCAGAAGGGCGGATGTGACCTATGGCTAGGCTGCTCTGTATGTATTCTTTCAGAGACTCTCTTTCAGGAAGAGTGAGGTTGAAAATTCTACCCTTTGGGAGTTTAGCTCTAGAGATGAGCGAGTAGTGAAATATTCGAAAGTTCGAAATTCGATTCGAATAGACTGCGAAATTCGACTATTCGACCGGATATCGAATCCCATTAAAGTCTATGGGAAAAAAATGCTCGCCACTTGGAAATCTCAATTCGACCACTTGGAGGTCACCAAGTCCACCCTGGAACCTCAGAAAAGGATGCCAACACTGCTGGAATGCAACTGGGACAGCAGGGGAAGCATGTCTGGGTGCATATAACGCGCCCAAGTCGCACTATTACGCCACTATCACAGCCTCTCAACAATACACTCCAAACACAATCTAACCTCTCTGTAAAGTGAGACCATACAAGGAAACCTTCTTTCCTCTACATTGCCATGGACCCCAAGCCAAACTAGACAAAAAAGAAGATAAAATTCTGCACCCCTTAAAATCACGTTGCCTATGACAACCACAGATGGCATAAGCAAAGGGGAAAGCAAATAGACCCCACCCCTAATTGTCATTGTGTGTGTGAGATGTGGTCAGACATGTCTTCTTTAAAATGTAAAAACAACTCAAACACATGCAGAAGCCTTAAAATGCCCAAATTGTTGGCGCTTGAGATGTCAGTGACCCGACCTGGCCCAGTGTCATGTCTAGCAGGTAAAGCAGTGGGGATGTTGAGGGATGCGTAGGACCGCAAAAGGCAGGAAGAGGCCGTGGGCTGGCCAGAGGCTCATGGAAAATTTTGTGGCGGCCCAAGAGGTGACACCTCTTAAAAATTATGTGGAGGCCCAAGAGGTGAGACCTCTTAAAAATTATGTGGAGGCCCAAGAGGTGAGACCTGTTAAACATTTTGTGGAGGCCCAAGAGGTGAGACGTATTAAAAATTATGTGGAGGCCCAAGAGGGGAGACCCGTTAAAAATTATGTGGAGGCCCAAGAGGTGAGACCTCTTAAAAATTATGTGGAGGCCCAAGAGGTGAGACCTCTTAAAAATTATGTGGAGGCCCAAGAGGTGAGACCTGTTAAAGATTTTGTGGAGGCCCAAGAGGTGAGACGTATTAAAAATTATGTGGAGGCCCAAGAGGTGAGACCTGTTAAAGATTTTGTGGAGGCCCAAGAGGTGAGACGTATTAAAAATTATGTGGAGGCCCAAGAGGGGAGACCTGTTAAAGATTTTGTGGAGGCCCAAGAGGTGAGACCTCTTAAAAATTATGTGGAGGCCCAAGAGGTGAGACCTCTTAAAAATTATGTGGAGGCCCAAGAGGTGAGACCTCTTAAACATTTTGTGGAGGCCCAAGAGGTGAGACCTCTTAAAAATTATGTGGAGGCCCAAGAGGTGAGACCTGTTAAAGATTTTGTGGAGGCCCAAGAGGTGAGACGTATTAAAAATTATGTGGAGGCCCAAGAGGGGAGACCTGTTAAAGATTTTGTGGAGGCCCAAGAGGTGAGACGTATTAAAAATTATGTGGAGGCCCAAGAGGGGAGACCCGTTAAAAATTATGTGGAGGCCCAAGAGGTGAGACCTGTTAAACATTTTGTGGAGGCCCAAGAGGTGAGACGTATTAAAAATTATGTGGAGGCCCAAGAGGGGAGACCTCTTAAAAATTATGTGGAGGCCCAAGAGGTGAGACCTCGTAAACATTTTGCGCAGGCCCAAGAGGTGAGACCTCTTAAAAATTATGTGGAGGCCCAAGAGGTGAGACCTCTTAAACATTTTGTGGAGGCCCAAGAGGTGAGCCATAAATATAAAAATTTTTCTGATTTACGGACCAATTCTACGGCGGTTAAGGAGGAGGAGGAGGAGGTGGAGGAGGAAATGGCACTTCATACACATGGCACTTCACTTTTGGCTGCTTTCCACTGTTGGAGAAGCAAAGTCCGGGTCAATCCACTTGCTGTTCATTTTGATTAGCGTCAGCCTGTCGGCACTGTCGGTTGACAGGCGGCTGCGCTTATCGGTGATAATGCCCCCGGCAGCGCGGAACACCCTTTCTGATAGCACGCTGGCGGCAGGGCAGGCAAGCACCTCCAAGGCGTACAGGGACAGTTCCAGCCACGTGTCCAACTTGGATTGCGAAGACCCAGTACAGTTTGTTCTCCACTATCCGGACAACACGTGTGTCCCGGGAAAAGCAGCCCAGCATGAAGTCAGCCATGTGTGCCAGACTCTGAATAGGTATGACGTCACTGCCCCCACCAGAAGGATCACTTGCCATTTCCTCCTCTTCCTCTTCCGCCTCCTCTCCGCCCCATCCGCGCTGAACCAATGGGACGCGCACAGCCTGACTGCTACCCTCGCCGCCAGCATCCTCCTCCTCTTCCACAGCCACCTCCACGTCGTCCTCCTCCTCCTCATCCTCCTCCTCCTGCAACTGCCACCGTGAAGCAGACAAAAGTGTGGTCTGACTGTGTAGCTCCGTTGCGTCTCCTCCTGCCCCCGTCTCCTCTGTGTGCAATGCGTTCTCCCTTATTGCGATGAGGGATTCTTTAAGGACGCATAGGAGCGGGATGGTTACGCTCGGCCCTGCTGGCTGTGGCCTCACTTCTCTGTCTGAACTGTCCTCTGCCTGTGGACATCCCTCTGCCTGTGGACATGCCTCTGCCTGTGGACATCCCTCTGCCTGTGGACATTCCTCTGCCTGTGGACATCCCTCTGCCTCTTGCTGCCTTTTTCGGTGCTGCGCAGACCACCACCTCTCCACTGCTTTCCTCGCTGGACATCACCCTGGACCGGGTCAGTATCGGACAGTACAAAGCGGTGGTACATTTCATACTCCAGCCGTGGCCTGTTTTCATTCTCCCAATGCCTTGAGACATGTACTGAATGTAAATGAAGGTGTTGTAATCGCGTCTCTCTGTGACAATAGCTCGATACTATCAACTGCCAATTTTATTTTTAACTTTTTTTTTTTTTTAGCGAACAGTTTTTTTCAACTTACTGATGTTTTCCAGTCTCTGTTTGGAAACTTTCTATGACTTTTTTCGTACTGGGTGCATTTGGTATAAATATGCAGAGAGTTATTTATGGTTTAATCGCAGAACGATGCAAAGGGAAAGCGTCGTCTAAAGGAGAATCATTTACCTCAGATAATTCAACCAGCAACTATGGCCCCCAACAGCATTTCCGCGCCCCCCGTCCTCGTCCTATTCCGCTAGCCCCCTCCGCATTTTATTTTTTTTTGGTTACAATATTTTGCCTTCACAGCCGTGAAATAATTTTGCAAGAGAACGCACAGTACAGTTGCCAATTATAAGGCCTAATATTTTAGAGTTCAAGGTACACAGCCGTGTACTAACTTTTCAGACGGTGGGTATTAACACCAGGTATTTAAAGAATTTTGCAAGAGAACGCACAGTACAGTTGCCAATTATAAGGCCTAATATTTTATAGTATAATTATGTGGATGCCCAAGAGGTGAGACCTGTTAAAAATTTTGTGGAGGCCCAAGAGGTGAGCCATAAATATATACATTTTTCTTATTTACGGAGCAATTCTACGGCGGTTAAGGAGGAGGAGGAGGAGGAGTGGAGGAGGAAATGGCACTTCATACAGATGGCACTTCACTTTTGGCTGCTTTCCACTGTTAACCTCTTAAACCTTTGTGGAGGCCCAAAAGGTGAGACTGTTAAAAAATTATGTGGAGCCCAATAGGTGAGACCTGTTAAACATTTTGGGGAGGCCCAAGAGGTGAGACCTGTTAAAAATTATGTGGAGGCCCAAGAGGTGAGACTGTTAAACATTTTGTGGAGGCCCAAGAGGTGAGACCTGTTAAACATTTTGTGGAGGCCCAATAGTGAGACCTGTTAAACATTTTGTGGAGACCCAAGAGGTGAGACCCGTTAAAAATTATGTGGAGGCCCAATAGGTGAGACCTGTTAAACATTTTGTGGAGGCCCAAGAGGTGAGACCTGTTAAACATTTTGTGGAGCCCAAGAGGTGAGACCTGTTAAAAAATTATGTGGAGGCCCAAGAGTGAGCCATAAATATATACATTTTTCTTATTTACGGAGCAATTCTTACGGCGGTTAAGGAGGAGGAGGAGGAGGAGGAGGTGAGGAGGAAATGGCACTTCATACAGATGGCACTTCACTTTTGGCTGCTTTCCACTGGTTAACCTCTTAAACCTTTTGTGGAGGCCCAAAAGGTGAGACCTGTTAAAAATTATGTGGAGGCCCAAGAGGTGAGCCATAAATATATACATTTTCTTATTTACGGAGCAATTCTACGGCGGTTAAGGAGGAGGAGGAGGAGGAGGAGGTGGAGAGGAAATGGCACTTCATACAGATGGCACTTCACTTTTGGCTGCTTTCCACTGTTAACCTCTTAAACCTTTTGTGGAGGCCCAAAAGGTGAGACCTGTTTAAAAATTATGTGGAGGCCCAAGAGGTGAGACCTGTTAAACATTTTGTGGAGGCCCAAGAGGTGAGACCTGTTAAACATTTGTGGAGACCCAAGAGGTGAGACCCGTTAAAAATTATGTGGAGGCCCAATAGGTGAGACCTGTTAAACATTTTGTGGAGACCCAAGAGGTGAGACCCGTTAAAAATTATGTGGAGGCCCAATAGGTGAGACCTGTTAAACATTTTTGTGGAGACCCAAGAGGTGAGACCCGTTAAAAATTATGTGGAGGCCCAATAGGTGAGACCTGTTAAACATTTTGTGGAGGCCCAAGAGGTGAGACCTGTTAAAAATTATGTGGAGGCCCAAGAGGTGAGACCTGTTAAACATTTTGTGGAGGCCCAAGAGGTGAGACCTGTTAAACATTTTGTGGAGGCCCAAGAGGTGAGACCTGTTAAACATTTTGTGGAGGCCCAAGAGGTGAGACCTGTTAAAAATTATGAGGAGGCCCAAGAGGTGAGACCTCTTAAAAATTATTTTGAGGCCCAAGAGGTGAGACCGGTTAAAAATTATGAGTAGGCCAAGAGGTGAGACCTGTTAAAAATTATGAGGAGGCCCAAGAGGTGAGACCTCTTAAACATTTTGTGGGGGCCCAAGAGGTTGAAACCTCTTAAACATTTTGTGCAGGCCCAAGAGGTGAGACCGGTTAAAAATTATGTTGAGGCCCAAGAGGTGAGACCGGTTAAAAATTATGTTGAGGCCCAAGAGGTGAGACCGGTTAAAAATTATGTTGAGGCCCAAGAGGTGAGACCGGTTAAAAATTATGAGTAGGCCCAAGAGGTGAGACCTCTTAAACATTTTGTGGAGCCCAAGAGGTGAGCCATAGACATATACATTTTCTTATTTACGGAGCA